>CM061534.1:174484036-174871183 GCA_030545055.2 Neoaliturus tenellus | reverse complement strand
TATTTAACAAACAGTTGACTTTTCAGTCCTAGCAGCTAAAAAATATTCCAGCTGATTATTCATTCCTAGGAAAAAAAGAAACGTTCCTTGTACTATTGAGAGAACAAAACACAGGCTGATTTTGTGCAGAATGATAAAAATCTAATCTATCGAAATTTGATGTTATGAAGTAAAGTCCTCAAAACGTAATATTCTTGAGTATTTTTCATATTACTGAATGGTTTTATTTGTTTATTTACATACATTTACATGTGGTCAATCTAAATACAACAATGCAGTATAATCAATGTAATTATTTGCTAATAAAAGTAGAAATATCCACTGTTCATCTTCAATTTATCACTTCAACACTTGAGAAAAGAAAATACAGTATAATAAATAGAGAAGACAAGGTAATCTGTCGAGTATTAGAATAGAATATGTTTGAAAGAACAACCTGGACATATTGTTGTCATCATAAGGCTAGGCAACATTTATCTTTCTGTTACTTGAAAATATGATAAGTCATATTATCCTGCCAGACTTCGGGACCGAGCATCGATGTCGTGCTTTCCAATCCATGTCCTGTCAGAACCTGCACTGTAGCGGTTTATATCGTACTTTGTCTAATACGTTCGACGCACAGATCAATATGGTTCATTATTCTGTGTCAATAGTCAATGTGGAAGGGACAAAGAAAGGAAAAAAGAGGCTTGCCAACCTCTTAAAAAAGTTAAACGTAGCAATGCTGTCATTGAAGATATCTATTGATTCAGCTAAAGTTTTGAACATTCTAATTATGTAAAGTAGTCTAAATTGAATGTGAATAATTGTTTGCTGTCCGATATGAACAAATGGAACGCGCAAGCTGACACGGTGTAATATTTTGGAATCATTAATTGACTCTTTGCGTATTTTGTGCAAGTGGTACAGTGTGCTGTTTTGGGCCTGGCTTATAACCTTTGGAATAAAAGGTAAACATTGCAGTAATTTAAAATAGAGGATAAAATTATAGGAAACCAATTAAATTTAAAAAACAAATATGTTAAAAAACGTTTTAAAATTAATTTATATATTGTTTTTGTGAGTTGTGTTCGTTCATTCAACAAAATACAAGCACACCCTAAGTGAGGAACGAATGAGGAAAGCTTTTAATGGTAAAGAAGATCTAAGTTTTTGGTTACCCTTAAAATGAACCCCAAGTCCATGAAAACAACACTAAATTAAAAGAGGTTGAAAAAAGTTAACTTACGCTCAAGAAGGATACCACTCACTTTACCACAATTATTCTTTTTAAAATGACGATATTAAAAATAGTTGAGAAGAAAATTTTACAGATAAAGGTAATGAAAGGTTGTCCCGTTTTTATTATAATAGGTCTAAAAATTAACTTCAGTTTCTCCTAGTTCCCTAAGCGTTAGGTTTGGAATAAAATGTCAAAAATAAGTAATTCTTAAGTTTATGTACGGTATACAAACTAAACATGAAATAAATATGGCGATTTTGTATCTAAACCATCCTAGCATTGCTTATTAAAATCAAGCTATTAAACGTCACTTGAATTTCATATCAGATCCTACTGCAATGCAGCTGGGAAAGTTTGACATATTTGATTGGTGCACAGCACAGCATAACAATCTATTTTATTTTACTACCTCTTAGTCATCTCTTGTACCATGTATTTGTGTCTGCTTTTTCACTTTTTTGTTTCACGATTTTTACCAGTGTGTATTCATCCACATCATTACTTTCTAGGTATTCTTCTCACGAATGATATAGTTATAATACCTTACAATGTAATGGTAATAAGTGCTATAAGCTCAATGGAATTAATTTTATACAACACAATCAAAATTTAATCAAATATGTCGAATTAATTTAACGAATCAAATATCTAACCAATAACACCATATGTATAAGGATCTGACGACAAATAACAGAGTTATTGCGAATTTAGGTTAAGCTCAGAGCTAAAGCTCAAAGCTAAAGATTAAATCTAAAGCCTAAAGCTAAAGCTAAAAGCAAAAGCTTAAACCTAAAGATTAAAGCTAAATCTTAAAGTTTAAGCTTAAAGCTTCACCCGTATCATCTTCAACAATATATTGGCAGTGAGCAATATCTGTGATCCAGTGGTCTCGCTTCGGTACTTCTCTTTCGTTGGAAACACTTTTACAATAAACGGTATTAGATAACTGACACATACTTTATCCCAAGAATATGAAGAATAGTGTTAAAAGCCCCAAAACATTAATGTCTTGATGGCTCAGTCGGATAGCCACCAGGTGAGCAGCACGATTTTTTGCATCCGAAATTGAGTTTTTTTAACACATTTTGCGCTATAACTTTTAAAAGCGCATTTTCCCGGAGATGCGGGTCGTGTCATTTTATTCAGCATTTAATCCTTATAAACCACAAAAATTTAATAAAAATCGTTAGAGCCGTTTTTGAGAAATTTTGAATTTTCACGTTTTTGGGGGTAAACTACCCTTAAAAATAAAAAATTTTAAAAAATGAAAAATAAAACCGCCTAGAATTATTGCGGGTTTGAACCTAAATAGGGCCTACCAAGTTTCACCAAAATCAGACCATTGGCGCATTCTCTAGCTCTGTTTACATCCAGACACACAGACACACACACACACACACACACACACACACACACACACACACACACACACACACACACACACACACACACACACACACACACACACACACACACACACACACACACACACACACACACACACACACACACACACACACACACACACACACACACACACACACACACACACACACACACACACACACACACACACACACACACACACACACACACACACACACGCACACACACGCACACACACACACACACGCACACGCACACGCACGCACACACGCACACACACACACACACACACACACACACACACACACACACACACACACACACACACACACACACACACACACACACACACACACACACACACAGACAGACATCACTCTGAAACCCCCTTTTTTGGACTCAGAGGGCACCAAAACGGATAAATTTACCAACGACTCAAATTTAAAAATGTTGACAAAACCAATACTTTCTCCATATATACATTGATAGGGGGAAAGGGGGCTCCAAAATGGATATATATATCATGAAAGGAATTAAAAAATTTTTACGAATACAATACTTTCTTCATATACTATGGTATAGGGGGAGAAAGTAAAAGTTAAGGTTTCATTAACAGGATAATTCCAGATCCACTAACTATTTTTAAAATCTTTTCTGAAGGTTTCAAAATTAATGACCCTTCTATTAATTGTAGTAATAATAAAACTATATTTAAAGTATAAAGGTTTAAATTCCGTACTAGTATTTCTTAAAACAAATTCTTGATATCGGAGTTTTAACTTTTTTAAATTATTTTAATCATTTAACATCTTTACATTTAACATTTAACATTTTTTTTTATCATTTAACATCTCAACAGTAATTTTAATATATTTGAATTTTTTTGAAATTTCTAACTCATTTTTTACACTCGGTCTATTTTAAAATGTTTTTTTAATAAAAGACTTGTATTTTTTGAAAATAACTTTTGTATTTTATTGAATATGTTTGAGAAGGTTGACTAACTTAACTCGTATAGTAAGACGAATTAATAATTTGTGATAAAGCTCTTTAAATATTACATCGTATAATACTTCTCATAAAAGTATTTTTGCTGAACTTTAACCAACTTGAATAAATAGAGATGATTAAAATAAACACGTATAATATCATAATAGTTTGTTGGAAAGGTCTATGAAATGTTTGACATTTCAACTAATAGAATATCCGTTATTTCTTAGTCCGTCTGTTTTATTTGACAATGTATATACACCTCAATAAACCTCAATAAATACTGATTTCTAACAATACAGACAAATAAATAACACAAAATGGCAACAAATGAACATAAAATGTCAATAAATACAAATGCGTAGCAAATTTTATAAATACAATCAATGAAATTTTAAAACCAATTGATCATCTTTTACAATATTCTTTTTGAAAAAAATAACAATACATAATAATATTAATAAAAGGAGAAGTAAAACAGTGCAAATACTTTTAACACATTTACCTAAGAATTTTATAGTAAATGCACTTTTACTACCGATAATTTTATGAACTAAAATAAATCAAAAGAAGTGGTAGGTATAGTGTAGGCCCTAATCAAAAGTTTTATTTTTATTTTATAAAATAACTGTACAAAACTATATTTAAATTGGGTAGTATTTTTTTTATACTGGATATAATGGATGGGAAAAGTATCGGAAAACCTTCGATGTGACGTAGACGAAGCGTTAACTCGGTTAGGAACAATAACAGCGCGATCAAATCATCCACCCACTACGGCGTGGTAGATCATGTGCATAGGCTTCTTCCCCCTGTACAATAGATCTTATTTTAACTATTTATAAAAGATATTCATAGAACAGTTAAATGTTAACGATTTATTGTTCACTAAACTATAAATGTTAATAATTATTAAACAAGAAAAACACAAACACATCTATGAATATGTAGTATAAACTTTAAACATTGGGAATGAGTAATTTCAAAAGTATTGTAGATAATATCAATTTGAAAGTTTTCTTTTCTAAATCTTAACTAAAGTTTATTATTATTTTGTGACATTGTGGTTTGTCACTGACAAATATCAAGGACATTTTCCAGGTATTGTGATTTACCCCGTTTCATATTTCTATAAATAATTCTATCACTGTTAAAAATAAAATAAAATAAAACATGCTAAATCTTTGTTACAAAGAACAATAGAGCGGGCAAAGTCATACAAAGCATCTACACATCGCAGCTTCAGAACAAAGACCACGCCTTCGATGCTGTACTGTGACAGACACAAGTAAGTTTAACTATAAATATGAATGTAGTATTATTGATGTTCATTTTAATAACTACTTGGTTTATTACGACTGCCTTTGGTCATTGGGCTATTAATTAATGATCCTGACAAATTAAACAGCTGCTATTTGTCAGTGACAAAGCTACACCTCATCTGATCCATCACAATCATCACACTCACCCTTCAGGCATATTCACATTAAAATACGCCCCACAGAGTGCGTTGGTGTTTAAAATAAAGTATCAAAGTCTTTGCAAACGATACTGCTAAAATTTTATCGATAAAAATCAAATCTTCTGACAGCTTTCTTTGTAAAACAAAAAACTTCTCTTTTTGTAATCGACTAAGAAATTCATCACCATAGTTAGGGGATTTTGCCCCCATAAGCCACTAGTATTATTTTAAATTAGGTATTAAATCATATAGGATTGTTACAGTTCTTGCAGTAGTTAATGTTTTAGTGTTCTATTTTCCCTCTGTAAAGCCTAAAATCTCTTTGGTTAAATACACGAATTTTTATTTATTTGTGGTTTTACAAGATTACAAAACTCTTTATTTGCAGTAAAACTTGGATACTATGAGACTTTAAAACAATTCATGGAGTTGGCCATTTTGTGTGTCATGTCGTCAGGATTCCGGAAGACCTTCCGAACATACTTTGTATATTCGATGGTGTAGTTTGATGATCATGAAGTTTTGGGGCGGTTTAATTATTTTTCAATGTGTGGAAGGTTCTCTGGTGCCATAATGTATAGAATTCTTTTAACTTTTAATAACTATTTTAAATGAGGAAAACTTTCAGTTCGTGTTTGCATTTATTGACTTTTGGTTGAATTCTAATAGAAATAAAAAAATGAAAATGTTTTGGCAATATTACTTAGGTGTCTTTATGAAATATTTCAAATTCTGTTGAACTGAAAAAATGTTCTTTGTGTCCGGTTTTGTAGTTGTAAACAATGTTGATGTATTGTGGGGTGCGTATTGTAATGTAGTCATAGGCCTCATAAGTGTACAGACTTAGAACTTTTAACAGTCTAAAAGTGATTAAACGATTTTTACAGTGGGATCGTGGGGTTAGCTAGGAATGCTTCTTAAAGCCTTTTGTGGCAACAATAATTTAGTCAAATTTGAATTGACAAATGCAAAATAGAACGATTGAGTAGGAGATTTGGGGCTGGAGGAGGCAGTTATAAGATAAAAAGAATTAAGAAGATATATGTTGTTAAATTTGGCAATGTTTCTCAGAAAAATTGCAATAACACAACTTTTTTCTTCACAATCAACTTCTTCTACCTACCTTTCCCAGTCACTACTACCCAGTCAAACAGAAAGTCAAAGTAACCTGACGGTTCTAGGGGAGAGTCTCCCAAACAATGTCGGGTTTACTAAATCATTTTGAGTGTCGCTTTTTAATGTTTGAAAACACAGTTAATTCGTTTTCTTGGGATTGAGTTTAAAAATAAAAAAATATAAATTGGACCACTTTTTGATTCAAACAAAGGATTCTATTTGTGGGTTTTTTGTGCCTGGTGACAATTGTCTAAAACATAAAAAGGTGAGATTACATTTGCTAAATCATTACATGGATGGACCTTAAAGAGGAGAGAGCCCAAATTGATACCTATGGCACGCTATAGGCCATCAATCTCCCACTGGAGACGACTGACTTAATTTTATAGTTTTGAATTATTGTGGATCTCGGTCGACTTGTCTTTGAAGACTCAAAAACAACATAAAACTCCAGAGAAAAATGTCTGTTGAAAACACAGTGCCGTTTCAAAGTTTTTAAATGCAATATATTTAGCTCCTATATTAATTGATCCTAACTAATATTACATTTTTATTACGTTGGTTATATACATTGAACATTTACAGTTCAAATAATCCCACTTGATACAGTTAAAACTTAACTAAATTATTACATTTAAAATTATTAAACTTTCGTTCTGAACTTTAACTATAGATTTTATCCCATTTCTATGAAAATATTTATTTAAATTCTTATGATAAATAAAGCTTTGTAAATTTCAACACAACTCATTAAAGGTGCAATAGAAAACGTCAACATTGCTCATAAATAACGCTGTTGAAATTTATTCAGCCTAATCTAGTTTCTTTGCTTAATCACGCGGGATTCAACCGCAGTTCTCATTAGAGCTGTTGGCTCTGTTAATAACCAATTTAGTTTAAACGTGTTTGCTTTGCACCTGTGTCGGGTGATCTGTGACGCAAAATTTGTTTAGAGTAAAGCAATTATGTCCACCGGAAAACAAATGAGATGTATAATTAGTCGAGCATTGAACTATCCCAAGAAAGGGTTTAAGTAAATGCAAAGTAACAAAATTGACTCGTAATGAAAAATAAATTTAAGTTAGGCTTTCAAAGATTTAAGCTATGTCCCACAAATTATTTTATATTTTTATTACATCACTAGCGTTCACTAGCGGCTTCTCTCGAATTGTAGCCTTTAAAATCCGCTAAAATTGGAAATTTTAATTGAATTCTAATTGATTTCTTAACAATCAATAAAAAAATAAATCGATTTTCAAATTTATTTCACAAAATGTTTTTTTTAATATTTTGTAAAAAAATATTTTTTTAAAATTAAAAATGTGTTATGTTACTTCTGATACCTACAAAAATATGTGTACAGATTTTAATGATGGTCGGTTGAGTAGTTTTCGGGTGAAAGTCTAACAAACAACAGGACACTCACATTTATAATATTAGTATTAGGATTATTAATTACTAATTGCATGAATTAAAAGTAAAATATTGGGCAAATACCATCTTAAGACAACATCAATATCTTATTATAACAACATCTTATTCAGAAATAAATATAAGGTTAAATTACCTCAATTCCGTCATGGGTCCAAATTGGTATCCTTTATGGCTACCACGTGGTTTCGGAACTTCAAAGTTCCATCAACGGGCCTAACTTTGAAGTTCCGAAACCACGTGGTAGCCATAAAGGATACCAATTAGGACCCATGACGGAATTGAGGTAATTTAACCTTATATTTATTTCTGAAATTCAGGGGTCCTGAGCCTCAACAACAAACATGAACATCTTATTGTAACGATATAAAATAGTATTCTTTCATATTGCTACACACCCACACTCTCTTACAAACTATTTCTTATTTATAAATTATAGTATCTGAATAAATAATCTTGGTACAATCAACAAACAAGTTTTTATTTAACTCTAGGTCACAAACAAATAAATTCTGATAAAAAAAAAAATGAAGGGACTAACAAACGATAGCTTACAATTACTGGGGGGAATATTTAATTTAATTGATTGATATAGTCTTTAATGTCTTTGTGCTCCGGCCTAGTTACAGTGGGTAGAAATGATGACTCTGTCTCTCAGGGAGTGTTGGATCGTGGGGACATTCTCTTGTAAAATTTCCAATTTATTGACTGTAAAATAATAATTCTTGATATTAATTGAGATTTGTAGTTATGTAAAAATTAAGATTTGATTATTCTTTGAAGAGATTAAAATGGATAAAATATGGTCATTCAATCTAGGTTCAGTTGTAGGCTATATCTGTTTGAAAGTTAATTATAATTGAATCTTCTTGTAAAATTGAAAAAGTTTGTTGATGGATAAATTTAGTCTCTTGATAAAATTCTACTTGATTTCTTTGAGCTTCTAGGATCACTGGATA
Organism: Neoaliturus tenellus; assembly: GCA_030545055.2. Classification (NCBI taxonomy): domain Eukaryota; kingdom Metazoa; phylum Arthropoda; class Insecta; order Hemiptera; family Cicadellidae; genus Neoaliturus; species Neoaliturus tenellus. The sequence goes on along the minus strand of CM061534.1, from coordinate 174,862,614 downwards.
AAATTAGTCTATTGGAGATGGATGGAGATTGCCAATATTTGTTCTTCACCAATAACCACTTCTTCTTGGCCAGATTATAAAGGGATTATTATTAGTGGTATTGGCTCTTCTTCCTATCTAAAATTTGGGATTAAATTGACCCAAATACTATTTTATGGGTTTATTTTACACTTGGGGTTGGGACCCTGTTTAAAATGAAGTTAACACAAAGAGGCCATAAATGCAAGAGAGAGATATTGTAGTTGATGCTCAGCAACAATGTAGTGATCACATGTTTATTCTTCAGGTTTTGATTCTTGCTTTGGAAACACTTGACACTTCACTGAATTTAGTTCACTATTTTGAATCGCACACTATATAAAATTAGAATGACCATGTTTATTTAAATTATTAAATTTGGTATGTGTTTGAAGTAGTTTTGTTTTCATTATAAATATATTATATTAGGCTATGTTTAAATAAATATTTACTGGGATTAGGCTATTATTATTCTTAGGTGAGTGATGAATTGATTAATATGAATATCTAATATAATTATTGAATTAGGCCTAATTAATATCTATGACAGGTAAGTTTAAATACAATATATAGGCTACCTGGGATTTTTATAATAAATATTTACATGTGGATCCGGGTTGGATTGTTTATTTGTTTATTTACCAACATAATTTGTTATCTGTTGCAATATCCCCGCAGAAATGACATATGAAATGAAATGTAGTATGGCATTTCGATAAACAGTGAATAAATTATGTTCGAACACATTCATATAGAGCTATTAATGAACTTTTACTTAACTAACAAATAATGATTAACAGAACAACTTATAACTACGAATACTAACATCTTGATTTGTGTAATGGATTATATGATTACATTATTTAATGTCCTTGCAATCACACTTGATCTACATTATTGTCTATGTTCACAGTTTGTATTTCACTAAATTGTTTATCACTTCACTGAGCGTCTGTTGTTGGTTTTGCACTGTATAAGGTCTCTGCACTGTACACATTTAAACTGTGGGAAACTTAAACTACTTAAAACTATTTGATTCTTGGTGATGAGGTTGTGCTTAATTTTGGGGGTGTGGTTGTTGAGGGAGTATGTATCTCTTCAGGGCGGAAATATGGTATGGGCAAAATGTTTGAGTTTCATCTAAATTTATTTGCAGACTCTGGGCTTATCAGAAATGTATGGTTATACTTGAGAATTAAGTCACTTAACTCGTTTCGTTGTTGTTCATTTAGTAGAGGATTATCTTCAAGGGACTTGTGAACTGTTTCAGGGGAGAGGCTTGTAGTAGTTTTACTCGTACTGGGATCAGGATTATCGTCGTTCGCATATATATCATTATTATTATATTCATAGTAATCATCATCATTGTATTCATTAATATTAGTTGGTTGCCTTAGGCTTTCTTTAAATACAAAGTTACACGTGACACAATCAATGTCAACCTCTCCGAACCTCAAAGTTATGTTATTATTATTTATATTTATTTTAATTAACTTATCTTTAAAGTTCATTTCAAACTGCCATAATTCTAACGTGTCGTTCCCAATTATTAAACTCCTGACTAGGTTTGGCACGAGCAAAACTTGAAGTTGTGTGGGAATATTCTCAATATTTATTGGTATCATTATTATTCTATTTATGCGCTTGGACTTCTCTCCTGTAGCAGTTTTTATGTGGATTTTCGTAATGGGTAACTCTTCGAAACGACCTAAATTAGATTTATTCTCTTGAAACCATTGTTCTGACATACATGTTATATTTGAGCCTGTGTCGATTAATGCTGTAATTGGTATTTGATTTATTTTTACATTTATTTCTGGGAGGTTTACGTGTTTAATGTCATTTACAAAATTATTAGGGTTTGATTCTTCGGATAATAAAAATTCTCTATCACAACAAACTATATCGGTTTCTAAAGGATACGGTATAGTGTAATTATTATCATTATTTGGCCTACGGTTTCCGACTTTGTTATTTAGCACTGAAGAGACAATGGGAGGTTTGTTTAAAGGTGTATCTTGCAGGCCAGTATTGTTCCCAGTGCATTCTAGTTTAAAGATTCAGATTGGGATGGCGGTGACGCAGGTGGTCGGTGGTTTTTTATGTTCCCTCGGCGATGGTGGTACATATTTGTTTTTGTTCATTTGTGGGGTACCTGTGTCCTTGAGGTGGGTTTCTGTCATAGCGTGTTTGAGTCTGCCAGTGCGGTGGATTTCGTCTGGGGTATTTAGTCCAGTAAAACCGTACTGAAAAAATACCCTACGTGGAAAAAATTATAGTATGGAGTTTTTCTGCTGTTTTCTATGTTTTTTGGGGTGCTGAATCCGAATCTGAAGTTTGCACCAAGATATTCCTTGTGCTTCTCGAGATATCTGCAAAAAACATTGAAATTTTGGCACTTTTTTTAGTATTTTGCTTATAACTCCGAAAAGATGCATTTTTACGAAATTTATGTCCTGAACAAAAATAAAGTAGAGAAAATTTCCAACACAATGCATGCATAAAGTTTGTTGTTACGACCAACCATTATGAAACTATAGCTATTTGAAAACTGGCTAATTTTTGGTACTTTTAAGAAAAATACTGTTATTCAATATTGCATCACATTTAAACAATTATTTGCACATGTTTTGCCATAACACTATATATGTATGGAAAGAGCGTTAAATTTACTATAGATTACATATATTATCGTTAGTTTGTAAGTGGTTAAGTGTTCATAAGACTGCTTATAATAGTTTATCTACAGTCACAATTCTAAGGTTGGCAAGACCATAATCTTTAATTACTAGTTATGTCTCTCACTGGCAATGTCAGATTACTTTTGGAATGAGAATTATATATTTTGTGTACATTGTTGAAAATATGCCTAAAAATCAATACTAAATAACACCCGTCACAGTAGACCTGCATGCTCAGCGAATTTTGAATTTAATTTTACTAATAATATTTTGTCATAACAATACTGTAGTAAGCATGGATATGTAGGTTCGAAGGACCAGGAGTATACCAGTAACATCATAAATATATGGCATATATCATACTAATCTGCAATAAACATTAAACTAATATATATACATTTCATATAGTGGTACGAGTGCAGAATAGTTATTTCGCTCTAGCAAAATAAATGGTATTTTCATTAAAAGTTCTTATCTTTTGCATTATCTCTTTTAAAACAGTCTCTACTAATCTATTCGTAAACAAATATTATACATATATATATCAGTATAATCTGCTTTAATTATAGAATAAAATAATGTAGGTTTCACATTGTTATTTTTTTGTTTTAACTGTTTATTTAGTCTTTACAAAACAATTTGTATTCTTATTACAAGTCATTTTGTGTGCACTACATTTTTTTAACTCGTTTTTTGTCAATTTATAAGGTCAGTTATACTATAAACATATATATTTTTTACTATTAGTAAAAACAAATACAAAGTAATACGAGTTTTATATTGTTATAAGAGGTTTAAAAGGTTTTAGTTTACATTAGCAAAATTATTTTTACTTTTTTTAGCTGTTAAGTAAACACGCTCCCTCATTTTATTAAGATTTTGTTAAATAATATATGTGAAAGATTATAATTATTATATATGTATTTTAATCCACATTAAATTCAGAATAAATTGATATAGTTTTCATATTGTTATATTTGTATTGAATAGTTAATTTTGCTTTAACAAAATTATTTTAATTCTTACTTGGCGGGCATCGGGTGCACTCTACCTCATTTAAATTCAATCTGGCTATTGTATTTATGAAAGATTATAATTACTATATATGTACTTTAAATCTACATAAAATTTTTAATAAAGTGATGTATGTTTCATATTGTTATAAGAGTATTAAACAGTATATTTTGATTTAACAAAATTATTCTAATTCTTACTTGGCGGGCACAGGGTGCACTCAACTTCATTTTAATTCAATCTTGCTATTGCATTTATGGAATATTATAATTACTATATATGTATTTTAAATATACATTCAATTCTCAATAAATTGATTTATGTTTCATATTGTTATAAGAGTATTGAACAGTTTATTTTGCTGTAATAAAATTATTTTAATTCTTACTTGGCGGGCGTCGGGTGCACTCTACCTCATTTTAATTCAATCTTGCTATTGTATTTATGGAAGATTATAATTACTATATATGTATTTTAAATCTACATTAAATTCTCAATAAATTGATGTATGTTTCATATTGTTATAAGAGTATTGAACAGTTTATTTTGCTGTAATAAAATTATTTTAATTCTTACTTGGCGGGCGTCGGGTGCACTCTACCTCATTTTAATTCAATCTGGCTATTGTATTTATGGAAAATTATAATTACTATATATGTATTTTAAATCTACATTAAATTCTCAATAAATTGATGTATGTTTCATATTGTTATAAGAGTATTGAACAGTTTATTTTGCTGTAATAAAATTATTTTAATTCTTACTTGGCGGGCATCGGGTGCACTGTACTTCATTTTAATTCAATCTGGCTATTGTATTTATGGAAAATTATAATTACTATAGATGTACTTTAAATCTACATTAAAGTCTCAATAAATTGATGTATGTTTCATATTGTTATAAGAGTATTGAACAGTTTATTTTGCTGTAATAAAATTATTTTAATTCTTACTTGGCGGGCGTCGGGTGCACTCTACCTCATTTTAATTCAATCTGGCTATTGTATTTATGGAAGATTATAATTACTATATATGTATTTTAAATCTACATTAAATTGTCAATAAATTGATGTATTTTTCATATTGTTATAAGAGTATTGAACAGTTTATTTTGCTGTAATAAAATTATTTTAATTCTTACTTGGCGGGCGTCGGGTGCACTCTACCTCATTTTAATTCAATCTGGCTATTGTATTTATGGAAAATTATAATTACTATATATGTATTTAAAATCTACATTAAATTCTCAATAAATTGATGTATGTTTCATATTGTTATAAGAGTATTGAACAGTTTATTTTGCTGTAATAAAATTATTTTAATTCTTACTTGTCGGGCATCGGGTGCACTCTACCTCATTTTAATTCAATCTGGCTATTGTATTTATGGAAGATTATAATTACTCCTATGTACTTTAAATCTACATTAAAGTCTCAATAAATCGATGTATGTTTCATATTGTTATAAGAGTATTGAACAGATTTTTTTGCTGTAGTAAAATTATTTTAATTCCAACTTGGCGGGCATCGGGTGCACTCTACTTCATTTGAATTCAATCTGGCTGATAAACTCTACAAAACTAAATTCACTAAAATTATCATGTATGTCTAAGGAAAATAAAAATATCACTTTAAAACTGTATTATTTATACAATGAAATACTTCTATAACACACTCTTAGTTCAGAAAACCTACATAGGCCTACCCATGAGTACAACAGGATTGTTATGACGAAAAATTATTAGTTAAACTAAATTCCAAATTCGCTGAGCATGCAGGTCTGCTGTGACGGGTGTTATTTAGTATTGATTTTTAGGCATATTTTCAACAATGTACACAAAATATATAATTCTCATTCCAAAAGTAATCTGACATTGCCAGTGAGAGACATAACTAGTAATTAAAGATTATGGTCTTGCCAACCTTAGAATTGTGACTGTAGATAAACTATTATAAGCAGTCTTATGAACACTTAACCACTTACAAACTAACGATAATATATGTAATCTATAGTAAATTTAACGCTCTTTCCATACATATATAGTGTTATGGCAAAACATGTGCAAATAATTGTTTAAATGTGATGTAATATTACATAACAGTATTTTTCTTAAAAGTACCAAAAATTAGCCAGTTTTCAAATAGCTATAGTTTCATAATGGTTGGTCGTAACAACAAACTTTATGCATGCATTGTGTTGGAAATTTTCTCTACTTTATTTTTGTTAAAGACATAAATTTCGTAAAAATGCATCTTTTCGGAGTTATAAGCAAAATACTAAAAAAAGTGCCAAAATTTCAATGTTTTTTGCAGATATCTCGAGAAGCACAAGGAATATCTTGGTGCAAACTTCAGATTCGGATTCAGCACCCCAAAAAACATATAAAACAGCAGAAAAACTCCATACTATAATTTTTTCCACGTTAAAGTACCGATTGCCTGGACTATACGGAGAAAATCCAAAAATGTGTTTTCCATTTTTGGGAAATCAAGAAAACCCTATATCTTACTTATTTGTTGACATAACTTAGTCAAATTTGGTATGTACATTATCTAGATAGGGTTTAATTTATACTTGCTTACAAAACCCACATGGCGGCAAACCTACATACTCACCCCCATGGGGTTTATGGGGAAAATAAAAATTGTTAGAGCTTGATACAATTTTGCGTTTACATTCACCAATTGTTGATTAACTTAGATTTTCTAACAACGCCCCATGGCAGCAAACCTACATACTCGATCCTATGGTGTTTTTATGGGGAAAGTAAATAATCTAAAACTCCATTGGAAATTCGCTGAGTACGCAGGTCTGCTGCGACGGGGGTATTTAATAAATGTGGTCTTGTGACATATCGTTGTGAAGCTTAGCTTATTTCAAACAAGTAGTATGGCAAAAAATATAAGAATTATAGGGTATTCCGTAAATTTTGATTTTGATAACAAATTAATATGGACGCCATTTTGGAACTAATAAAGATAAATAAATTGTGTTTCCACCAAAATGTTTGTATTGAATAGACCTTTCAAACAATTTATATTATGACATATGTTTGTATTTGAAAATTCCCAGATTTGAACCTGTGACCCTCCATTTTTAGGATACCTTATATTTGTACAACCTTAAAACTATTTTAAAATTATTCCTTGGGGTCAATTTAGTGGGAAATAATTTTATTTCAAGATTGTAGGACAAACTGTTCATCTGTAATCGGTTTGAGACAACTTACATCAGACACCCGGTATATGTAAGATATGAACTTGTGTAAGGTTGGTAACAAAAATCATCCCCCCGCCTCTCCCACCTTCCACCGATAACCACCGCTCTAGGATTGACACCTATATAGCACAAGTACGTCAATTTGATGTAAAATTGATGTAAAAGATGTCAATGCCATTGATATTGTTGATGTCATATTGACTTCAAATGTGATAAAAAAAACGTCATTTTGATGTCAATGTGAAGTAAAAATGTCCCGATTTTTATGTAAAATTGATGTCAGTTAATTGATGAACTATGACGTCAATTTTACATCACATTGATGTCAAACTGACACCATATTGACAATCTAATCTTGTCAAAATTGATTCAAAATATCCCCAATAGCAAAATAAAAGTAATAAAATGGTAATTTTTAACCGATAAACAACTATAGAAGCGGCAAAAAGTTTTTGCCACTGGCAGGATTTGAACCCATAACCTTTAAGTTCCCAAGCCGCGACCCTACCTACTACACTACGCTGCTCTCTGCTCACACAATATTTGTTACACTACTTGGAGAGTTTATACTCAAGTTTCTTTGCGTTGATCAAATAAAAGGTTGATCATATGACTACAATATTGGCTACACACAAACAATTATTTTGTGAGTGATTATTTAAAAATTTTTGAAATATTTTTTATTACTAAGGTAAATCTATCTAATAACATAATAGTATAGTTCTATTTTATTGAATTCTATCTAGTATCTTTAAATTTCACAATATTTTTGTAGTTTCTATAAAAAAAAACTGTATATAACCTCAAATCAACGTAAACAAAAGGAAATGAAAACTAGGGAGAACTGTAATTTCTCACCCATTATTAGGACAAGGCTCCAAAAATCCAAAGATGATAAAAAACTAAAAAGTAAGAATAGTGAAATTGTGAGCCATTATCATTTGGATAAAATAAAAAATGTAAATAAGACAAACATAGAATCAAAACAAAAAGAAAACTCTAAAGTATTTTCTCAAAATAAAAGCACTTTGACTTCAGATTTGAGTAAAACACACTGTATTTTAACAAATAAAAGTACACAAACTGACGAATTATATTTAACTAGTGAAGTTTTAATCAGAAGAATTGAAGAGTTAAATTATAAGAAAAATAGCTTGATGGAAAAAGTGTTAGAGTTGGAACTAAATCTCGAAAGTGCAAACGTTGAAATACAAAGATTAAGTAATCAAAACGTTATTGGTAAAAATGTAAATAATTCACATAATGTCAGTAAATCTATTAATGCACCAAACAACTGTGCATCCATATTATCTATAATAGGAAATGACAAATTTGATGAAGAAATAATGGGCCATTTTGAAAACATTAAAAAGAAAATTGATCAAAATGTTGCCAAACCTAATGAAAATACCCCCTTGAAAGATGTTCCTTGGTCGATTGTGAATAAAAAATCAAACAAACCTATAAATAAAGTTAAGTATGATCCAACACAATCCAAATATTGCTCTTTTATTTCTGATAATAAGTATGACTTATTAAATGATGATGTATTAAATTCTGACCAGTCTCAGCAAAAGCATCATGAGAAAGAAAGTGTGGTTGTCAATATGTATAAAAAAACAAATAACTACTGTATTTCAAATCTAAAGACTCAACAAGACAGGGGGTCACGAAAAGAAACAAAGCATTATAAGAAAGCGAAGGGTCATTTTCCACAGGAAATAACAGAACCCAAAAAGATGGAATTAAGAGAACACAAATCCTGCAGCACATTCAAAGTAAGCAAATGTCCTCCCGTTACAGCGTCAAAGTTAAAAGACAACGAGACTTTCGAGGATTTCCTTGATAAACATATTGAATCGCTTATATCAAAGCAAACCAAAGTCGAGATGGAAAAGGTAAAAAAAGAAGAGTTTAGGTCAATGACCATTCTGCATCAAAATGTGGATAGAGTGTCCAATAAAATAGAGCGTTTAAACCATCTCCTACACATTATTTCACCAGACTTCTTGGTACTAACGGAGCATGGTCAACATCCTGACATTATTTTAAATACTAGATTCATAGGGTATAACCTCATCTCTGTATTTGGTAGAGAGCAACACTTAAAAGGTGGTGTTGCTATTTATAAGAAAAATGACTTTCAAAGTGAAGTAACGGACTTGGAAATAAATTCATTCAGTATTCCATTAGTCTGTGAAGTATGTGGTATTACTTTAAAACTCAGTCGTAAAAAACATATTAAAATCATTGGTGTGTATCGTCCTCCAAACAAGAACGAAGAGATAACAACTCAAGCACTTGAAGTAATACATAATGTCCTTGTTTCACTAAATTCAGACAGATTTGATTTCATTTTAGTGGGTGATATTAATATAGATAACCTTGTACCCTCTAAGGAAAGAAACTCTTTCAATGAACTACTTGCAGCCCACAACGCTAAAAGAATTCCTTTACCAGCAACTCGGATCACAAAAGATTCTCGAACTTCAATAGATGCTGTTTGTACAAATATAAATCTTGACAAATTTAAAGTAGATGTCATTAAAACAGGTATTTCAGACCATACTGGACAACTTTGCCACATATCTATCCCTTTTCAGAAGGACTCATCAACTTTTCAATTAAAGCGAAAAATTAATCTTGAGTCATTGGAAATCCTCAGACAGAATCTTGCAGTCACATCTTGGAACAGTGTTTTACAAACATCCGATGTAAATGAAGCATATTGTAATTTCCACACTATATTTAAACTTAGTTTGGAACACTCTTGTCCGTTGAAGAGATTTAAAACACAAAGTATGAGTAGGAAGGTAAAATATGATGAAGAAGCTAAACGTTTAAAAAGAAGTTTCCTTGAAGCCAATGATCTATTTTGTCTCACTGGTTAAGAAGAAGATAAAAAAAGAACTGCACAACTAAAAAAATGTTATGACACTAAACTTAAATCTTTAAGGAGAGAATCAAATGCTAAAATTATAAGCAATGCCTCGTGCAAGAGCAAAACCATATGGAATATAATTAATGAAGAAAGGAAAACAAAAAAAGTAGACTCAAAGTTTGATTACTTCTTACATAATGGCATGAAAATGGAACAACCTAATAATATTGCTGATACTTTTAATGAATATTTTTCATCAATAGCAGAAATCACACTAAATAAAAGTAAGAAAAATAAATATAAGATATCAAACCTTCCTAATAAATCAGTGGAAACTCCACTAAAACAATTTGAACCTCCCACATCTGAAGAAATAGCCGGAATCATAGACAGTCTCAAGCCCAAGACATCATCAGGTTTTGATGAAATATCAGGGAAAATCCTTAAGTATTGTAAAAAAGAAATGATCCCACCTATACTACACATTTGTACATTATCGGTTCAACAAGGGATTTTCCCCTCTGAACTTAAGGTAGCTAAGGTTGTCCCAATTCTCAAAACTGGAAGCCAACATGAAATTGAAAACTATAGACCAGTTTCACTCATATCTACTATTTCCAAGGTAATAGAGAAGGTGGTACTTATTCGACTATTAGATCATGTAGTATCAAATAATCTGATGACGCCAAGACAGCATGGTTTCATAAATGGGAAATCAACTTTGACTGCCATTACTGATCTGTATGAGTATATTATTGATAGTACTGAGGATGGAAAAATTGTAGTAGGAATATTTTTAGACCTAAGCAAAGCCTTTGATTGCATAAGTCATACCTTGTTGATAGAGAAACTTGCAAAACTAGGAATCACGGATATAGCTCTAAATTGGCTCTCCTCATACCTAATTGACCGTAGCCAAGTTGTGGAAATTAATCAATGTGTCAACGGCAAAACAACAACGGGAATTTCTAAAATATTACCAATAATGAGAGGAGTGCCACAAGGGTCTATTTTAGGACCGATATTTTTTATTTTGTTCTGTAATGATCTGCCGGGTTACCTAGAGCAGTATAGTCACTCAGTGATGTATGCAGACGATACAGTTATCCTGACTTCAAAAAGATCTGTTGAAGATATTGAAATAAATGCTCATATATCACTTGGTATGGCTATTGACTACTGTTCCTCCAATGATCTGGTTTTTAATGAAAGTAAGACTAAACAAATAAACTTTGGAAATAAAAAAGATGTAATTTCAGATCAGCCATTTCTTGACTCAACGGTGAGCACTAAACACCTAGGTATAATCATAGATAATCAGTTATCATGGAATGACCACATTGATAACCTATGCCATAGATTAAACTCGGCCATCTTTGCAATAAGAAGGACAAAAGCAATATCCACCGAACAAGCGACGAAAATGGCATATCATGCACTGTTTGAAAGCAAAGCCAGATATGCAATTGCTGTTTGGGGCGGAACAAGTGCCAAAAATATAGAAAGAGTGTTAATTTTGCAAAAGAAGGCAATCAGAATGATGGCAGGACTAAGTAAAAGAGAAGTTGCAGAAATATCTTTCGGGATTGGAAGTTAATGACTGTTGTAAACATGTATGTTATGGAATGCATAATGTTTGCTTTAAAAAATAATGACACGAAAAACTACAAAATTCATACATACAACACCAGGCATGCTTCCGACTTCAACCTGCCCTCTCATCACACGAAAATGTATGAAAATAAACCGTCATATTGTGGTTCAAAATTTTATAACGTATTGCCACAGAGTATCAAAGAAGAAAATTTTCAAAAAATTAAAAAGAAGTTGAAGTTCTGGCTATTACAACACCCATTTTACAATGTTAATGAGTTTTTAAACTGGAAAAATTATTAATTAGAATTTAACTATTTATAATCTCTATGATTGTAAATAAAGTATGTCTCTCTCTCTCTCTCTCTCTCTCTCTCTCTCTCTCTCTCTCTCTCTCTCTCTCTCTAAAACGCCTTTCCCGTGGCCTAGGGCCTATATATTTTTATGTCTTCCCAAAATTAGTCTTAATTTTAAAGCAATCAGCTATTTTACATAAAGCAACTTTCTTTCCATTTAAAGGATAATACATTATAATAATTGTGAACGTTTTTAGGTACGGTATTGGCTATAGTAAACAAAATCCTTCTTGAGCTTTTGCTCATCCACTCTGTATTTAGACAAAATACCTCGTGTGTGTTTACAATCAGCAGATTGAAAGAGTGTAAAATAAATTTACTGTAAAGGTTTGAAAATTTTGATATTTTTATTTAAGGAAGTAAGATAACGTTAATTACATAATTAAGCAACTTTCTTTTCATAAATGACAATACATCATAATAATAGTAAACGTTTTTAGGTACTGGCCATAATAAACCAAATCCTTCCTGAGCTTTTGCTCATCCACTGTATTTAGACTAATTACCTCGTGTGTTTACAATCAGCTGATTGAAAGCGTGTAAAATAAATAAATTGTAAAGGTTTGAAAATGTCGATATTTTTAATTTAAGGAAGTAAGATAACGTTAAAGTAAATAAAATCTGCTAATATACAAAGCCATTTAACCAGAGTTCATAGGTAAAATTTAGTGATTTACTTTGGTGTGGGAAAACAGTTTTTCTCAATAGTCCTGATGGATTTACTCCCAAAAACCCAGATTGGCTTCAAAACTACATTGCTTCACTTAAAAAAAAAGAAAAAGAAAAGAAAAAACGTCCACAGGGTTCAACAGCTTCCAGTCACATGGACAAAAAATAAATTCAGTTTGGATGGAGAAATGTCAGTGTGCTGTAGTAATGTATAGGAACCTCTAATTTTTCAAGTTCACATATGTTTTTCGAATGGTTATCAGTGAATTTTAGGAAAGGAAAATTTATTTTAGTTTTTATCTATGTCATTTTCTTTATATACACTGATTATTTAACTATTTTACCATAGTTCATACAAATAATAATAATAATAAATAAATACTTCATCGACTGTAACCTCCCGAAAATATCTCAAGTGGCATTGTATTAAGCTCTGAGTTCTCAAAAAAATTAAAGATGAAGTCACGCCATTCCTCATCAAAAATGGTTTCTATGATATGAAAAGTTTTTTTTAAAATAATAATTCATTGAATTTTAGGCAACGGTTGTAATGACAAATGCTAGCAAATGAGGAAGAACAGATGTTTCAGTTGTGAAACATTCTAAAACTAATTGTTTCAAAATCAACAGAATGTTCGGTCGAATTTCGACCAGTGCATAGGCGATCCCTAGGAAACATATAACATGCATAAAAAATAATTAATTTTTACTTTGTTATTCAAATATAATTAGGCCTAAACATTTACTTAATTTTTGTACTTTCGTCTGACATTCTTTTAAATGCGTAATTAATTGATTCCCAAATACTTTTAAATACTTTTAAATATGTTTTTAATATGTTCACTAATAAATTTTAAATTAAAAACTCACTCCAATAAATAAAATTTTTATTGTGGTAAGGCCTTTCGCATTCAAGGAATGCATCATCAGACCATAACAACCAAAACAAAAAAATAATTTATAAATACAAAATTTCTGCTAAACATCTTGTTTTATAGATCATAGTTCATCATCTAGATCATAGTTGCTAAACATCATGAGTTCATAGATAAAGTTAAAGACATTTCATTACAACCTGATGAATATATGGTATCATTCGATGTGGAATCATTGTATCCTAATGTCCCAATACCAGTTACGATGAATATAATAAAATCCTGGTTACAGTCAAATGATTTCGATGATCAAATTATTGAAGAGTATTTACGTCTAATTAATTTGTGTATGAATCAAAATGTTTTTCAATTCCAAGACAAATTTTACAGGCAAACATTTGGCACAGCAATGCGGGAAACCCTCTCTCGTGTTTTATTACCAACATTTTTTGGAGTAATTTTGAAATCAATGCCAAATCAACTCTAAATTATTTTCCTAGAATTTGGATCCGTTATGTGGATGATGTGTTTGCCATCTTCAAAAACACTGAAGATCTCCATCAATTTATTATACAACTAAATCCTTTTTATCCTTCAATTAAGTTTACTTACGAAATGGAAAATGATAGCTCATTACCTTTTCTTGATTTACTTGTAATAAGAAACAACTGCAATAAAGTTGAATTTGATATTTATAGAAAACCTACAAGCAACAGTCGTTTTATAACAAAAGATTCATTTGCCCCTGACTCTAAAAAAATTGCCGTTTATAACAATCTGGTATATAGACTGCTACATACTCCTCTTAATGAAAAAAGATTTAATGAAGAAGTTAAAATGATAAAAAACATAGCTCGTTTCAATGGTTTCAGCCCAAATTTAGTTGACAAAATTATAAATAGAATGAAAAAGAAAATGTTAAAAAGATCAAGAACCACGATGTTTGAAAGCAAAGAAAATGATGAAAACTGGAGATCAGTGACATTTACCTCTTTTAATAAAATAATTAAGAAATCATTTAAGAAACATGCTAAAATTAATGTTAGTTTTTCAACAAAATTCAAACTCAAAAATATATTAGGAAATGCAAAATGTAAGATTAGTGAAGAAAACAAATCTGGAATTTATGAAGTGTCTTGTGACGATTGTGATAAATTATATGTGGGACAAACAAGAAGAAATTTAAAAACTCGTTTAAAAGAACATGTTAGTCATGTAAAATTTAACAGACCTGAAAAATCTGCAATTGCTAAACATGCCTTAGAAAATGGACATTGTTTTTCCCAAATTAAATTAAAAAAAGAAGTCAGTAATAATCAATACTTGGATGCACAGGAAACATTTGAAATGAATAAGCGTAAACTAAAATTGGTGAACAATGATCCCGGACCTATTCAAAATTCTCCGTTATTAAATTTTCTAAATATCTAGTCACAAAATAAATTTAAAATGTTTTTTAGTATACAGCTTATATAATAAGAATTTTTACCATAATATTGTAAATTAGCATATGTAACTTTAAATAAGATGTTTAGCAGAAATTTTGTATTTATAAATTATTTTTTGTTTTGGTTGTTATGGTCTGATGATGCATTCCTTGAATGCGAAAGGCCTTACCACGATAAAAATTTTATTTATTGGAGTGAGTTTTTAATTTAAAATTTATTAATTGTTCCAATAAAAAGAGCTACAGAAATGATGTTCACTAATATTTAATTGTTAAACTGAGAGGAACAAAAACCATAAAGTTAATAAGAATTAACAATACTGCAATCCTTAAACATTTAATATTCCAAGAAAAAGAAGTCAGCAGAATTAGAAGAAACGGCTCGAATGCCGGTCGAATCCGGCCCACGGCCCACGGCTGGCGAGCATCGGGCGAGAGAACGAGGCAGTGAGAACGAGTGAGAGAGAGGGCAGATGACCTGCGCGGCCACGCGCCCGGGCGCGTGCGGCCGCTGTAGATGATCACCACTACACTCGCAGCGTCGCGCTCCGCGCTGACATGGTGTTACTTGTACCAACAAATAAGCAAAACTATTTTACATAGACATTATCTAAAAATTTAATCGTAATAATAGATAAAACCCACACATATTAAAACAAAACTAGTAATGAAATTGACAAAACATTTATAGAAAATAAATTATTAAAAAGAGAAAAAAAATTAAAGTTGTAAAATTTGATTATTTTAACATTTTAATGTTTTAAGCATGCAAATTTAAATAATAAAATGTTTTTTTCACCTAAATATTCTTTGCGGTTTTCTTTATTTGTTGGTACAAAAATACCCTAATTTTGACATTTCAACCTCCTGTAGTTCAGCCAAAAAAATTTTTTAAATTTTTTAATTGCCATTTTTGTGTTCATTACATTGTGGCAAATCGATCCCATAGTAAAAATTAAAAATTTAATTTTTGACCAAACACCCTTAAACTAGAGTTCCTTACATGTTTGTTTCATGTGTAAATGTTTAACAAATTGCAGTTATCTCAATTGATGTAAAACTTTAGACTGTGTGATCAAATACTTTACATAATTTTTACATCAAAATGATGTCAAGTTTTTATTGAGTTCAATTGTTTTAAACAAATAATGATGTTCTCTTGTTGTAAAAGACTTAAAGAAATGTTTTTTTCTTCATTTATTACACTAACTTTTAAATTTAAAAATGCAAAATTTTTACATCATTTTGACGTCAGTACTTGATCTAATATTTTACTTTGACATCATTTTGACGACTTTGATCACTTTTTGACGTCAAATTGACAACGTGTGCTATGTGGGGACATTTACTCGTATCACGTCGCAATGGTGTTGCGCCCAGGCTGACAGCCGTTTAGCTGCACAGGTTAGCCAACTATGTCGAGTCATTGCTATTACGAAAGGGTTCCCAGTTGGAGCAAATTTAAAAAGGACTTAATTTTTTTTTAAGTCCTTATAATGAATTAAAAATTCTTCCAAGGGACGCCAGGGCGCCTTGATGGTGAGGTCACACTGGGAACTTTCCCGGTGTCCCGGCGGGCTCAGTCCACCCTCGATGAACACTATTGAAAGTGACCCTGAATTGGACACTGAGCATCCGTCATGTTTTTGCCATTTTTTTATAGTAGTGGGGAATGGCCACTTTTAAAACCGGCCACGTGCCCCCCGAGCCACGTGACGTGGCAGCTGGCGCCAGCTGCTATGTCACATAGCTTCCGGTGGGGGTTAGAGGGTATATATGAGATGCTGTAGTTATATGTTATGGCATATAGGTTGGGGTGGAGATGGCGATAGTGTTGGCGTTAGGGTGAAGTGAATTTGCGCATAAAATTAAAAGTTAGTTCA
The DNA here is from genome assembly GCA_030545055.2 of Neoaliturus tenellus. Lineage (NCBI taxonomy): Eukaryota > Metazoa > Arthropoda > Insecta > Hemiptera > Cicadellidae > Neoaliturus > Neoaliturus tenellus. Next base: position 174,845,979 of record CM061534.1, on the reverse strand, counting down.
AAATTCGTCGGTGTTGACGAAACTCTAACAGTTGAAGAAAAATTAAGAGTTAGTTCAAAATTGAAATTCAAACTTATAACTGGGATGTGGAAAATATGTCAAGGTCATCCAGAGTAAGTTTTTAAAAATTCTATCCAACTATCACCAGAAATAGTTTTAAGTTGAAGTAGTTGGTGATAGCGGGATAATTGATTGGTGCCATGGGAGAGGTGTTTATCGTTTGAAAGTTGGCGATCGAATGAGAAGCGCCGCCTAGGGAGAGGGCTTATAAAATGGACAACCTTCCCCCACCACCCCTTCCCCCACTCCTTTAGACCAATAACCGGTCGCCGACTCTATGTGGCGAAACTGAACCAGACATGGCGGCCGCCATGGATAATTCTAACCTCAAATCTTAGCTCAGCTGTAGAGAATAGAGGAGTATAAAGTAGGAATTGTGGTGAGAGCACTTATATAAGGAATAGTAGGGTAAAATAAAAAAACTTGTTGAACACAGTCGATAGGTGTAACAAGTTCAAAATTGTTGAAGTGTAACATATAACGCAAGATGTCATGAATAATACTATCATCAACATTAACCCGCGAAGTTGTCGAAAAGTATAATGGGTTAAAACTGTACCGCTTTCTTACTTTACTTAAATTAGTTTAGACTTTGAAACTGAAAGTTTAGAATTATTTTGTAATATGTGTTGTGTTCGCAACAGTTTCAATTTAAACTCTGCGCAACCATTACAGGAGGTGTGTTATATGTTGAAGTCAAAAGAAGACTGAGAAATAAAATATGTTATAAAGAGATAAATGAAACAGAATGTCATGTACTAACAAAATAGTGTTATAGGTTAGAATTAACTAAACAATATGTAGTAATGAAACACTATGTGGTAAGGTTAGAAGTAAATGAACGTAAATAATGTAGTAGCTATAACGATGCAATCAACATGAAAGCCAGTAAGTTAATGGTCGCGGCGCAAATGAGCAGTCAAATTTTATAGCCTAGCAGCGGCCCACTTCCCTGGGCAGATGCCCGAGCCAACTACCTGGTTTTTATAGCAATTACTCCGGGCAGCTGCCGCTGATGACCGACTTTCACCTGAGTAGTAGGGGGTTTTGGGGCAATGACCGGAAAGGTCAATGACACCCCCCCCCTCCCCCCCCTCGCCCCCCCCTCCCCCCACATCCCCCCCCCGAAAAAATGGATGCCCCCCCCACCCCCCCCCCCCCGAAAAATGGAGCCCCCCCCCCCCCTTCCCACACTCCTTCCCCCACTCCTCCGGGTCAATGGCCGGTCACCACCTTTCCCTACTCCTTCTAGGCCAATGACCGGTCACTACCGGTTGCTGACTCTATGTGGTGAAACCAGACTAAACATGGCAGCTGCCATGGATAATTCTAACCTCAAACCTGCTGCGCATGCAACGAGTTCTCCGGATCGGAATCAGTCTATGCTATGCGCATGCGCCTAGTCCTGTATTACTCACTTTAGCGCTACTGCACATGGATAATTCTAACCTCAAACCTTGGTTTTGTGTTGTTGCGCATGCGCCGCTCCCCACTCCTTTGCCTTCCTTTTACACTGCTGCGAACTGGACTGGATTGAACACTGTACTGGAGTGAAACAACTTCCCCCACTACTCGAGAATCCGAGGAGCAATACGAGCCTGATCTTAGCGTCAGTCGTCAACAAACTTTCATAGCGAAAGGTTGTTGGCGACTCAGCAAGAGGTTTCAAATATATAGTAGGCCTATATATATTTGAACTTCTTATACTACGTTGCGTTTTTTAATGCAATGTGGTATGTGTGTGTGTGTTTAGTTGTATTTAATTTAAGAAATAAATTGCGCATTGCGATGTTAGTTTTAAGTTTGGTTTAGCATTAAGGTGTATTAATTTTTAAGAGGTTTTTTAGCATTAAGGTGTATTAATTTTTAAGAGGTTTTTAGCATTAAGGTGTATTAAATTTAAGAATAACGAAGGTATTTGGTTGTGTTGAATTATTTGGTTTTTAATAATGATGTGTTGTTAGTTTTAAGTGTTGGTACTAATAATTAATGTTGTTTTGCCTTACAGCTAGATGTTAGGGGGTAGATTAACTGTAAATTCAGAAGTTCAGTTGAACTTCACTTAGAAGGGGTGGGACATCCGCAAATTGTAGGTAAGCGGACTAGGTTTTTGCATTTTGTTTAGGAATATGATGGGTGGGATTAGTTTGGGTGGGGTTAGAGTTGCGTTTCTGCATTAGCTGTTCCAGTTTCCCTATTTAGCGTTACGCTTTGATGCGGACAGGGACGTTACGCTTTGATGCGGACGGACCAGGGCCTCCCTTGCAGAACGTAACTAGTGGGTTGGGAGTGGGAACCCGTTAGGCAAACAGGGTGGTGGGACAGTATTACTGTTCCCATCACCTTGGTTTTTTATAAGTCTTGAGTGACCTTGACCTACTTTTTAAAAGGTCAATGACCCCCCCCCCCCCTCCCCCCCCCCCTCCCCCCCCCTCCCCCCCGAAAAAAATGGAGTCGATCCCCCCCCCTTCCCCACTCCTACCCCTACTCCTTCCCCCACTACTCTGCGTGAATGACCGGTCATGACCTGAAAAATTAAAATGGCTATAACTTGATAACGGATTGACGGATTTGGACAAGCGATACATCATTAAAACGGTCTATGTAAGACAAACATTTTGGTAAAAGAAGAATTTGGTTATCTTATTTTAGTCAAAAGTTATGCGAATTATTTGAAATAAATACCTTCTCTTTCCCCTTTTCCCCCACCTCCCAGGTCAATAATCAGTCTCGGCCAGCTGCTACCCCTCTCATTTGCATATTGTTATAAAAGACGCGGCGACTGTGGCTAGTGTTTCATTCTGATTCCAGACATCACGCTGTGTACTCGGAGGTTTTAACCATGTCGTCTCTGCCAACTACTACTTCTGCTACTTCTACTTCAACTTCAATTTCTACTACGACTGCACCTAAGAAAACTCTTCGCCTTAAAAACCTCCTGATTGCTACAAGAATCAACTTGCATCTCTACCTTCAACTTCTGGAGCTATTCTTCCGCCAACCAACACTTCTAGACTTCGCAGTATTTTTTCACCACCTTCACCTTCGCCTTCAAAGGACTCCGCACCACCATCAACTATGATGCCGCCACCGCAGAAGCCAGTTCCCCGTATTAATACCCCTTCAATTGAAACTATTGTTCATCGCCTTAGTACACCCATCATCTCACTATCACCATTGCCTCCTACCCCACCACTTACTACACCTGAAGATCATACCTATCACAAAACTGATTCCTCTAAACCAGCTCCTAAACCAGCTCCTAAACCTGCCCCTAAACCTGCCCTTAAACCTGCTCCTTCAGAGCAATTTCAATCATTACAAGAAGAGCGTCGTAGGGCATTTAGACGTCCCACTACTTGCCCTGAAATGCTTACTAGGGGAAATAAGAAAGGATCAGCTTGTGGGAGGAAATGTGTTAAAAACGAAAGTTTTTGCCGTGTACATGTCGTGAAATACCTTTCTGAACCACAACTGACAGAAACCCCCACTGTTGAATACCAATCCAAAATTATTGGTGTAAAAGGAAATAGGCTTAAGAGAGGTTTTGTTTATTTTTTTGAAAGTGTTATTGACAACGAACACATTTTGGCAAGTTGTAACGGCAAAAAATATAATATTAAAGTAATTGAGTCCTTGCGCAAAGAGAAATCTGTTCATGAGTTAGACTCTAAAGACTATCTCCTCAGACACAAAGTGGATGGTATTACAAGGTGGGGGCGTAAAAAGTAAATTCACATAGTTTTTTCAAAATTTTGCTATAAAAAATAATGGGGGAGAAACACAATGCGTTATAGCGTTGTGTTTCTCCCCCATTATTTTTTAACACTCTAAGTCTTGTGACCTACTAACCTACTTCCATCCGAGTAGTAAGAAAAGTACTTCCCCCCACTCCTGGGTCGATGACTGGTCACGGTCAGCTCCTACCCCTCATTTGCATACTATTATAAAAGCGGAGCAAGCGTTGGTCACTCCTTCATTTTTCTTCTACACGCCGCTCTTGTCGTTTCGTCTCTCCTGTTTACAATATTTCTTGCTTCAAAATGCCTCCTCATCTGAATGAAAATTTCAATTCTTCCGAAATTTCTGATGTTTTTGAACAATCTGAAGACACTTTAAGTAACAACAGTGAAAGTGAAGATGATGAGGACGATGATGATTATACTGTTGAACTTAGTGAAGAACGTAAAGTCATAGCAATTGATCCACAATTTCCATTTGATACAATAGAAAAGTTTATGGCTGAAGCTAATAAATGGTTGGACTCAGGATGTTATGTACGAATTGACTCTTTTATATTGTATGGTGATAGTCATTCTTTCCTTGTCACACCAAATGACAGAGACCGCATGTTGCAGTGGGCACAATCTATGATGGAGTGTTATGAACAAGGTGTGGACACTGGTGGCTATTTTCTTGCACAACTAGTGTAATAACAAAATTACCCTTCCCCCACCCTACACCCTATCCCTTTCAAATCCTATAAAGAAGGGGGAAAGGAGTGGGGGATTATAAAATGGTGGGGGAATGTGTATAAATGCAGGTTGTTTGAAGAGACTTTTATTATTGTGGCTTTAGCAGAAACAACATGGAGTTTAAATCTTCAGCAAAAATAAGGAACAACATAATAAAGAGAGAAATTCGCAAGAAAGAAAAGATTGAACTTATAAAATTACAACTTATAATTCCTTCCATTGAAATTGGATGTAGCAAAATAAAGACTTTGGTGAAAACTAACGAATATTTGTTACAATTGCTAAAAACAATCGAAGAGTTGAAGAGCAAGAATGGACATTCTACATAGTAAAATTTGAACATTTTAATATAAATAAGTAAACCTAAAAAAGTAGATGTAGAATAGAGAGCGAGGAATAGATCACTTTGTGGTAATGGACTAACATGCCACTTAGTGCTCTATTCCTCGTTCTCGCGTTAAATTGGATTACCTTGACCTATTTGTTCGACTGTTAGAATTTGGTTAACACTGTTGAATATCAGTTTTGAACTAACGTTTATTTTTGTTCAACTTTTAGAGTTTTTTTAATACTGTCGAATTTTAGTTTTGAACTAACTTTTAATTTATGCGAATTTTTAGTTTAACTCTAGTTAATTTATGCATAAATTTAGTTTAACCAAGTGTCTGTGCTCTAGCCATTTCCACCTAAAAGTAACTAGAATTAGTTGGGTGGGGGAAAGTTCGTTAAAGCTCGAATATAAAGAAGTATATACTAAAACTCCAATGGGAATAAAGAACACGAATGAACAATTAGTTTGTAGAAGGTTAATATTTTTGTTCAAAACTTTTGATTTCCTTGGATAGTGAAGAAGATGAAATAGGGGTGGGGGAACCGTTATAAAAGGAGGAACATGAGAGCCCATTTCATTTCTTGGCGAAATTTCGAAGAGTAAACATCTCAACATGTATCGTTGCGATAAATGTTCGGAATCGTTTCACGATGAAATTCTATTAGACTGTCATAAAGAACTAATTCACAACAACCCAGAAGAAAAACAAGAACAAGAACAAGAACAAGAACAACAAGAACAACAAGAACAACAAGAACAACAAGAAGAACAAGATGAACAAGATGAAATAACTGCAACATCTTCAACTACTTTACCGAATCTACAAGTATTTGCATTACCCGGTAAAGTAGTAATGCATCATAAGATTCCAAATGAAAACTTGAAGCTAGAAGAATTTATTAGAGAAGCAAAACCAATCGTAAGTAAAACTTTAAAAGAAGAATTGAAAAGATTGAACTTTCTTAAATTTGGTTTACTACTAGAAGCTATGTTTATAAATGTACAAGAAGAATTATCTCCAAGAGGATTCATAACAAAAAACCGAACCATTATGAAAAGTTCAAACATTGATTCAATAGTAGAAAACTGTATAGAAGAAATATTAACAAAAATTCAGGAACACGAAGGAAGAGGATCCGGATGGAGTCTTACAAGTATTGAAGTATTAGATATAAGAGTTCATAAACATGGATATGGACTAATGGGATCTAGTTACATTCCTTTGCCTAAAAGAATTAAGGATACAAGATCATGTATTAATGTGAAAAATCAAGATAATGAATGTTTTAGATATGCGATGACATCTAAGTTTGTACCAAATCATTTCGATAAACCTAACCAACACTATGAAAATCAAAGACATAGGTACAATTTTCAAGGAATTACTTACCCTGTATCACTGAAAGATATATCAAAATTTGAGAATAAAAATCCTGGTACATCTATCAATGTTTTTGCATTAGATAGTTCAAACAAAGTGTTTCCTTTACGTGTTGTAAAAGAAGAGCTACCAGATCATACGGATTTACTACTACTAACGCGAGGAGATGTGTCTCACTATGTGTACATAAAGAAATTTGACTCTCTTGTTAACAAGCAGCTTTCTAAAGATCGACACAGAAAGATAATTTGCAAGAGATGTTTTAATTTTCAACGAGAAGGAAGACAAGGAAGAGAATGGTTACAAGAGCACAAAAGGCTATGTAACAATAATTATGAAGCAAAGATTAATTTACCTTCGGAAAACAGAGCATTTGTTACATTTCAAAAGGTATCCCTATAGTTGTATATGCGGACTTTGAATCAACACTAATTCCTATAGAAGATGAAAATTGTGAAGCTAGAAAAAGTGTCAAATATCAAATGCACAAACCAAATAGTTTTTGTTTAATGGTTAAATCAACATTATCAGAAGAACATTTAAACCAATATGGATTAACTTCAGAACCTTTAGTATATCGTGGTGAAAATGTGGAAACAATATTTCTTGACCATTTATATTTAATAGCTGAAAATGTACAAAGATTATATACGAATATCGTACCAATGAAACCGATGGAGGAAGAAGAGGAAATTCAACATGAAAATGCAACTCATTGTTTCTTATGTAAAAATGAATTTACCATTGACAATTATAAAGTTAAAGATCATGACCACCTTACAGGTTATTACAGGGGTGCTGCTTGTAATAAATGCAATTTGAGCTATCGTTTACCACTATTTATTCCTGTGGTTCTGCATAACCTCAGTGGGTATGATGCTCATTTTATAATACCTGAATTAGGAAGAGACAATGGTTCAATAGATGTGTTGGCTGAAACTTCAGAAAAATTTATAAGTTTCTCTAAAACAGTTGGAAATGTCAAATTAAGATTCTTAGACTCCTACCGATTTATGCCATCGAGTTTGTCTAAACTTTCTGAAAATTTAAGGAAGAAAGATTTTATTGAAACAAAGAAGATTGTAAGTAACGACAAACTGGATCTCGTACTTCGGAAAGGTGTTTTCCCATATGATTATATAGACAGTTTAGAAAAATTTAATGAAACATCACTTCCGCCAAAAGAAGAATTCAAAAGTAAATTATACAACATGGACATATCTCAAGAGGATTATGATCATGCATGTAAAGTATGGAATGAATTAGGATTTACAACATTGGGAGAATATTCAGATTTTTATGTTAAATTAGATGTCACTTTATTATGTGATATAATGGAAGAATTTAGAAATACGTGTTTTGCAGCATATGGATTGGACCCTCTTCATTCATACACTTCACCTGGACTAGCATGGCAAGCCATGTTGAAAGAAACAAATTGTAAATTACAACTTCTTACTGATGTAGATATGGTTTTGATGTTAGAATCAGGAGTTCGAGGGGGATTGACAACAAAGTGTAACCAGACATGTTAAGGCGAATAACAAGTATCTGCCCGATTATGATGCATTAAAACCAACAACATTCCTAGGTTATTTTGATGCAAATAACTTATACGGATGGGCAATGTCAAATCCCCTTCCACATGATAATTTTAAATGGATAGATCCAGAATCGATTGGAAACATTATGGATTTACCAAAGCATGGTGAAACTGGTTACATTTTTGATGTTGATTTTGAATATCCTGAACATCTTCACGATCATCATTACGATTTACCACTTCTTCCAAAGACTGAAATTTCCCCTACTGGAAGATGGCCGAAATTAATGATGACTTTAACCGACAAGTCTCGATATGTTGGACACTACTGGATGATACAACAAGCTTTAGACTTAGGATTGAGAATTACAAAAATTAATCGAGTACTACAATTTTCTCAATCTTGTTGGTTAAAACCTTACATCGACAACAACACAAGAAGAAGAGCCACCGCTACATCAAGTTTTCAAAAAGATTTTTTCAAATTAATGAATAACGCAATATTTGGCAAGACTTTGGAAAACAAAAGGAAACATAAGGATATCAAATTGGTAACTGATCCAGTAAAATTGCAGAAATTGGTGCAACAACCAAACTTTGGTTCATCTGTAATTATTAATGAAAATCTAGTTGTTATTTCCATGAACAAGAAGTCAGTTGAAATGGATCGTCCTTTGTATCTTGGAATGTCAATCTTGGATATTTCAAAAACACATATGTACGAGTTTCATTATAAGAAGATGGTTAACTATTATGGAAGAGAGAACATTGGTATTACATATATGGATACGGATGCACTAATTTACTGGATTAAAACAAATGACATGTATGAAGATCTACGCACTTTTGTATATAAAGATGATTTCGACTTTTCCGATTATCCTAAGGATCATCCAAATTACGACTATTACAGAAACAAGAAAGTATTGGGAAAATTTAAAGATGAAACAAATGGTGTGCCAATGATGGAAATTGTAGCATTAATGTCCAAACTGTATTCGTTTCAACTGTACATAAATGAGAGGAACGAACATCAAGTCACGAAGAAGGCCAAAGGAATAAAAACTTCTTTTCTTAAGAAGAACGTACAGTTTGAACATTATAAAAGATGTTTTTTTTGAAAATGTTGAAACAACTGCAACGTTTAACACTATTAGAAGTTATAATCATCAACTATTTAGTGTCAAACAAACAAAGTGGGCATTAAGCTACAAAGATGACAAGCGCCATATTTTAGAAGATAAAATTAATACTTTACCATTCGGCCACTACTCTCTAAACCCTATCGACCAGTAAACCTATTCTTCATCCTCTACCTTCTTCCTTTTTCCTTTCCGTAAAGAAGAGGGGACATGGCAAGCCCAATGCCATGTTCCCTCTTTTTTTACACTAATATGAAATGGCCTTGACCTATATTCAAACTATATAAATGAGAATAAACTATTCTATGGATCAGTATTTTTACATGCGGTGTACAAGCAACATCTGAAGATGGAAAGTGTGAAGGACAAGATTGTAAATGAACTACATAAACCAGCAAGAAGAAGATTTCCAAGAAGAAGTACAATCATTAAAGGAATGAATGATCTTTATCAAGCTGATCTCATTGAAATGATACCGCACAGTAAATTAAACAAAGGATTTAAATATATTTTAACAATTATAGACTGTTTTACTAAAATAGCTGACGCTTTACCATTGAAGGATAAGACTGGTAAAAGTGTTACAAAAGCTATGGAAACCACAATACAAAGAAATAAATTTAAAATTAAACATCTACAGACCGATGATGGAAAAGAATATTTTAATAAAGACTTTAGAGCTTTGATGAAGAAATATCAAATAAATCATTATTCTACAAATTCTGAAGTTAAAGCTTCAATAATTGAAAGATTCAATAGAACATTAAAAGGTGCGATGTATAAACAATTTTCAAAACGAGGATCATACGTGTGGTATGACATATTACCACAACTTATAAAACAGTATAACAACAAATATCATCGTACCATTGGAATGAAACCTATTCAGGTAAACAGTGCTAATGCGAAAATTGTATTACAACGCATTAAAAATAATACAACACCGAAATTGGAAAAATTGCAACCAAAGAAGTTCAAGGCCAACGATAAAGTTCGTATAAGCAAATACAAAGGTGTATTTAGTAAAAGATATCTACCAAATTGGACTAATGAAGTATTTACAATTTATAAAGTGCAACCAACTATACCTGAAACCTATTTATTAAAGGATAACAAGGGTGAATTACTTCAAGGTGGATTCTACGAACACGAATTGTTGAAATCAACAGTTGGTGATGTATATCTTGTCGAGAAGATTTTACAAAGGAAAAAGGATATGGTTAAAGTCCGGTGGTTAGGGTTTGATAAAAGTGAAGACTCTTGGATTCCTTCAAAAGACTTAGTATAGTTGTTTAATAGCTCATTGTGTGTTTAACCTTTATACAAGATGGAGATTGTACAACAAAAAGACCGATTTAATATCAATAACATTGATGAATTGACAGTTGACAATGATAAGTTAAATCATGGAAAACATGGTGAATTACTACCAAATACGATAAGATGTCTAATAACTGGTCCTTCAAATTGTGGAAAAACTAATGTTGTTTTTAACCTTATAACTAATCCTAAAGGATTGCGTTTTAATAATATATACATTTTTTCAAAATCATTGCAACAACCAAAATATCAATTATTGGATAAAGTACTTGCAAGTGTACCTGAAGTGAATTTTTACAAGTTTAATGCCAGTGAAACAATTATGCAACCAAATGAAGCAAAACCATTTTCTATTTTTATATTTGACGATGTTTCTTGTGAAAATCATGACACAATAAGGAATTATTTTGCTATGGGAAGACATCATAATATTGATAGCATTTATATTGGTCAAACATACAGTAAAATTCCAAAACAACTTATAAGAGACAATGCAAATATGTTGATCATCTTCAAGCAAGATGAAACAAATTTAAAGCATATATATAATGATCATGTAAATGCGGATATGCCATTTGAAAAATTTAAAGAGATGTGTGGCAAAGCATGGAATGAGAAATATAGCTTTCTCGTTATTATGAAGGAAGAAGATATTAAAAATGGTAGATATCGTATAGGGTTGGATAAATTTGTATTTATGCGTTGAACTACCGATGCTACATCTAGTTACACGTTGAACTTCACAGTGTAAACATGGTGAATCAAGAAAAACTATTGAAAGAAATAAAATCACTCAGTGATTCTATTAGGATGAAGAATCGTGCATTGAGGATGGGTTTAAGTGAAAGAGAAGAATTTCTAGAGACTACATTTAAACCTATTACGGAACCTTTAAAACAGATATCAGAAACTATTGGTAAACCTCGTTATGAAGGAGATTTTTACTACCAGTTTCTAAACAAGAAGTACAAGCATTAAAAAAAGAAGAAGAAGATGATGATTCATATACAAGTGCTAGTGAGCAAGAAGAAACAAAAGAAGAAGAAGAACCAATTGTTGAAAAGGAAGAAGAACAGCCAATACCTGAAGCTGAACAATCTATTCCAAATTTAACTCAATTGAGTAGCGATATATTACAACATGGACCTCTTGGAAGAAAATATATAATGAAAATGCTACATGACATGAAATCAAACCCGAATTTGAGTAGATCACACGTATACGGAGCAAGAATTGATGGGAATGAATTGAAGATTGGCGATTCAAAGCTTGAAATAACACAAGACGATTACATCATTATTGGTGAGCATAGATATAAAGGAACAAAAGGATTATATGAATTAATTTTTAAAAACATACCACTAAGATATTCATCCAAAGATTTAAGTGTTTTTAAGGAGATTCTACAAAATACTAACGCTCATAAAAGAAACTACTTAAAGGATGGAATGATTAATCGTTCACGTGCAACAAAATATAACATCGTTATAAAAAAGTTGTTTCCTCCACGAAAATTGCCAACATTACGTACTGCACCAGCGGTGAGACAACCACTGAAAAGAAAATCTTTATCACTTATGGATTTATCACTTCTTGAACAACATGGTAAAAAGAGTAAAGGAGATACTTCAACATCTGGTAAAGGATTGATGAAAAATCTATACAATACAAATGTAATTTACTACAATGACATCAATAAATTGGTTGATAGACTGAGACTATTGCATGAAGCCATGGAAGCTGGTCATACAGGTTTAAATAATGAATGGGTAGCTCTGATTGACGAACTCAGGAATCGTGGCATAATTGTATAATTGTCCGCGGATATATAAGAGTTGCAGGTGTATAATGTGTCAGTTCTAACATGAGCGTCGACAAGTTCGGACGCTACTCCGCGTTAGGAGTGCAAGTTGGAGAAAACAGAAAAAGAAGTGGATTACCGCAAACACCCGAAGGTGACTATAACATAAATAATAAACGTTTAAAGTTTGTTAAAGATCCAGAAGAAGATGGAGATGCAACAAATTTAAAGACAGTAAAGGAGGAAACATCTACAAGTTTAAAACTCGACAACAACCAACTATATGATGCAAAATCTCACAGGGTTATTAACGTTGCAAAACCAGTCAACAATGGAGATGTTGTTAATAAAGGCTATTTTCTATCTGCGATGGAATACGCTTTACTGTTGGAAAAGACTAAAAGTGGAAAAAAGTACAATGCTTTAAATTATAAAATAACTAATGTGGCAGATCCAACCGAGGATACAGATACAATTAATAAGCGTTATTTGCACTCTGTAATACCAGAAAAGAAAAAAGATGGATTTTCCTTCTATAAATATACTATAAACGATATTGGATATCCTAAAGAAGAAAGTGATGGTGTTAATATAAAATACATTAAAGATAATTGTATTTTATATAATAGTGCTGTTATTGATTGTCATGGAAAAGTGTTGTCCAATCTGGAAGATGGTTCAACTCCATCTGATGCTGCTACCGTGAGACAAATGAATGAAAGCTTGAAAAAAGGAACATCCGCTTTTGTTAAACAGAATCAGGTGGTGTCAAAGAAAGGTGATGAGTTTATGCAAGGAAGTGAAAAGTTTACCTTACTACAACTAAAAAATGACAAGTGGGATGGAAAAAATAAAAGATTGTCAAATATAAGTTTAGGCACGGAAGAACATGATGCTGTTATTTTAACACAAGTACCACAACTATCAGCTACTGGTGTTAATTTTATATGTAAAGGTAGACGATTAACCCAAGTTAAATCTGGTAAAGATGATCAGGATTGTGTTGTTGTAAAACAAACTATAGTTTTAGATAAAATAAATAACGTATATGATGGAAAAAATAGAAGAATATCTAACATATCAGCAGGAATAGCTCCGAATGATGTTGCTACTATTAATCAAGTTATAGCAACCTCTACAAACGATCCATCTGCGTATACATGTAATGGTAAACGTATCACATATCTTGATAATCCTACACGTAACAAAGATGCTACTAATGTAGAGTATGTAATGAATCTTGTAGGTAATGTAGTTATTGATATGCATAATCATTTGATTAATGCATCGATGAAACACAATAAAATCGAAGATTCTCAGAGAAACCAATGGATTAAAGATGAAATCATTGATAGATACTAGTAAAACTTATGAATATTTAAGTATGGAATATACAAAAAAAGGATTCATTATCATAAAGTATTTCATAGAGTGAAGACGTTGGTTACATAAAACAGCATAATGAAGACCGTATCGCTCAGTCGTCGTCAAGACAGCGGCAAGAGAGGACGTGGTTTAACATCAGCTGCATTATCCCTGCTCAGACGGATTCCAATTGGTGCTGTTGTGAATCGAGCGATAGACGCTTTACCATACGAATTACATCTGCCCGGAGGTTATCAATATTGTGGACCTGGAACTAAGTTGGCAAAACGTTTAGCAAGAGGAGATCCTGGAATTAATAAATTAGATCAAGCTTGCAAAGAACACGATATAGCATATTCAAAGTATAAAGATTCAACAAATAGATCAATAGCAGATAAAATTCTAGCGGAAAAAGCTTGGCAAAGAGTAAAATCAAGTGACGCAAGTATTGCAGAAAAAGCATCGGCTTGGGCAGTAACTACAGCCATGAAGACGAAAGCAAAGTTAGGTGGTGGAAAACGTCGCAGAGGAAGACCTGCAAAGAGAGGCAGTCCCAAAAGAGGTGGAAACATTAAAAAAGGACGTCGTAGAACTCATAAAGCAAGTATAAAGAAGACTTCTGTTTGGCAAATGGTAAAAAACGGAGCAGGTTTATACCTAAGACCATACCGTGTGTACTAAATAAGAAGAATCAATTAATAATTCCAAATAAAGCCTTAACAAATCATCAGTTAAATGATTATGTAAAATGTTTGAAAATACCATTCTTTCGAGGAGTTTTTATGAAAGATGCATTACCAACTAAAATATGGAAAAATGAAACTGGAATAGTAAATTTGGATTCCACCTATGGTCCAGGTACTCATTGGGTATGCTATAAAAAGCTCGGACAAACCGTTTACTACTTTGACAGTTTTGGCAATCTACCACCGCCAAAAGAACTTCAACATTATTTTCGAAACTCAAAAAACATTTTTTACAATTACAAAAGAGAACAACCTAACAATACTGAAATATGTGGGCATTTATGTTTGGAGTTTCTAGCGAAAAGTGTCAGTCAGCTTTAAGATGTCATCGTATACAGTGTCATTGAGTGGAAATTCATCCACATTAAAAAGTACGCTGTTCCCAGCATTGCGTCTATCCAAGGAACGATTATGGGAAGCGGCATTACTTGATTTGACTACCTACAACTCAATTCCCAATGTTACGGAAGGGAAGAACAATTTACTACATTATTATGAAACTAAGGATGCTGCAGGAAAATACTCAGAATTGAAAATAATTACATTTCCTACTGGAGCTTATGAAATTGATGATATAAACCAATTATTACAGAAACAACTCGGAGAAGACAATATCACCGTTAAAGGAAACAATAATACTTTAAAAGCAGAAATAACTTCAAAATATTATATTGATGTCAGCTTGGAACAGTCGATTGGCAGTTTACTTGGATTTACAGATACAAAAAAGAAAATCTTAACTCCTGGAACTACTCATTCAGGTGATTCAACTGTAACAATATTGAAAGTAAATAGTATCGATGTCACGTGCAACATTATACACGGATCGTATAGAGATGGAGTTAATCAACATATTTTACATACATTTTATCCAACAGTGGCTCCCGGTTTTAAAATTGTTGAGAAGCCACAAAACTTGATATACCTACCGTTAAACACCAGTTTTATTTCAGACATCGTACTGAACATATTGGATCAAGACGGTCATAGTGTTGACTTTAGAGGAGAAACAATTACTATACGGATACACATCAGAGCAGCAACATAAAAGTCAACATGGGATTATCATTTAAACCGCAACGGAAGAGTCGGGAGCTCAGTAGCTCCTCAACATTGGAAGAGTTAACATCGGACAACATTCGTTTTCTACAGAAGATTGGATTGAAACTTAACAGCGATGGATATCCTGGATATATCTCAAGGACCAACGTTCGACGAAACACTATGGGAGAAGGAATATCACACGCACAACCCTTACACTTCATCAAAATTAAACAATAACGATGAAATAAGGATCCCCATTCAACAACAAGATATTTACACTTTACCGTGTGAAAGTTACTTGTACATCGAAGGACGGGTATTAAAATTGGATGGAAAAACTGCTTCAACAGTTCCTTTTATAAATAACCCGATGGCATATCTTTTTGATGAAATAAGATATGAAATATCAGGGGTGACGGTTGATTCAACAAAAAAGGTTGGTTTAACAACGACATTGAAAGGATTAACATCATTAACACCGCATGAGAAGAATTCAATAGTCACCGCCGGATGGGTTGCCCCCGATAAAGACACTATAACACCAGCTTCCAACGGTCACTTTGATTTTCATGTACCTTTACGATTGCTTTTGGGATTCGCTGAAGATTACAAACGGGTAATAATAAATGTCAAACAAGAATTAGTATTACTCAGATCTTCAACTAATAAGGACTTGATACTTGCAGACCCTGCAACTACGGAAGATAAACTGGAATGGCAACTACAGTTGGATAAAGTTGTTTGGAGAGTACCTCATGTAAGATTGGCTGATGAACATAGAATCCTATTATTAAGAAAGTTGAAATCTGACCGTGATATTGTGATGCCATTCCGAAGTTGGGAATTTCATGAATACCCTACACTACCTCAGACAGAACGACAAACATGGACCGTCAAGACATCAACTTACTTGGAACGAGCAAGGTACATAATACTCGGTTTTCAAACTAAGAAAAAAGATGTTATCACTGCAAATGCTGGTCAATTTGATCACTGTAAAATAAAGAATTGTAAAGTTTTCTTAAACTCTCAATTCTTTCCCTATGACAATTTGAATGTCATGTTCAGCAAAAAACGTTTTTCCATTTTATACGATATGTATGCAAGATTTCAATCGTCATATTATGGAAAAACTAATACACCACTATTATCACCTGACCAGTATTATTCCAAGGCTCCAATAATTGTAATCGATTGTTCAAAACAAAATGAATCGGTAAAATCATCAAGTAAGTGTGGATATAAAAATTGAAATGGAATTTGAAGAACCAGTAGCGGATGGAACTTCGGCATACTGTCTAATTCTACATGATAAAATAGTTACTTACACACCGCTGACCGGAATTGTGAAGAATGTACTTTAAGAAGAATTGTACAACGACTGCAAATTTTTGAGGTTAGAATTATCTGCTTCAATTTTTGAGGTTAGAATTTCATTTGTGAAAGACAAGTTGAAAACAAACAATTATGTAATTGTATAAATTTCAAGGATTTTACGAAAAATATAAAAGCGAGAAAATAATTAGTGGAAACTTCATTCTATCTTCAACCGTCGTATGGGAAACATCATTCGCAAGATGAATTCTACTAACGGAGAAGAAAATACACCTCTAATGGATGATAATAGTTCAGATATAGAAAAACAAGTCGAACGAGAAATGGACGAGTTCCCAAAGTTTAACAAACATAAGAAGAGAGAAGAAGAAGAAGCTGAAAAAGAAGTAAAAAGGAAGAAGGTTGAAGTTAACATTACAACAAATATTTTAACAGAAGTATTTCTTCGGATTATCTACCCAATTTCTTCATGCATGACAAAAAGTATATCAGTTGGAATTTTAAAATCAATGGATTATTCACCAATTGTTATTTTAAATCATGGAAACAAAATGGTTACTTTCAGTGAAACTACTTGGGAATCTCTCATGAAACATTTACATCTTTTGGAGTGCTATTTAAGTAACAACACATTTGGAAGAAGAACAAGATTAAGTTTATTGGAATCAAATATTGAAGTTGATATAGTAAAACATCGTGGAGGACAAATTGTTCGCTTCAGAGATTTAACTACCCACAATGTTAAATTATATTTTACTAAAGAAGAATTTTACACTTTAAGTTGTACTACCGGTCCTGTCACCAGATATTTGAAACAACTAATATTTTCAAGTGCAATAATTAAAGACTATCTAATCGATACATTGGACAAACAACCTTTTGTTCCAATTTTATACGGTCCCGTGGATACTTCAATCTTTAATAGAATACCTCAAGAAGTTGAAATGTGGAGACAATTAAACAACTATCACACCAATTTTAATATCGATGAAGTGGCACAAGAAGTGAAAGAAGAAGGACAATCCTGTCTGTTATAAACGTCGGCTCATTCAATTTTTAAGTCAGTTGTTAATAAGACTTCATCATGAATAAACGGGTTTCGTTTTCTAATGCACCACACATAATGGAAGTTAAAAGAGGTATAATTGAATTTCAAGCTTTCCGAGGAAATTATGGTAATTTTATTATTAAAGAATTAGTAATCTTGGACATGAACACATCAGTAGTTTATCATTATTTGTTCAAACCTCCAGTACCATTTAATAGACTAACAACTAAAGCGAAAGTTACAAACAAATGGTTGAACAAACATTTTCACAACTTAAGATGGGATGAAGGTTTCATTAATTATAACATGATGCCGCACATTATGAATCATTATTGCAAAGAGTTTAAAATTATCTACACAAGAGGATTGGAAAAAGCAAATTGGATACAATCATTTACAAGCAACGAAGTGATTAATGCAATAATTGATAAAGATTTCCAATGCTACTTCAACGAACTTTGTATTTCATCAAAAAGTTTTAAACATCGAAGGTCGCAGTGCGCTTTAAAGAATGCCTACCGCTTGAATAGTTTCCTTCAAAAAAGTGGTGGGGGTAGTGTCGATTATAAAAGTGAGAGCGCTACCATGACGCAGCATGAGTATTACTCGAACCTCCGAAGAGACAACATCTCCAACGGACATTCTTATTTACAAGAAAATTAACAATAACATCAAGATGGCATCGCAGAACTTACTTCAAAATTTGGTCGATCAGTTCAACGCTCATTCTAAATCATCAATTCTACCTACGAAGAAATGTTCTGAACTAAAAGAAGAAAAACATTACATCATTCATACGATCAAGAAAATGGAAACTTCAGTAGGTGATGCTATTAATTGCACATTGAGCGAGGCACCGTATACAGTTGGTGAGGAACCGAAGTTTCAAATCTTCCTACCTACACGTTTTGTACAACTTCTTCAAAATGAAGATCTTCGTGTAGTTCAACCCGGCGCACTCTATTTGGTTTCGCACGGACCAAGTGGAAATAACTCTACTGAACTTACAATTCATGTAACACCTACTATTGATTAGTTTGTACATAACATTGTAAATATTTGTTTGTAATTGTTTCTCAATAAATATGATATAAAACGAAAAAATAAAAAGCAACATATTGTAATGTCTTTGTACATTACAATATGTTGCTTTTTTAAAAATTCCACAGAATGACCTTGACCCAATTTTGTGTGATGATAAAAGCAGAAATCTACTTGTGAAGTTCATCAGTCTACGACTACCTTTCGTACCGTACACATCTCGCTCACTCTATTGCTTAATATAAAAAACTAAATATGTCTCTCAAAGTCAAGTGTGCATCTTACGATACCAACACCATTACAACTTTTGAACAACTCGAAGATTTAACCAACGAAATGCGAGTTTTACTTACCGGTGGTTATCACTTAACTGTTGATGTTAGTGCTACTAATACAAGGATGTTCACTAAAACAAAATATTGCGATGATGAAATATTTATTTCTACACAACCTACAACTTCTTCATCGCCTACTGGTCAACATAACATCAAGTTCCAAAAATATTACCAATGTTGAATAACTTTTGACAAACAAAACTACAACTAAAGAATCACGTGTTGAATGTGAGTTAATAAAAAGGATGTGATACTTGAATAAATAATCATTTGCTTCTCAGCTCTCACCACGACAAGACCTATTTAAGAAAATGTTGTACAGAATGATGATTCAACTTGATGGAAAAATCTATGGAAAAGATTACAACACTGTTGAACAAATGACTAAAGATATAGATGTATTAGCTAAAAAAGGATACCAAGCTAAATTAATTTTGAAATTTCCTGAAGTACATCCGCTATCAATAGAAGAACTAGTTGCTATGGCTAAAGCTGAGAAAGATAAAAAGTCTGAAGAAAACAAAGAGAAACAAACTTCTTAAGTATCAACATTCCTTACATTAGTAAGGTATAATTTTTTAAAACTCCGTTTGGATGACCTTGAAATTACCCCCACCACTTTTCATAGTACATAAAACTCGCTATTCAACACTATACACTCTTATTCTTTCACTGGACTCCGCAGCATCAACATGGAAGAGCAAAAATACAAGTACAAACCTCGTTACTGTTGTGAACAACAGTGTACAGATTTAGGACCAATGATGGTGGATGGGTTAGCTTGTACTAAATGTGAATTCTTCGGATCTTGTTATTGCAAATGCAAAACAAAACAACTACCACCACCGGAATTGCGAACTTTCAAATTTTACAAATCAAGATATTTTCATACATGTTGTCCTCAAAGATGTTTCAAATTTCACCCTCTAGATCTTGCTCATTGTCAACGCACCAAGTCTCATCAAGATGATTTTTGTACACATATGATAAAAAGATGTAAATACAGATCAGATTGGTATTCCGATCCTGTAGAACCATCAAATGTGTAATTTCAGTTTTACACTCTTTTTTAAAACTTCATTTGGATGACCTTGAGATTTCCCCCACCACTAGTTCTAATTTTTATATAATATTAAATCATTCCACTTCCAACACTCTAACTAACAACATGGAAAACAAATTTATCAAGTTTGAACATATAATAACTGACAGGGAGGAGATGGAAGAATTGTTTCAAAACTTACTTTCTATCATTGACGAATATCCTATAAGATGGTTCAGAATTGTAGTTCAATATTTAAATCCTGGTGAATTGTTTTCTTCATCAAGTGAAGAAGATGAAACAACTACTTCGGTTCAAATAATTGAATTAAAAGACGAAGAAGAAGAACTAAACATTTTATTCAATCATAAGCTCAAGGTTCCCCATATAAAAGCCCCCTCCCTAGACAGCCCCCTTCCCTAGACGCCTGCTCAAGGTCACCATTATATAAGCCCCCTCCCTATGTGCCGATCCTCATTCCATCACCGACTCTCCAACAATGAACAACTCTCCATTGGCCCGAATGAATTCTAGTTTTGAAATAAACTCTAAAGAAGAGTTACAAGACATTTTTAATATTTTACAAGAACTTGTAGATAATTTTACAACCATCAAAATGAATTTGGAAATAACATACGATTGTCCTATTTATGATAAGGTTGAAAGTTTAGACAAAGACAGTTTACTAAATCTAACTCCTGCACCATCTAACACTACTGATGGTAATAATGAAGAGCAACGTCTTTCCCCCACCACTTCTTTGTAATTCATCCTTTCCCCCCCACCACTTCTTTATTTAACTAACATTTCTCCCTTTTACTTCTCATTCCGTCTTCGACTTCTGAACTATCAACATCACTTGTTTTAAAATTTCAAACACTAACACAATCATGATGGATATGATGGATGAAGTTCCCTTCGTAACTAGAATGGAAGAGGATAAATTGAAATTAGAAATTAAACGATTGGAAATGGAACAGGAAAACCAACTCGAAATGTTACATTTGTTCAAGCTTTTCAAATACATCATCTGGGGACTCTGCATTTACCTTCTCATCGTCGACGGTGTTTGCATTTACAACTCTGTAATTCATCACAAAAGTTCAACTTGTTTAAACTCTGCTGTTGCACATTAATTCTATGTTCACTAATAAAATTCAAAAGTTACTTCAACCTATCCTACTATCACCAACTAGTTCAACTTAGAACTATTTCTGGTGGTAGTTGGGTAGGCTTTTTTAAAACTTACTCTGGATGACCTTGACATACTTTCCAGATCCCATTTATAAATTTGAATTTCATTAAACTAACTTTTAATTTTGTTCAACTATTAAGAGTTTTGTTAACACCGTTAAATTTCAGTTTTCAACTAACTTTTAATTTATGTGCACTTTTAGTTCAACCCTAGTTACTTTATTCGCAAATTCAGTTCAACCGACCACCAACGCTATCGCCATCTCGACCCCAATATTTCAACATCTCTGCCCCCAACACTTGCCCGAACATCTGCCCGTAGGGGCAGCTGCCCGGACATCTGTTCGGTTTTAAAAATATAAAAGAAAGGTAAAGGAGTGGGGGTGGCGCATGCTCACCAATGCAAAACTAAGGTTTGAGGTTAGAATTATCCATGGCGGCCGCCATGTCTGGTTCAGTTTCGCCACATAGAGTCGGCGACCGGTTATTGGTCTAAAGGAGTGGGGGAAGGGGTGGTGGGGGAAGGTTGCCATTTTATAAGCCCTCTCCCTAGGCGGCGCTTCTCATTCGATCGCCAACTTTCAAACGATAAACACCTCTCCCATGGCACGAATCAATTATCCCGCTATCACCAACTACTTCAACTTAAAACTATTTCTGGTGATAGTTGGATAGAATTTTTAAAACTTACTCTGGATGACCTTGACATATTTTCCACATCCCAGTTATAAGTTTGAATTTCAATTTTGAACTAACTCTTAATTTTTCTTCAACTGTTAGAGTTTCGTTAACACCGACGAATTTCAATTTTAAACTAACTTTTAATTTTATGCGCAAATTCACTTCACCCTAACGCCAACACTATCGCCATCTCCACCCCAACCTATATGCCATAACATATAACTACAGCATCTCATATATACCCTCTAACCCCCACCGGAAGCTATGTGACATAGCAGCTGGCGCCAGCTGCCACGTCACGTGGCTCGGGGGGCACGTGGCCGGTTTTAAAAGTGGCCATTCCCCACTACTAAGTGCATTAAGTGCATGGGTTTTATAATGTATAAGGTAGTATAATGCATTAAGTGTTAAGTAAGCGTAATTCTACAGTACTTACATTAAAACTTATTTGATTTTTATTAATTTGCAATCATGGATTTGAAATTGTATTGTTTTTTCGCTCTACAATCTATTTACCTTTAATATTGTAAGCATAATTATTATTAAGTTACTTGCTTGTTTTGAGGTCTTAGCTAAAAATCATTCTTTGTACGTATTTATTTGTAGGCTAGGCCTAGGATGTACGCCGGTTGACTTTGGAAAGTTAGATGACGTTCCACTCTTCACATTCGAGGAGATGGGAACCTCCGTTCTCTCCCTAAAGAGCAACAAGGCTCCTGACCCGGACGGGATTCCCAGCGAGGCTTTAAAGAAAGTATTTTCAATTAATGCTGACTTGTTGTTGAGAATGTACAACGCCTGTTTGGTAGAAGGGGTGTTTCCGGCTCCCTATGGGAAACCGCAAGCCTTGTCAGCAAGGAAAAATCAGCAAGGGCAAAGGTGATCCCGAGCTGTCGTCGTCCCACAGGCCTTTCTACACGTTGGATACGGCTGGAAAGCTGTTCGAGAAGCTGATCCGTTCCCGCCTGACCTCTGCCGTGGAAGCTGCCGGGGACTCATGCCAGTCATGCCCCCGTCAGTATGGCTTCAGAAAGGGACGGTCAACGATTGACGCTATCACCGAAGTCCATGAAGAGCTGTGAAGAGAGCCGAGAGCCACAAGCATTTCCCTCGCTGAGTAGTGCTTCTTGTTACGCTTATGTCAAGAATGCCTTTAACTCGGCGAGGTGGGTCGATATGTTGGATGCGCTTCGCAACACCTTTCGCATTCCTGCATATCTGTTGCGACTCATCGAGGATTACCTCCGCTCTCAAAGCCTTATTTACGACACAAGGGACAGAACGTGGACGATGGAAGTCACTTCTGGTGCTGCGAAAGATTCAATACTCGGCCAGTATCTCTGGAACGTTGCCTATGACAGCCTCCTGAGGTCGGAGATGCCTGAGGAAACCACTTTGGTTGGGTACGCCGATAATGTCGCAGCTCTCATTCTTGCACGCAACGTTGAGCTGGCCCAACTAAAGTTGAACCGAGTCATGCATGTGGTCAACACATGGATGTCCGATCACGGTCTTTCGCTTGCTCTCCGTAAGACGGAGATTGTGGTCCTTACGAAGAAGAGGATAGACACCGTCGTTCTGTTCCGAGTGGGAAGGGAGGTGGTCCAATCAACTCGTGCTGCTAAGTACTTCGGGATTATGGTGGACACTAAGTTAAGCTGGAGGGATCAGATCTTCCGTACGGCGGACAAGGCCGCTAAGGTACCTTACCTTAGTAGGCTGATGGCCAATGTCATCAGGGTTCCACGATCCAGCAGAGGACGTCTGTTGATGTCCGCGGTTCAGTTCGTGCTTCTTTATGGAGCAGAGGTGTGGGCAGACGCTCTCGATAAAGAGTAGTACAGGTTGCGACTCGCCCGAGTTCAACGTCGAGCGGCGCTCGGGGTGTGTTCCGCCTACCGGACAGTGTCCGAGCCTGCCGTCCTGGTGGTCGCACGAGTTATCCCTGTCAAGCTCTTGGCAGGAGAGAGGAAGGCAATTTATCAGAGACAAGGCGAGATTGGCAAGGACACGGCAAGAACAGAAGATCGCTCCTGAACCTTCCAGCAGTGGCAACACAGCTGGGAGCACGACACCCGAGGACGATGGACTGCGCGACTTATCAAGCACGTCAACCATGGGTGGAACGGCAACCAATTCTTGACAATTCACGGCTATTTTCGGTCGTACCTGAACCGGATGGGCAAGACCGGTTCACCAAACTGCATTTATTGCCCGGGCGTTCCCAACGATGCGGAACACACATTCTTCAGCTGCCCCCGTTGGGAAGGGTCCCGCCTGAAGGCCACACAAATTATTGGTGCATTTTCGGTGGACTCGGTCTGCCAAAAGATCTTGGATGATGAGGGCAACTGGGATTGTTTATCACAGTGTGTCCGGGGCATCCTCCTGGAAAAGAAACCCGATCTGGACCGCGAAGTGGCCCAGGTCCCTTGATCGAGTAGCTGGATAAGGAGTGAGCCCCACCGGCATTAGCCAAATTTACGCCTAGCCTGACATAATGTGATAAACAATTCCAGGTTAGAATCCTAAAAAGTAGAGGAGGTTTTTTAGTGGGTAAACCCGTTTCCCACTGAGCACAAGATTTCCCCAGAACATCCCAACCGGATCCCAAATATCCTATTCAAATCCCGGGATATGGAGAAGTACAAAATAGGACATTCTAAGCATATTCCAAAGGGACTTAATAGAAATACAAAAGTTTTATGTCTAAATAGGACTAAAAGTAAACAATTTCAAACAAAACACGTTTATAATGGATTTGTTTCACTTTTTTGACTACAAGACACCTGTCAAACAAAATTTCAAAGGATATTCCAAAGATATCCCAAGGATGTGTCAGAGCTACGTAAACGGCCATATTCCAAGGATATCCCTAGGATATGTGCGTTTTTACAATTTAATTTAAACATATATTCCATTCAAAATAGGGGTTTTTCCAAAAGTCCAAAGTCATCAAGTCATTCAAAAATACCATTTTTCTTTGAGAGTCTTCTTTTGAGAAAACTTCTGAAAAGAGCTCCTTGGGAAGTCCTTGGAATATGTCCTTCGGCATAGATTTAATTTAATTCCATAAATTCGTTCATATCCTTAGGACATCCTCAGATTTTCCAGGAAAATATCTGTTGACACAGTGTAAATTATTGAAATACTAAATTAATTTTTATCTTAGAGAATTTTTATCTCTTTAATTTTATCAGGAAAATTAAATAAACAAGCCAAATAGATTTGTTTGTATTCAAACATTGTAGTTGAAAGGATCTACAAAGAACATCCCTAGGACGTGTCAGTGGTTAGAGTTTTAATGCAAAATAGTGTAAAGGCCATTCGCTATAAACTGCAGTTTTAAGTTTTCTTTTATGAAAATAACTCTTAGTAAAGTGTATGGGACATTTTCATAAGTAATTCCATGGCTGCCCCTCTTCATGACAGGAGTTCCAGATGTGTCTCGAAGGACAACTCTTAAAAATATTTAATGTCCTGGGGATATCATGAAAGGATATCCCAAAAATGCATTGTTTGCCATATCTCTAGGATATCCTTGGAAAGACCGAAAATATTGGGGATATTTGGGTTTACGCTGAGATATCCCAATTTACTATAACATACCATAATGAACACAGAATATTTATTCTACATCAAAATAAATGTCAAAACAACACAAAAATAAAATGTAGTGATTCTACTCAAGCTAAAATATATCAAGTATAATTAATAATCTTTTGGTGCTAAAATATATAATCCAAATTACACATAACTAACTGTTCACATTCAAAAAAATTAGTAAAGTTACCGTACTTCAAGTTTAGGATAACTTTTTTACTTTGACTCGCAAAATTTCCAATTGCACCAATGAAGGTCAAGTTTCAACACTTAGTATAGTGAATAAGATCAGCACGAGCACAGATCAGGTGGCTCAAGAGGTTAGAGTGTCAGGTTATTATGTGAGAGGTCGCAGGTTCGATTCCTGGCATGGGCCTATACTTTTTGCTCAGTTTTATTTTCATTTTTGCAATTTGTTCGTCAGCAGAAATGCTTTTATTTATAAATTTTGATGAACAAAGTTACAATTTACAAGTTTCTGAAAAGTTTTTAAGGACTTAGTTTTTAAGTCTTAGGGATATTTGAATGTCCTAAGGATATCCCTAAAGGATATCCCAAAACGCGGGATATGCGCGGACATTCAATATCCCTAGGAGATTCCCGGGATGACTTTTTGAGAATATTGAGGATATTTAGGATATCCCCGGGATATTCCAATATCCCATCAGGATATGTTTAGGAACTCCTGGGGATGTACTTGTGCTGTGTGGGTTTTTAGGGGAGCCCCACACTACAGGCTTGCCACCTGTGTGCGTAACGCATTTTTCTCACCTCTCCCTATAAAAAAGAATCATAAAAAGTGTCACCTAATAATTTAAAAAGCGAGTAAAAATTCTCGTACGGGACAGACATCGGAGCGTATTCCTAGTATTTACCATTGCTCAGCTGATTGAAAAAGAGAATGAAGCTAAGATTCTTGCCACGGGTACGATATTTATCGTAACGACAACATATATTATTAATTCTATTTTCCATTTGGATTATTAGTTAATCAAAAAAACTATTAGGTAATGACCAAATGAACAATTATCAATCAAGGTAAATCTAAAACCATGAATTCTGCCCTAGTTTGCTTTTAAATTCCTTATTTTAGTAATAGTTGAGACAACAAATCTCCAACGCAAACGAGAACGATAGTTGTTTCCTGCAGCGTTGGCTTGCAGGTAACAAAGAGTAAAATGTTTTTTAACAATTTTTTAACAAACGAAACCTCTGTGGTGACATCCACGGATGTCGCAGAAAGTGACACCATTGCTCTATATGGGATGTAGCTCACCTGGCCCTGGCCTACAGTCACCTTGGAAGAAAACTACGAATTGTTTTTACTTGACCTAACTACTAATGGATTTTACTTCTCCAGAAGAGGATCGAAAACAAAGCGTCTAGATCCCAATGAGCAAAAAAATGGGTTTAAAACTGTTTTAAAAAAAGTTTCAAACTCGTATTAAAACTGTTATCAATATAAGTACAGTTAACAACGTTTTCGTATTAATACGAGTTAAAAATTGTTCAAACTCTATTAAAACAATTTTAAAATTGTTTAAATTTGTATTAAACAATTTTAAAACTTCTATTAAAAACAGTTTAAAACTGTTATAAAAACAATTTAAAAACTGTTATCAAACATTTTAAAACTGTTATCAAAACTATTTAAAGCTGCTATCAAAACAATTTAAAAACTGTTATTAAAACATTTAAAACTGTTATCAAAATATTTAAAACTGTTATCAAAACATTTTAAAGCAGCAAAAGGTATCTGCCGCTGGCAGGATTTGAACCTATGACCTATAGGTTGCCAAGCCACGACCCTACCAACTACGCCACGCTGCTCTCTGCTTCACATAATAATTGTTACACTACTTGGCCAGTTGATATCCAAGTTTCTTTGCGTTGATCAAATTAAACGCATTTCCCGTGGCCTATATATTTTAAACGCATTTCCCGTGACCTATATATTTTAAACGCATTTCCCGTGGCATATATTTTTATGTCTTCCCAAATAGGTCTTAAACTAGAGTTCCCTTACATGTTAGTTTCATGTGTAAAGGTTTAACAAATTGCAGTTATCTCAATTGATGTAAAACTTTTGACTGTGTGATCGAATACTTTACATAATTTTTACATCAAAATGATGTCAAGTTTTTAACGAGTTCAATTGTTTTAAACAAATAACAATGTTCTCTTGTTGTAAAAGACTTAGAGAATTTTTTTCTTCATTTATTACATTACCTTTTAAATTTAAGAATGCAAAATTTTTACATCATTTTGACGTCAATACTTGATCTAATATTTTACTTTGACATCAATTTGACGACTTTGATCACTTTTTGACGTCAAATTGACAACGTGTGCTATGTGGGTACATACTCAATCCCATGGTTTTTATGGGAAAATAGAAAAAATACCAAATTTCTGTTGGAAATTCGCCGAATACGCAGCTCTGCTGCAAATTATTTGCTTATATTGATAACAGTTTTAAAATTGTTGTTCGATAATTTTGAGTTCCAAAACTGTTATTAAAACAATTTAAAAACTGATATAAACATTTTCTAACAAAATTTTTAAACTATTTTTAAAACTTTTATTAATAAGCAAAAGCAAATAAAACTAATATTAAAATCGCTTCAATTCAGTTTCAATATTCTTGCAAACTGTTATTATAATAACTTTTTAAACTTATATTAAAATGGTTTGTAAACAGTTTTTAAATTGTTTAATCTTGTATCAAAACTTATATTAAAACAAGTTTTTACAACTATATGAAAATAATTTTTAAACAATTTCAAAATCGTTTAAACTGTTATTAAAACTTGTTTTGATATGAGTTTATAAACTTGTATTAAAACAATTTTAAAACATTTTTAAAAGTGTTTAAACTGTTATTAAAACTTGTATTGATATGAGTTTATAAACTTGTATTAAAACAATTTTAAAAGTGTTTAAACTGTTATTAAAACTTGTATTGATATGAGTTTATAAACTTGTATTAAAACAATTTTAAAAGTGTTTAAACTGTCATTAAAACCTGTATTGATATGAGTTTATAAAACTTGTTTTAAAACAATTTTAAAATGATTTAAAACTTGCATTAAAGTTGTTTTAATACCAAACTTATATCAAAATATTTTGAAATTGTACTAAAACAATTTTAAAACAGTTTCCAACAATTTTTATGCTTATTGGGATTGTGTTTACCCAATGAAACGAATATTGCTAAAGCGGCGGTCCGACTAGGCTGTTTAGCAGCCGCTACTAACCAGCTGCTAGTAAATAGGTGGATATAAATGGATAAATAATATGGCATCAGCCAGCGGATCTGAAGGGTTCACGTTTAAACTAGCCGCTAGTACAGTTGCTGCTAATGACTTTATTAACAGCCAAGCTAATATTTACTAGGGAAGCGGCTGGTTAGTAGCGGCTGCTAAACAGCCTAGTCGGACCGCCGCTTTAACGGATAAGTGGCTAGTTAAATGTGATACAATGGTGATACAGTACTAGCCTCTTACCAGGCAAAAACATTAAGAGGCGGTTTGAGAGCTCGCGCCTATAGGTAGTCCGGGAATATCTCTAAGCGCGGGTTAACTTAGTCAGGAGTAAAAAATTGGGTTCGAGAGCTCGCGCGTAACTTCTTCCGCTCGAGTTTATCCTTGTTTGCGCGCAACTCTGGCTGGCGGTTGAAGGGCAGGGAATCTGTGCCGGAAGGTTGGCAACGGCCAGCCGGAACCCCGGCGCCCGGCTGTCTACAAGGCCGTCTCGCCCACCCCAAACCATGGAATTGGCGATACGGTGAGGTGGTGGGGTGGTTTACAACAATTTATGAAAAACTATATTGTCACTTGAACACTGCAAATTAATAATTTATTGTATTATTTGTTACCTGAATCAAATCTGTATTGAAGGAAACTAAGGAAACCAAACATTCTCTCAACAGCTGTTGATCTACATAGTTCTTATAAAAGCTCTTTGCTATTGCCGCTGTGCCAGTGTTAATGGTCGTATACTTGGTATAATAAAATTATCTGGCATTAAATTTAAAGCTTCACAATATGTTTATGCGCCATAGACACTGACAACGCATAAGGACATAACCCCTCTTTTTAATACTTTATAAAAAATGTTTTTGTGTTATACATAATTAGGGGGATAACGTAATTCCGGTATATAAGCAGCAAAAATACAACTAAAGATTTAGAAAAACTTTACGTCGAGTAAATGGCCCCCTATGCAGTTCACGTTCGTTATCAGTGCAATGTAGTTGTTGTGGCGTCTTCCCTCCCGCACCTGTCGAAGCAAAACATTGTCTTGCATTTAGGAAGTGCTCGTGATTCAGTTGAGGATAACATTTGTGATGATTTTTTGGGCGTTTTGGAAGTTTATTGAGTTAGGATATTCTGTATAATTCGAATTTGACCCACATTTATTTCATTTCCCCTCCATATATAATTTTATTTAACGGATTACAGACCTAAAAATATACGACGTAAAATATTACCTATTTTGCTGGCATTAAGATTTTGGGGAATTACATATTTAGGTACAGGAAAATCAAATAAAAAATCAAAATCAAAACAACCTGAGTCTTGAGAAAATATTCTTTGTGGAAGTTATTAAGTTTTGTCACTCCACTCCAATTGTTTGACCTGTAATGGCCATCAATTGCCAAGTTATCTATACGTGTGCCTACCTACAAACCATATTTTTACTTTCACAGGTTTATGGATAATACGTTGTGTTGTAACTTTAAACTGTGTGAATATTGTATAATGTTTATACTTGATTAATTTGCAACAAGTTTTTCATAAATTCAATCACTAAACTGGACAAATCTGCCAAAAATTAAATAGCATTTATCGTTTACCATATTAATTTACCGTATAAGCAATAACTTTATATTCAAAACACTTTTTTGTTGGAATTCATTTTTTTTTTTTATTTCATAGTACAGTAGCTTGATTAGCCTAAACGTAATTACGGGCAAAAATAAAGACGAAATAAAAACAAAAAATATGAATTTTTAGACCTAAATATGTTTTAGAATGTCACAGTTAACCTTAACCATTATTATCAATTCAGTGATAATAGCAAGCATGAAGTACGTAATAATAAAGTTACGCTCCAGTTAGACCTGCCCCCTGGCAGGTCTAAGTTGCCGCCCAAAATCGCTCCTTTCATACTCGAGTTTATCTTATTTGCGCTACAACTCGGACTCTCAAACCCACAATGATTATCTTTTACCCCCGGATTACCTAAACCATGTCTCTCAAACCCGAATAGTTCAGCCGCAGTTTATCCCTCCCATATTTAGCTCGAAGTTATCTTTATGCCGCGGCACGCATGAACCCGAGCTCCCGAACCAGATTTTTAAGCTAACGCGCAAAATCCGGTTATAACCGGTATTTACACCTGGGATTAAGCTAAACGCGAGCTCTCAAACCGCCTATAAGTTTAGGAACAGCTTCAACCCCAGAAAAATCTAATTTTGTCCAAAATTAAGTTTAAAAATCGTAATTTTTAACATTGTTCTTTTGGGTTGCTATTTTGGTAACGAAATGACAACTAAAAGTAAAGCCTTTTCAAATGCCACGGTGACTCTTTTTGCCGATGACACCACATCAACTGTTTCACAGTCAAACATTCTTGAATTTACCAGATTTTTAAGAACAACATTAGAAGAGGCAGATGTCTGGTTTTCATCTAATGGACTGGCACTAAACAAAGGTAAGAGCCAAATCATGAAATTCTCAACTCGGGATCAAGTTTTTCACCAGGAAAATGTGGATGTTCCTGTGTTGTCGTCGGCAAGATTCCTGGGTGTCATTGTGGACAGTGGTCTGAAATGGAAGGAACATGTTGCTTTTCTTGCATCAAAGCTCTCGTCTTCTTGTTTTGCTCTGAAGACAATCTCCAAAGCAGTTAATTTTGAAACATTAATCACTACCTTACTATGGCTATGTTTACTCGCATCTAAGATATGGAGTGGTGTTTTAGGGAAACTCGGTGGACTGTGACAAAATTTTCAAACCACAGAAAAGAATTATTAGGATTAGTATCAGGTTAACCGAGCCTTGCTCGTTGGTTTTAATTCAGTTTTGATATAGTGTCGTTAGAGCTATTAAATTTCATCCAACAACCAACTATACCTCTTCACAGTTAACAGCTGTTTGAAAAAGTTTGCTTAATATTAATGTTCCTTTATTTTTGTATACCTTTCGTTGTTATTTCGTTACCAAAATAGCAACCCATAAGACCAATGTTAAAAATTACGATTTTTAAACTTAAATTCTGACAAAACTTGATTTTTCCTGGGATGGAGGCCTTTTCTAAACTTATTTTTGGGCCAATACACTTTTAATTGCAAAGTTTAAGCAAAACCTGACAGCTAGATTTCGAGATCGTGGAACACACATCCCTTCAGACATTCCTCGTATTATAGTATAGGATTTTTCAGTTAAACTACAGACAGTCATGTAAACCTTTTTTTATTCAGTTCAGAATCCTGACATTGGCCTCAATTTATATTTATGAAACTCTGTGTCTCTATGTAAAACACCCAACAATTTTTCACAAAGACCAATTTGACCATCGCTATGAGACGAGACTCAGAGACCTGCAGTATCTAGTCCACCGCCTTGCTCTGTATGAAGCAGGAGTCTATTATTCTGCTCTAAAATTGTATAACAGACTGCCCCTACATCTTAAATTTCAAAACTCTCTTAACAAATTTAAAGCTTCCCTAAAACACTACCTCCTAGACCGGGCCTTCTACAGTGTCGAGTTTTTTGAGTAGGTAGTTAAAGAGAATATTTATGTTTGTATTTTATATGTAGCAAATTTTGTTATTTTAATTGACATGTTTTTATTTGACGTTTCATATGTTTACCTGAGCATTGCTAAATTTTTTGTAAACAAATCATGAATAAAGATTTTGAATCTTGAAAAAAAGTAAATAAAAATGAAGGAACATTAATGTAAAGCAGTTTTTTAACAGCTGTTAACTCTGAAGAATCTTATACTCTAAAACAAGCTCCGTTTGTACGGGCAATTTTTTTTTTCGCTCCAAGGATTTTTTATTTTTTGTTTGAATATGGGGGTTTTGGCTACCAGAAATCGATTGGAGCTGGTCACACAGCTGGAAAAAATCCGGTTTTCGCGCTAGAGCCCTTCAAAGTTTCCATGTTATCCTTGTGGAGATTTTATTAATTGAACAAAAATCAGCTGATAACTGTAGATATGAACCAATGTGTTACATCTTTAACCTGTGGTTTAGGAAAATTATACCAAAGTGCAGTACCTTACAGCCTAGCGAGTGAGCGAAGCGAACGAGCTCGTCTTAAAAAGGAAGAGGGCGAGTGAGCGCAGCGAACGAGCTTTGAGTGAGAACAAAAGTAATAATTTTACCGAGTTTAAGCTCGGTCCCCCTGGTACTGTGGTATAAATTTAATAGCTTGATTACCATGACACTATCAAAAGTGGATTAAAACCAATGATTGGTTAACCTGGTACTATGTACCTATGTCCGTGGTACTGATAACATTTAAAGGGGACCTCCAGTTTTGATGAAGTTTTGTATGAAGGTAAGTAAGACCAGGTCTATTTTCATGAGTTCGCGAACTAGCATGAGCGGGTTATGGGATCAAGTTTTAAAAAGGGTAAAAAAATGGGTTTGGGCATTTTTGGACCTCAATTTTCAAAATTCAACCCTTTTAACTAAAACCATTTAAAAAACCATTTACTAAAACCATTTAAAAGAAACAAATTAGTACTTTGAGTTTTTAAGTTTGCGTAAGAGATTACGGAGAAAAGCCAAAAAGAGGTTTCCCATGTAATCTTATGGGAAATTAACAGGACCATGTATCTTGCGTATTTATTGATATAACTTGGTAAAATTTGGTATGTATACTCACTAGATAGGGTTTAAACGATGCTTACAACACCCATAAGGCGTCAAACCTACACTCATCCCCATGGGATTTATGGGGGAAACTAAAGAGTGTCAAATATTAATACAATTTGATTTTTACTTAGCCTAACCATTACATTTCCAATCAACTACAATTTTCTAACATCTCATCGCAACAAACCTACTTGAACACATTCCAATGGTGTTTATGGGGAAGATATAAAATCACGAATTTCTTTCGAAATTTGCTGAGTACGCAGGTATGCTGCGACAGGGGTGTTTCATTGTTTTGATATATATGGTGGATTTGCCATGAGGAATCAATTAATTAGAGTTGGTCCTATGGCTGGGAAAAATGCAGCTTTCATCCTAGAGCTCTTGGAAGTTCCCATGTTATCCTTATGGAGATTTTTTGTAGCTACTAAATTAAACAAACATCAGCCGATAATAGTATATATATATATATATATATAAATATATAATATTTTTTTGTTTTAGAAGTTGGCAGACCCAACAAATGTTTTACATCTTTAACTTATGGTTCAACAAATTTATATAAAAGTGCCCTTCGGCCTAACGAGTAAGGGAAGCGAACGAGCTTGTCTTAAAAAGGAAGAGGGTGAGTGAGAGGAGCGAACAAGCTCGGCCTGAGAAAGTAAAGTGACATTTAATAATCTTAATGAGCATAAGCTCGAACCCCCTGGTAATGTTTATAAAGCAAGTCCGCACTGGCCGAACATTCGTGGCGAACTTGTTCAGCGAACACAAAAAATCAACAAACATTCCTAACGAACAATTACTGGTCATATGATTTACATTCTAAAAGGTTAGCAACGAACAAACAAAAGTTCGGAAGAACTTTGTTCGGCGAACATGTTCAGCCAGTGCGGAAGCGGCTTAAAAATAGTAATACAAATATAGGCTGGGAAACAAAAAGGAATCACAATATAAAATGTACACCTGATGATTTATTTTAACAAGTTCCTAAAAGCTAAAACACACAATTCTAATATACAAATCCATACAATAAACTAAAACCAGGAGTCAAAATATGGAAGTAAGGGTCAAAAAGTGAATTTTAAATAGAAAATATTTGTAAAATAACATTTTTGTATAAAAATTTTGTCTTAAACTGCTATGCAAATTATTTCAGTATTTACATGTGAAACATTACGTTTTTACATTCTTAGAATATTATGTTCATTAGATCGCTCAGCTCTACCATCAAATATAATTCTGAACTGTACAAAAATATTATTCCACTGAAATTAGAACTATTAACAATAATTTGATAATTTACAATCTGTTAAAATAACAAATCAAATATACATCTTCTTAAATACTCTATAAAAATTTATAAAATACTTCTTTACAATATATATTCTATTATTTTCACTATTTTCCTTAATTAAAAAGTGATAAAATAAAATTTCAGAAAGGAACAATTATATATTTTATGATTAACCATTAATGAAACTGTTTATGCTTTCAGAATGTGGGTGTAGTTTAAAATATAACTTATATTGTGAAGAGATAATCGTAGATCATAGATAACTTAGCAAATATATATTTTATCACAGTAAAATAATCTGGCTACACAAAATTTGCAAAGGGAAAAATGGTGTTTTACATCCAGTAGAAGGTTTATTTTATTACATATAAACCAAACAAATACACTAACGTACTATTATGTTAAAATATATTATGTCATAAATACTTATGGGGTAAATATTTAATGGTGGGAGGATTATTTATAATAAACAAATTAAACTGTGATGAACATGGCACACACCAAATGACATATAATCGTCAATTATTTACAACTGTAACAAACCTTAAACCATGAAAATAAATATATTCATAGAATAATTGTGACATCCAGTTAAATTTTTCCAAATTTGCCTCACACAAGATTTAAAAACTGTTACAATTAATTATAATAAAGAAAAATACAACTTGAATGTTTTAAGCGAATTGTTTATAAGATTACAACTTTCTTTACATGCACTTTGAGAAAATCTGTATTTATATTAATTTAATAACTTTGGTTGTTGACTGCCAACATTTATTTCACTTCTGAAATCTTTGTAGGTACATTTTGTAAGGTATCAAGTAAAATATTTTCTTCATATGAGCATTTTCAAAATCTGTGAAAAATTAAATCAAATAATTCTTTATTCATAAATTAGTACAAAATGCAGCATTAAACATAATTATAGCATTTAAAAAAACCTCAAATGGGTCAAAGACCTGTGCGTGGGGTGAATTAACTTAAATAGGACTAAGAGTTTTTT
Source organism: Neoaliturus tenellus (assembly GCA_030545055.2). Lineage (NCBI taxonomy): Eukaryota > Metazoa > Arthropoda > Insecta > Hemiptera > Cicadellidae > Neoaliturus > Neoaliturus tenellus. The sequence goes on along the minus strand of CM061534.1, from coordinate 174,810,298 downwards.
TTTATTATTTTAAGTTTGCTTGTTTATCTTACTTAATTATTTTATTTCATCAGCTCTTAACATCAAAATATAGTTTCTATCACAAAGATATTGATAACAATTTCTCAGATGAATTTAATTGAAATCCAAACAGTCTGTAGCTTGCTCCTATTCTTTAGAAGCCCTAATTATACATATCGTCACTTAACAAACAATACCGCCTATCTGCAATTTTTGGCGAAACCCGGGTTTTGAACGCTGCGCATTCTGTGGGCGATCGCGCACACTACTAGGGTTAGTTTTCTGACGTTTTCCAATAGATAGCGCCGTTATACTGTTTGGAGCATTACCGCCAATCACGTTTCTTATCAAAATAGCGCCAATCTACTCAGTCGCCATTGGACAGTGCATTGCAACAGGTAAGCTCTGTCTTAACTTTGTCTTTAGAAGCTTGAAATGCATTACTAGAGTACGTACTTGTATATTTATTACTCAGACAATAGTCATGTAGCTTAAAATGTCAAAGTAATTGTGATTTTCCATTGAAAAATACTAAAATTGCCGCGATCAAGTTTTGATTGTAGATAGGCGGATTGTAGATAGGCGGTTTTGATTGTAGATAGTGTTTTCTAATACAGCCTAACTCCCATTTCCCCTACCAAAATAATAGTAATACCGCCTATGTAAAAATCAGTGATTCCGCCTATCTCAAATAAAAATAAAAAAAACAGTCGCAATACCGTCTATGTACATTTAAAATTATTAAAGCTATAATTAAACAACTAATATCGTCATTATTACACTTTGCTTAGTATAACTTAATATTTTTACATAAAACGTTTCAAAGATTGGTAACACTGCTCTTTTGATTCAGTTTTTTGTCTCTCCTGAAAAGTTTGAGTTTTGCTAGATAGGCGGTATTGTTTGTTAAGTGACGATATATTGAAAAGGGATTAAATTAAAAAGAACAAAGAGATACACTGCATAGACTCATTGTGATCATGAAAAAGATTCATACTTCTGGATTTTGGTCTCTGAATCACTTGAATTGACTATAAAGTTTTAATTATTACCTGAGTCTGCCGACTGATTTAACTGTCTCCTCACAAGTTGACATGTTTCGAGAATTAAATACTAATTTTCAAACCTAAACACACCACCTCTTTCAAAAGAGATGATGAGTAAGGTGCTCTTGTTTTAAGGTTTAAAAATGAGTATTTAAGGTTGAATCACGGCCGACTCGGGTAATACTAAAACCTTTATACTATAAAAATATGCTATTTATAGATATTATATTTCAGAGTAAAACCAATTTATCTGCTTTTGAATTTTTTAATAATATTGAGTAAACATATTTTTTAGCTTTAAATAATTTTAGAGTCAGCAGTTGAATTGTGTGAAACTGTAAAGAAAAGTGCTTGTTGAATGTTATCCTTTATTGATGATAAATTAATCAAAGTTTTAGCCATCATCAAAAAAAAAAAAAAAAAAAAAAAAAAAAAAAAAATTTATGAATGCATCAATCAATAAGTTATAAAAAATAGGCTCACAATTTATAAAATTTACCTAAATAATTAGGGTAAATTTATCGCTGGCCCCTAATTATTAATTAAATTGATCCAGTTGTGTTGCACAAAGTTCCATCATCAGACTTCATAAACAAATTATAACGTTCTTGGATGCCAATTAAGATATGCCAAACTGCACTGGAAAACATAACATTTATTATAAAATATGTACACAGCTAAACTTGTATCATTTTTAGAGAAAAAATATTCTTGAGGTATTGCCAAGGAAATTCTTACTCTTGGAGTCAAATCAATTAGAAAAGTAGTGTCTAATTTAGATTTTAATTAAAATTAAATATACTGAATGATTAACATTTATTTGCTTCATACAGTATTAGAGCTTTCTAGCAATAAACTCTGAAAGGTAATTGGGGGTTTTAAATGCTTGTTCTGAAATCCTTTAATTTTTGCTTAATGCTGACAACACAAAATGTATTATTTTTTCCATCACTTATTCGTTTGAAAATCGGAATGTACAGGATAAATAGCAGCCTCAAATAATATCATTATGTGCAAAAATAAATTAGGAGGACAAACACAGTTTTACAAACATATACAAATCAATAAAAAAACCTCATGCAAATTATATGAGTTGATTGTTAACAAAACATAACAACAAATACTTCCAAATGGGATTTATTGGATCTGACACAAAAATGTAAAATAAAAAATAAAACAGTTATCACATACGACAGTTCTCTCAGACGCCATATTTCTTTCACAAATGTGAAAAGAACAAACTCGTTTTGGATTCTCCTTTGTACACCTAATACTCTAAGAGTCAATATGAGGTCTAGAAATAATTTACGATATAATACATTTGTACAAGGTATTTACATACAGAAACCCTGTAAATATTTTTACAACATGGCTGTAAACCTGCCCACACATCGAGACAATGTCCGAATATTTCTGACAAGCGCTCACCTACTATGTATATAAGGCAATTGTTTCCAATTTGGAAAAAAACACTAAATTAAAATGTCATATTAACTTTGGTAGTATAAAACTTAATCACAAACTGGTATTTCACAACCGATTTGCATTGTTTATCCGAAATAATATAGGTTTTAATATCGAAAGGATAAAAACAGGTCGGATTTTCTTCCACAGCGAAGTTTTGGTACAAAATTTCTAAAAAAACTTTATTCATGAGATCGAAACAACACACCTTACCAAACACAAAGCTTTGACTTCTATTTGTTATCCACCAACTTGTCCCTTAAACCTTTCACTCTCTGCACAAAATACGCTTCCAAAGACTCGGCACACTTGAAAAACGGCGATTCCTTGGGATTGTAGTAGCGGCAGTTGTCAAATATTTTGGTCATGTCACCGATGAATTCACTTAACTTTTTATATTGTCTATCTGTTATCCTCAGCTCAATGGTCTGCAGATCTGGAAAAAACATTACCAATCATGCAACTGATCATAATAGAGTTTAAATTTTCTTTACAAAACTGCAAAATTCAACATTACATAAATTAATTAATCAGGTTTCTTACATTAGAAAAAGCCAAGGATAACTTAACTAAATACGGAAGAAATAAAAGACATATTTTGATCCACTAAAACCCTGCTAATACGAAGCCCATTAATCCAAGATTAGGGATAACCTGAACTGCCGATCGTAAACAAAATTTTTGTTTTTGTTCAGTTAGTGAATGTAAAAGAATGGAAATTAACAATATACATGTTTCTGAGCATAAAACATGACTTCAATAGATGTCTTATTCTAAAAAAATGTCGTACCGTATCATCAGAGGTTACTTTACTAAATTTAATCAGTATTTAGCCCAGGGTAAGCTATGGGACGACGACCGCTAGGATACTTAGATACTTTTTAGATACTTTAGATACTTTATTTGAAACACCGACGCACTCTGTGGTGCGTATTTTAAGGTAAGTATGACTGAAGGGGTGAGTGTGATGATTGTGATGGATCAGATGAGGTGTAGCTTTGTTACTGACAAATATCAGCTGTTTTATTTGTCAGGATCATTAATTAATAGCCCAATGACCAAAGGCAGCTGGGTCCAGTATCAAACCATCAAAAAGCACTAACTTTTCTCAGGATCGAACCGGCTACCTTCAGACTCAAAGGCGAGCTCTTTAACCACTCAGCTACCCAGCCAGTCAGGAAAACACAGACTCAGATGGAATGACCAAGAGAACCAAGACCTCAGGAGGTTGGGGCAAATTTGAAGATAGCAGAGAACAGAAAACAGTGGAAGCATTGGCCAAAAACAACTTTGTCAAAACTGAACAGGTGAGGCCAAAAATCACTTGGGATTTGTATGGCCACAGGAGTAAGTGAGAAAGTAAAATTTAATCAATATGGTTTACTTGTAGCGTTTTAGCAGAGAACAATGTAGGCCTATTGAGGAAAACATGATGATAAATTCTTAGAACGGGGACCATCTCCTATTTGACATCCATAGGGTCATGGCAATTTATTCTAGCATTAAGACCATGATATGGCCCACCAATAAAAAACAGCTAGAATCCAAACCAGTTGACGTAAAGTAGCATACCTTATTATGTAATGTTTTCTTTAAATTCTCCTAAATTATCACTTTTTAACTACATTTATTGGATTTTATTTATCTTAAAAAACAATTGTTTGGTTGATCCAAACATAAGTACCAAAACCAAAACCAACATGGCTGACTGACTACTGTCTTAGTAAAGTGACTCTCAAGAAAAAGTGTGTATAAGTGATAATTATCCAACAAACATTATCTAACTTATGTGCAAAACTTACTTGGAGCAACTGTAAGTCTACTTATTGATAAATTTCTATCAGCAAACTAAAATATAATCAAGTAAATACAACTCAAATACCATGACTCAAGAACTGACCTAATTATTGATGGAAGCAATTGTAAGAATCTCATATTTCATAAAACTCAATAAAAATCAAGCTACTAATATAACTCAACTAAAAGATCAACCTCAAATTTTTTAGTCACTTCTGAAAAAACAAACATTTTAAATGCAAACATAAACTTCATAAAAATTCTGTATATGAAAAAACATATGGTAAGGTGTCAAGTGACGTCAGAGCCAAGTCGCATCACAAATCTTCCAACACGACACTTACAACAGATCCACCATCACACCACCAACTCATCGAAGCAATGTTGACATAGCACTCAGATAGACAGCTCATGTGTCACAGCAAATGCTAGTGACCTACACCTGCAACCTCAGCAACCCTGACCTAGGCACTCTGCCTACTTACTCACCAGCTGGCTATCACAGTGTTTTAATTTTACATTGACACGGTATTTGATTAAACCTTAAAATCAAACAAAATTATATAATTTTCATGAAAATAAATAACATTTTTCTTAAAAATAACAATAAAAATGCCTACTAAGTATCCATGCGGCTCATGTAGTGTAGGGGTGAAATACTCTGGAATACTATGTACTAGCCGTTGCAATACGTGGTATCATGCAGGCTGCCAGCAGATACCCGAGAAAGATCTAAAACGGTGGACCCCCGGAAAAATAAAAAATTGGAAATGTACAAACTGTAGATCACATCAAGAAGATTTGACTGGAACCAATTCCAATGCAAATGATAACAATGATACCCTAAATCATTCTATACAGGAGCTAGAAAATAGTTTAATTGAAAATAAAAGCCTAGCAAATACAGAGAGTGATGAAGACAAGTTAGAAATGGCAGCAAAAATAGGAGCAGCTCTGTTAGAAGAAAATACATATTTAAAAGAAAAAAACGAACTTCTACAAATTAAATTGGCAAACTTTGAGGCAAAAATAGAAGAAATGGAGCAAGATGAAGAGAAACATAGTAAAAAAATAGAAGACTTGATGCAGATAATAACTGAAAAAGATGCTCAAATCACTAAAGAAAAAGTACTACGGTCCGAAACAGAAGACATATTTGAACAACATGACAAAAACTAAATCATCTTATTGAAGGCTATGTTTCAAAAATAAGTAACTTAGAAAAAACTGTAACTTCATTAAAAAAACGCCTAGACAATGTAGATTACACCAAACAAGAATCCGTATCTGTAAAAAGCAGTGAAACTCAAACCACTACATCTTCACATAACCCCTTATTATTGCACAACACCACAAATCTGCTTACTGAAGTAGCTGAGCTAAAATCTCGACTAAACACCATGGAACTTTGTATAGAAAATGTTCAAAAGAGTTTAAAAGCTAATCATCAAACCCCATCACTATTAAACAGTAATACAAGTCTCAATAAAACCAGATCTGTAGCTTCAAGGAACTATAAGAAAAATCATTTTAGCATCTCCTTGCAGTTAGCAAAACACAGAGAAAACCTAAACACACACTCAGTGGAGGTACCACAAAATCCTCCACAAAAACTAAACCCTGTAGTAACAAAAGAAATTTTGACAACCATTGAGCAAGTAGGGATTACTGGGGGAGACAGTCAAACCCCGTCACAAAAACTGAGCATCAACACATCCAAAGAAAACCTGACAACCAGCGACGAAGTAGGGAAGAGCGGGGGAGACTGCCAAACCCCTTCAAAAAAACAGTACCCGATTAATGAAAACTTGACAATGAATGAAAAAGTAGGGAAGAGCGGGGGAGACTGCCAAACCCCTTCAAAAAAACAGCACCCCATTATTGAAAACTTGACAACCAATGAAAAAGTAGAGAAGAGCGGGGGAGACTGCCAAACCCCTTCAAAAAAACAGCACCCCATTAATGAAAACTCGACAATCAATGAGGAAGTAGAGCATGCAAACTCTCTTTATTGTCAACCTGAAAACCTCCCTGGCCCAAAAAAGCAAAAAATGCTTAATAATGTTTATATGAAAGGCCCACCCATCACCGCAATGCTACTGGAAAAAGAAGAAAGCTGGGAAATCTTCTTTGAAAAAAACATAGAGCACTTCAAAACTATAAATGCAAACTACATCAATGCAGTCTCTCACAAGTCTGGCAACGAGATTCAAACACCTTTTTTAGGATTCCCAACCAAACCAGTAATAACAACTTAACTAAACTAGGAAAAAACCCGTTGCCTCAGCCAGCCAAATTATCGATTTTCCACCAAAACATAGATGGCCTCAGTACAAAAATTGACAGACTAAACCACCAACTTTGTCAAACCAAACCAAGCATAGTTGTACTCACAGAACATGGCCTTTCTAAAGACAAACTTGAAAATACCCAACTACATAATTATGTATACATTGGGGGATACTCGAGAACTGAACATAGAAAAGGTGGAGTTGCAATATATGCAAACAAAAATCTAGGTAATGACATTTCCTGCATCGACATTGCAAAAAAACAAATAGAACTTGTCTGTGAAACACAGCTTATAAAAATAAAAATGAAACAAACAGAGTTGTATATCCTAGGAATATACAGGCCCCCAATCTATACCAATCTTGACCTGGCTCTTGACACCCTGTCCAACATTCTTGATGATCTACCAACTTGGAAAAATCCAGTTATTATAACTGGAGACATTAATGTAGACAGCCTGGCTGATGAAGATGACAGTAAACTCCTAAATCAAGTTCTGCTGAGCCATGACATCAACCGAATACCTCTACCGCCAACAAGAATCACCTCTCACTCAAAAACATCAATTGACATGATTGCAACGAACTTGTTGCAAACAGAAGTTGACACTGCAGTTCTGCTCACAGGCCTATCAGACCATACAGGCCAGATCTGCACAGTACATCTTGAGTTTGACAAATCTGTCATACCAAACACAACTCGAAGATACTACAGTGCTCGAAACATAGAAAACCTTAAAAACCTTCTGGCACAAGAAACCTGGGAAACCGTAACCAACACTCAAAACGCAGACCAGGCTTACTCAGAATTTGACCAAATAATGCGAGAAGCACTAGATACAGCTTGCCCAAGTGTACTTTCAAGACCAAAGAAAAGAAAAATATTTACAAATCAAGAACAAGAGCGTGAACTTATGAGGCTGAAAGGAGCATATACTACAGCACTCAACAACTCAATTCTGATTAATAATGAAGAAAATAAAAGACAAACCAATGACAGAAAGAGAGAATATGACCAATACCTCAAACAACTCAGAAAGGAAGCTTCAATAACCTATATTGAAAATGCAGAAAACCAAAGCAGAGCGGTCTGGCAGGTCATAAACAACAATCGTTTCAACAAAAAATCTCAAAAAAACCAAATAAAATCGCTTGACATTGAGGGCACAACCCTAACAGATCCCCAAAAAATAGCTGAACATATGAATCACTTCTTTGCTAATGCTGCTGAACAAGTTCTATTGGATTCTCAACAAGCACTCCCAAAACTACATCCAACACTACATGAAAGAGAGTTAATGTCATTCGAAGAGAACCTTTCACCAACAGATAGAGCTGAAGTAGATAGAACTATAACATGTCTAAAATCAAAACCATCATCAGGAATCGATGAAATATCATCAACAATTCTGAAACACTGCAAAAATGAAGTGCTAGACCCAATAGTTAACCTAATAAACAAGTCTTTTCAACAAGGCACTTTCCCCTCCATACTTAAACAATCATTAATCTACCCGAAGCATAAGAAAGGATCCACCTCCCTTGTCAACAACTATAGGCCTATTTCGCTTATCTCAACCCTATCAAAGGTCTTTGAAAAAATAGTTCTAACAAGACTGCTCACACATCTAAAAAACAATAGTATTTTAACCAATCACCAACATGGCTTTAGAAAAGGCAAGTCTACCATCACGGCTATAATTGACTTGGTAGAAACTATCATTGATGCCACAGAAGCAGGGACTACAACAACAGGTATTTTTCTGGACTTTAGTAAAGCATTTGACAGTCTGAGCCACAAACATCTTCTGGACAAACTTCTAACGCTAGGAATACAAGGAACCGCACATCAATGGTTTCAGAGTTATCTCAGCGGAAGGACTCAAATGACAGAGATAATTAATGTAACAAACAAGACATCCAGAAAATACAGATCCACACAAGTACAGACAACCAGAGGAGTTCCTCAAGGATCTGTCTTGGGTCCAGTTTTATTCATACTGTACACGAATGACATTATTTCTGTGTTACACGACAATTGTGATGCTTTCCTATATGCTGACGACACTGCCCTTGTTGTATCCCACAAAAATATACAAGAGCTAGAAATAAAATCCTACATTGCTGCCAGCATTGCCAAACAGTACAGCCAAGAGAATGACCTCGTGCTAAATGAAGACAAGACGCAACAACTCTTCTTTGGTTCACAAAGAAGGAGTGCTCATGCGCTATCAGATGTAATAGCATCCCAAGAGGCAAAATACCTTGGGATAACCATTGATAGTGACCTCAACTGGAAACCCCATGTAGATCAACTCTGTAAGAAGCTTAGCACTGCTCTTTATGTCATCAAGCGCCTGAAACACATCAGTAACGCAGAAACCTCAAGGACTGCCTACTATGCTCTTTTTGAGGCGCAAATGCGTTATGGACTGATTGTATGGGGGCTATCATCTCAGGGGAACCTTCAGAGGGTATTACGTCTACAGAAAAAGGCAGTCAGAATCATGGCTGGACTGGCATTTCGTGACTCATGCCGGGGGGAGTTCAAAAGGCTGAAACTACAGACAGTAGCTAACCTATACATTGCCGAGGTAGTTACCCACGTAGTTAACAAAAGACCCATAATAAACTTCTCAGAGGCTCATCATTATGACACCCGAAACCAAATCAACTACATACTCCCTGCACATCATCTGTCAGCCTATGAAAAAAAACCCAGCTACATCGGAGCAAAACTATTCAACACCCTTCCACCTGCACTGAAAGAACAAAAAACCAACCGAAACTTCAAAGGAGCTGTTCTCGACTGGCTACTGGAAAAAGAATTTTACTCTGTTGAAGAATTCCTGGAGGGACGAGGCCAACCTCATCACTGAAGAAGAAAAATAATGACGCCATGACTGTACTTAATGTTCATGTCAATAAAGAGTATTTTGTCTTTTGTCTTTGTCTTTGTCTTTGTCTTTAGTACCTAAAACAGGCCTGGTGCCAATTAGTTTAGATTAGCGGGGTCTTAGTGTAGGCCTACTTTATTTTGAGACACCAATACAATCTTGTTGTGTCTTAACGAGTTATCAGTTTGACAAGTTTAAATATAGCCAAGTGTGGCCACAAAAGACCAAACTTTTAATACAATAATATTTTTTATACAATTTTTGCATTCTTCTTTAATATCTTCCAACTTCTTTCAACAGACAAATTCAATTGAAATGTTTAACATAAAAACTAATGAGCATATTGAGAATTGAAAAAAGAATTTTTAAGTTATTTTTAACAATAAATCTTTATAAATGTTCACGGTGAGAAACTTGTTCCAATAAAGGATTTCAGAGGTAATTTTTTTTTTTTAATAAAATTTAAGTTAATTATTATAATAAGAGTAGGGTGTATAGAACTTCTTTTCCTTTAAAATTGTACAAATCAGTGACTATTTTTTAATAAACTCAATATCTTATTTTCAGGTTTCTAAAACCCATTAATCCAATTTTAGAGATAACCCAAACTGCCAATCAGGTTATCCCTGATATAATTGTAATTAGAGCGTTTTCAAACTTTAAAAGTGTTACTATAAAATTTTAACAACCAACTTAAGCTGATGTACCTTTTTCTATTTTAAATGAAATAGAAAATGCTAAAATGTAAAAAAGAGAAACTTTTAACAAAATGTCAGCCAAAGACAAAGTCTTAATTGATTCTAAGCTACTTACCCATGGGTTCCTTGATTACTTTGTAGTAATCTGGCGCCTCTGTCGGGTCAACGGGCTCCATGAACGGCCAGGCACTTTTGTGGCTCTGAAAGATAAACTGACATTCAGCTATCGAACTCACAATTCCTAAATCAACAGTCAATTTTAGCAAACAATTCGGACAGCCTTCAAAATTATTAATTCAAATTTCAGCTAATATTCTCAAAGATTCAATCAAAATTTTAAGACACCATTTATATTCAAAATATTAGTGTAAACCTTTCCTATCTAAATCTTCATCTCAACTCTATCAATGTATCAAAATTAAACTGTATAAGTATTCTTTGTCTAAGGCAACCCTAAATGAGGGAAGAGTGTTTATTCTTATTGAATAAAGATATATAACCAATTGGCTGGGTCATTCAAACTTTGATCGGTCACCAATCATAACCACTCTAATACGTAAGTGGCTACTAGCCAAACATTTATTTATTATTATTATTTTTTGCGGGGCGGATTTGGTTGGAATTGGGTATTTTAAGCACTTTTAAACACCCATATGTTGTATAGCTATTACCATTGAAAAATAATAACCAAAACACATCAATAACTTAAATACGGCAATGATTATGACAACATATTGGCTCCTGAATGGGAGGTTAGCTTACTGATCAATAAACAAAAACAAAGACTGCTATTATCTGTATTTTCAAGCTTGCGAAATTGTGAAAACATAAATAGGTTATTGTAAAATGTTAACCCTTTGAGTGCCGCAGCGTCTACATAGTAGACGTTATAAAATATGCATAAATTGCCGGCGTCTACCCAGTAGACGATCCGTATTTTATTATTATTTCATATAGTACATATTAGTTTTAATTGATTATTCGTTTTACGGCATTCTACAGGTTCCAAACTTTCGTATAGTACTGGTTTTTCACTTTCACTGCTTACTTGGAGCCACTTGGCATTATGATAAAAATATGACGCAACAGCTGATTGTTACCCGCAATTGCTGATTGTTAGCTGCAAACAGCTGTGTATTTTGATTAGTTGCATTGTTTACGTTCGTTCTTTTATACTAAAAACTGTTCCTAATACTTCGTTATTATTGTGTTTAGTGAAATTATTGATTTATCAGTGCTATTGGTTGTATGTTGTATGAATATTATTATTGCTTGTTATACTGTATATGTTATATGTTATATTATATTATTATTGTTTGTAGTGCGTTATAATGTAAATTTTCACTGTAACATATTATGTATGATTTTTGTTCAGTTTTTCGTGCTCTTTTACATGGTGTAACTAAAAAATATATATAAAAATACTATATACACCAAATTTTGGTCCAAACTTGAAAATTTAGAATTTTTTTATTTTTTATTTGAAGTTATAACACATAATTTTTTATACAAATAAATTTAGAAGAAAGGATTTATATGCAATATGTTCTCCATTTTATTACAAAGAAAATAAAAAAAATTATTAAAATCTGTTGAATACTTTATTTTATACACATTTTTTCCCAAACCCTTGCAAAACTGTAGAGTTTAGCACGGCAATTTATGCATATGACTTGGGAGAATGGCTGCGGCACTCAAATGGTTAATGATAACAAACAACAAAGGCCTACACTTTCGTATTTCAGGTGTACCACCAGCTCAAAGTGATTTCCAAACCACGGGAGCGACCGAACGATCTTTTTATCTCCAAGCCATGAGTTGAACCGGTACCCGCTGGTTGATAGCTCTACCAACGAGCTTTGGTCGATGCCTTACTCATGGGTTATAAATTTGTAAAGTAACACATTAATACTCTAACTGAATCCCTCATTCCCACAAAAAAATCGTTACAGTTTACACAAAAGCGAGGCATGCCTGCTTACTTGTATCTGTTTGATGAGTTTGCGTAGGGCCTCGAAGTCCTTGCTGTTGAGATTCTTCATGTTGGCAAAGTTGATGGATGAGTTTCGCTGGCAGTTGGGACAGACGTACTCGTCAATGTTGTCAGCTTCAGATTGCAGAATGCCGACGCAACGGCCGTGGAACCAGTCCTGGCACTTGTCACAGCAAATGTAGAACCTGTCATAAACAAACAGCGGGTCACTTAGGAATGCAACTTCGATATGAACTGGTCTTAAAGAAATGTGTACAGTAAAATCCCTCTATTCCAAAAATTCACCTTTTGCCTAAAAAATACAGATTTTTTCTTTACTTCATAATTGGAGAAATTCTGATCATCAAAATTACATGGAAATTGCGGTTACTAGACGCTACTCCATCGGTATTGCAACCGCTTTTCCATTAATCCATCTTTGATGACAAACTTTACACTGATCCATCGATAGCAAATGTTTTCCATGTTCTGATGGCCATTGAGTTCCATTATGTCTTGTTTGATTAAGCGGAGGGAGTTTAAGTGTAGTCTCGCCTAGTATAGTAAATAAATATAGTCTTATCTTTGACTATATGTGAATAGACTTCTCATAGCTATTAGTTTAGTTGTTACCTACCTATTAGTTTAGTTTGTTGTGGATTTCATGGGTGTCGGATGTCCATTGAGTGTGTTTGAAACCTATTTACTGTGGTGTGATCACCTCCACTTGCTTGAAACCCTCAGCCCTTTTTTGTTATTATTTGCATAAAAAGGGAAATTTACAAAGAGAAATATTTGAAATATTAAAACAACAACAAGTTAAAGGCATTTTCCAGAACTTTTCAGAAATAATGTTAACATTTTGCTTGCACTCAAAGGGTTAAGTGATAAAGCGATACTCACTGGGACTCGTCATATGGTTGTTTGCACAGACAGTAGAGTTCTTGCGTGTCGCGCGCATGGCGGCATTCCGTGCACACAAACTCCGTCAGTGTCTTGCTCATGTCCTCCGTGATGCCAACACAGTCGCCGTGGAACCAGTTGTTGCACAGGTCGCAACCCACGTAGAACCTGAACAGCAAAACATCCATGTGCTTTCAATCTCTGATACAAGTACGACCTACTGTTAAATTTAACCTGGAAGTCAAGTAATCTTTTCATAGTTTAAAGGCTACCTTTTTTTCATTTAAAAATCAAATAATGAAGACACTTTTAATTTTGTTGCATACATTTAGTGTGAGAGTACATAATAGACATTATTATACATTGTTAAGAAATTCATAAGAATTAAAAATCGATTTTTCCAAATTACAACGGTTAGCATATTGAATTATAACGGTTCATGCCCAGTGCAATTTTTATGGGTTTGACCACTTGCCCCTAAGCTTTCATAGTATCCTCAGTGAAAAATGCCTCAGGCCCAAATTACTAGACAAAAAGTCAGTTTTTGGAACTGGGAAAAAGAAATATTAATAGTTTATTGAATATTTCCAAAATTACACTATCAAAATCTACTTGCATATTCATGGGTAACTTCCACAAAATTACTATGACAAATGACAATTTATAACATAAGATAATTTCCCCTGCTAGTGTAGTCAGATTAACAATGCCAACATAATCAAGTGAAAACTCACTTGGTGTCATCGTAAGGAGTCCTACAGAGGCAGAGCAGTTTCTCCTTCTTGCTGCCCTTGCCGCTGGGAGGTGCAGGGGTGGACGCAGCGTTCTTTGCGTTCTTGCCTCGGCTCTTGGGGTTGACGGGTTGGGACTTGCGCCGTGCGCTGCCGGTCGTGCGGCTCTCAGGCTTGGTCGGTGTGTGAGGCGGTTCTGAGACCTCTTCACGGCGTCCGCGGTCAGCCTTGGCTCTCGCCGCAAGCTCCAGTGTCAGCTCTTGCTGTAAGTTCAACCAATCAATCACTTTATTCACAATTTGTACATGTGTTTTACAACCTTCTTACTGGTACAAAAGTAGGATGGTGTAAATTACAATTTTACTGATTGTTACTAAACTAAGATTCTAAAAATTAGGTTACATTTTCCACAAAATGTTTGTCTAAGTGAAACATATTTCAGCTATAATATTTTTCCTCATTACAAAATTTATCAATTGTATAAGGTTGTTTTTAAAATTAAATCATGTTTTAATTTATCTTAAAAAGAATCCTAGGGGATTTTAGAGATAAATTTAGTCCCAGCGCTTATTAGTTTTTTTATGGGGGGAAAAAATAAACTATTTTATTAGATTTCTTGTGCCACATGAGAGGTAGTCTCTCAGCTTAGCCATTGAGTTTTTGCAATTTCAAACAGTCATAATGGTTTCTAGAATGCGCATTCTATGCACAGTCATTATGCCTAAAGTAAAAAAAAATTTTACCGAGCCCTGATCAAGATTTAATATTATTCTGAACGCTTCAAAGTAATTATTATCTTTTACATCCATGAGCTTTCAATCTTCGATACGAACTGTTATTAAAATTAACCTGAAATTGAATCTTTTCATAGTATAACTGATAGTACCTAGTAGTGTCTTTAATAGTGACTCAAAAATACAGTGCACTCTCATTCATCGGAACTAATGTTTCAGAATTCAGCAAAGTTTCTAAATTCAAACAATCCAGAACAAATTTTATTTTTTAAGGCTAGGACATGACCATTCCAAGATAAACTTTCATCAACCAGCAGACCTAAAAATGTGGTTACATTGACCCATCTATTTTACTAATAATAGGTACTTTAATTTCTGGGATTAGTTTGCTTTAGAATTACATAACTGAATTACATAATTAAAATTTAAAAAATTTTTGTTTTTTAAACTAGGCCTATATAGAAAACGAGAACCACTGTAATTAAATGCAATTATGAGTGCTAACATGTCATATCTACCTGTATCTGAATCTGGAGATCCTTCTCCAACAAAGCTCGCTTTTTCAGGATGTCCTTCTTCAACAACTCTTTATGTCTGAAGAGGAGAACCTGTAGCTTTGTTTGAATTTGCTGTCGTTTTTTCTCTTCTTGCAACTTGGTTGATCGACTTTTCCCACCGCCACTACTCCTTTCACTTCTACAAGGGGAAAAAGAAAAAAAAAGACATATCAAATTTGAGTCATTAAAAAAATTGTATATGTTTTCATCAATTCAAGTGTTGCATATTTGGCGTTCAACTTTTTTTTAAAGAGCGATCTTATGCTACTATGAATTTAAATTACATTCCTGTCAGGGTTTCCAATCCAATTAGAAAATGAAATTCACCGGATTTTCACGGTTTTCAAGGCCCAAAAATCCTGAAATTCAAGGTCTAAAATGCGGCATTTAGCGTAGAAAATAACAATTACCAGCCTAAAGTTATATGGCCTGAATAATGTACGCGGCCAATACCGTCAATACAGTCAAAATAACAAACAGTTTTATCTCTTTTATGGCATCTTTCCATAGAGAAAGTATAAAACAAATATCTGTTTAAATTTGAGCTCGGAAAGGTTTAGCTTTCGGAAAGCTTTCCAATATTATGGTATCATAGGAACACCGGGGACCACCGGTGCCGGCGATACGCAACCGCGGGGCGGTTAACTCCGTCAGCACCGTTCACCTTTCGCCTTTCGCCATTTACGGTGCAACGTCATAAGTAAAAATAATAACTTGGTATTATTACAATTCATACTGAAAAAGTTATTTTTAACTTTGCGCCATAAAAAATTAATAAAATTTTATATTTCAGACTGCTGTGGCCCACACAATAAGTAGACGGCCTTACTTGCCTTACTGCATCTGTCCGAGGTCTCTATAAGCCTTGTTTGCCGCGCGGCAAAAAACAAAAATGTAAACATTGAATTAGATAAACTCTATATTAAAGTAAATCCAGTCACGAGTTAAAACACACGAAAAAGGAAAATGATGCTGGGAAGTTACTCATCACGTCCTGCATTGTTAATCGTCTAATTAATTACCTTACAAATATACTTCCACTAATCTGATCGGTTGCCTAAAAAATTAATGATTTAATAATAGAAATAAGACTCCCGTGTGAATTAACTATGAGGATAGAGACTCTATTGTATTTCAGAAATAACAATTTACGTAGAATTTCCAATAGATTTATTCATTTATGTAGATCTTGGATAGGCTAATTCGATTTTCTTTACGGACCGGTAAAAACATCAGGACAACCAATGAAATTCCCAACGCCTAAACACTAGAAATTATTATAATAAAAAATTCTTATGACAAAGTTATAAAGAAAGGAAGTGAAGACACCAATTTATAAAAAACAACCACTGCCTTTTAAAATCTTATTTTGAAACGTATGTAAAAAAAAAACATACAGTGGAAGCTCTCTTAACCGACATTGGATCAACCGCCTGTCGCATTATCTGATGATTTTCCAAGCATGTACAAAATTCAGTTGTGAGAGCCGATGTTGTGATAATTATCTAAAAATAAACTCTTGTTTCAACATGTCGATCCTTTCTGTGGCAAGTAAAATTTAGTCATTTGCTCACAGTATTTCTTGCAGGCAGTTTTTACTATTCTGTCTTTGCTGGTTTTGTTATTTAAAAGATTTTTATACCATAACTGTAAGTTTACTTTATTAACTAATTGACTGTTTTAGGAACAATTGATTGGTTTACAACAATTTTTAATATTTTTCACTTGTTTTATTGGTTTTAACACACATTTCAGGTATCATTTGGTTTAACAGACCTTTTTTGCTATCCGATCACGGTCCGGTCCGGTAGAGGTCGGTTAAGAGAGCTTGAACTGTAGGTATATTTTGGTTTTAACACCTGTTATTTTTTATTGACCTTTTTTCTGTATTTTAATTTTTTTACTTCTTTTCACTATGTTTTTTTTTCTGTTAAGCCTAAAATAACTTGAAGTCTATAAGCACGTTTGCCCTTCAACATTGTTTAAACTATAGGAATTGACACTCAAAGATAATGTAAAATCCATAACAGTGATAAGGATTGCGACGATAGGTGCGTAACTCAAGCAAGGGAAGGAGGAGAGGGGCCGCGTACCTTGATGATCAAAACAAAACAATCAAAACCTTTGGATTTTGTTGGGCCCAAAAATTATCAATTAAATTTTATTCTTTTTTTCAATTGAAGTATATACATGTGCATATATGTGTATGACTTGATATGTTTTAGTTAAATAGTTTTAGTTAGTTTGACAAAACCCTGAAAATCTGGAGTCAAAAAAAAATTAAGTATAATCCGTTGTTTTGCTTTTTGTAACAGCGTGTCCCCTAGTCAAAAGTATTTTTAAAACATTTCATGAACAAGGGGGTTTAGCACAGACACACACTGTATCATGATCAGGCATCAATAATATGTATTAAAAATATAAAATTCAAATTTTATTATAATGTTTTTTAATTTTATTTTTGAACTCAATTTGTCCTGAATTGAAATATTGGCCCGAACAACTCATTCAGGGTGTCTAGCAATTGTTACAAACTTATTTTATAGGCTTTTTTAAGACTTTTCAAGACTTTTATCAAAATTTCAAGACCTTGCATTTTATATAAATACTATAGTGATGGGTCGGTTGCAAAATTTATCGGTTTGGATTTTCACTCCAACCGGTTGTCGGTTTTTCGGTATATTTTAGATGTAATCATGAAACAACTCAAGGTTACCATCTAAAATTATTCTGATGCCTATTTTCCGCCTTTCACACATTTATGCTTTTTAAATAAGACCAGTTAGTTATTGCAAGAAAATATATAAATATTAAATGTCTATCCTACTATAAATCTCGCCACGTATATTGACGAATGAATTTGCACTATTATTCAGTTACAATTATTGGATAATCAGCTGTTCTATGAAAATTTGCATGTGAAATAAGCTCAATGTTTTTTGAAAATTACCCCCTCTCCTTTCCCACCTGTTTTTGGCCATACGTCAACTTATGTGGGGAGACTTATGTATAACTGGTTTTATATATTACCTGAAAGTGTCAAAAAAGCAATAAAACCATTTTAGTGAGAAAATTTGCAATGATAATAAAAAACTAAAACTAAAAGATAAAAACTTTGACTATTGTATTTTTGTAGGAATTGATGAAATATGAGGGATTTTAGAATAAAATCCAACCATTTAAAAAAAAAGTTTAAAAACCCCATCAAATAATGGTTTAAGAAAAGTTTTATTATTCATTATCTATTTTTTTTATTTATTTTTTATTACTAGCTATTATGAGTTATACAAATGCATTTTGATAAGATAGGGTAATTATTTTTAGCTTCAATTCAGTAAAATAATAATTTTATATATTTATGAAAAATAAGGACTGTTGTAGTATTTTTGAGTTGATTATCGAAAACACCATAATAATAACAATAATAACATTAATTCACATATATCCGCTGAACCATAGGTCGTATAACGTTGATTAAAGTTTTATTCAATTTGTGAAAATCATACAAAAAAAATGGGCTATAATTTGTTTTTGTATGACAATTAGATCAAAAACCGAATATATTGTACTAGGGAACTGTTAGGGTCGTAAATCGGATAAGCGATTCGGCCGGCAGGATGTCAAACAATAGAGCTCTTATCGGCAGATGTTCCGCATTCCATCTATCGTCTCTCCATCTATCGCCTCGTATTACAATTGTATTGTTATCTTCCTAGAACCAGACGTCCTTTCCTTTGTGATTGAATTCTGTTGAATTTTTTATCTTTAGTTAGTTTATTACTTAATTTTATTACGTTACTTAATTTTCCCGACCTTTGTTATGATTTAAATGTTCATTCCCGACCTTTCCCGACTTTATTTAATTTCTATGCTAATTCCCGACTTCCCGACTTTTCCCGACTGCTAGACACCCTGTCATTATAAAATTGTTAAAAAAAAATTGTTCTGAAACACTTACTTAGGCTCCTTATGGTGATCAGCCCTCTGCACCTTCTTCTTGGGCGCTGGTTCACCGTCGCCTGTGTCGTGGTGTGTGGGGCGCTTCCTCGATGGCGGGGGCCTGGGGGGCGGAGCAGGAGTGAGGGTGGGAGCAGGCGTGACGGGGGTAGAACCCTCTTTCTTCACCTGTTTCTCCTGCTGGTACCTTTGTAGTTGAAGCAACTTCTCCTCTATCTCGGGATTCAAATTTTCTTGTTTCAAGGCGTTTTTGATAGCTGAAAACCGGTAATCAAAAATCGTTAGAAAAACATATTTACACATCAAACACATGCACATGAAATAAAGAAATTGCCACACAAAATCATTTTCAACTTTGAGTTAGATCACTTTATGATACCTTTTAAGAATCAACCAAATAAAAAATTACAACATTCCTCAATGATATATAGTTTTTCTTGATCATCTTTAGTCTCAGGACAAGAATGCCTTGAGCCAGCTAAGAAGGACCAATGATACAACTGTATGGTGGAGAAGTGTTGTATGAATTTTTTTATAAACTGTGTCTTTACCAGTACTTTTTAAATGATTTTTAATTGTATCTGACTGTTGAGTGTTTTTCAACCCCAAATACCTAATTTAGTGCTTAAAAATGTTAAGTATTTTTATATATACCTGTAAACATTGAATGGTTTTATTATTTCAAGTGTCTCCCACATTTAAGGCAAAATAGGGGTTTCTTTTGATAATTTGAGGAGCCCTCAAAATTTTTTAACAATAACACTGTTACAATTAGGCAATTGTTGTAATACTTTCAAAACTCAACCATATTAAAATGTTTAATGGGTTGTCTGTAAAATGTTAAAATGTTCAATTGAGTAACAGCTTAGTAGCAGCAAACAAACTACAGGCATTTAAGAATCCAATCAAATTTAGGAGATAATGTAAGAAAGAAGAAGATAATCAAGAAGATAATTAAAGGAGAAAAGGAGACTTTTAGGGACAGGCATTCCTAAGTGGACACTGCCACTGTACTCACACTGCTGTATATAGTCGGGGGTGACGACGAACTTGTTGGGCGATGCAGCGGCCTGTAGCGGCGAGGCGGTGGCAGCCGAGGCGGCAGCTGTCGCGGCCAATCCTATCGGCGGACTCAGCAGCTGCTGCTGACCGTTCATCAGCACAGCTTGCTGAGGCGACACTACACTCTCCGCCTGCCAGAGTGGAAGAAACACAAAGGTTAGCTCAGCTGCTGCGAAACACCGTAACGGCTTGCCGTCCCAGAGCTTAAACACCTCAAAGTGGGAATTAGTGTAAAATCAAATGTAAAATATGTAATTGAAAATTACAATTTCAAAATCTGGATCTATTGCAATTTCAAAATCTGGATAATTTATAAAAGATGAGTTAAATTTTAATTTCAGATGAAAGTGTATTCTCTCTGCATTCATTATCTAGGGTTATCAGTCAATCCTAACGAGGAAGACATCAAGATAGTCCTAAAATAAAATGTTTAAAATTTTTTGGCTGCACTGGCCAAACCCTTGCAGCTAAATTGTTTGGCGAACGTAAAAAATCAACTAACATTTCTAGAAATAAGAACTGATCAACTTTTTAAAAAAAGACCAACAAACAAAAGTTAGGCAGAACAGTGTTTGGCTAACATCGGCCAGTGCCAACGCAGCTTTGTAGGGGAAACATAAATACAGTAGTTATTTTGTCCCTCTTAACATTCCTCTTTTTAACCGTTCTCCGCTTTAACCGGCCTATCCGGGCACAAAAACAACATCTTTTTAATCACGGCCATTTAAAATTTCAACATCTCTCTTATCCAGCTGTGTTTTCTTATCCACTGTTTCATTCAATTCAACTTTAGCCTATATAATACTGTATTTACCTTCTCAAACCGATAAAAATGAACTGTCCTTGACGAAAGTATATGCCACCGGAAGTGAACGCGTTTGGATGTGCTATTCAGTAGACAAAATAAGGAAACAAATCATTATTAGTTTTGTTTGTCATGGATTTCATGGGTGTCGGATGTTAGCTATAAATTATATAGAGTAACAAAAGAGTTGTTTTTTGAAGGCATAATTACATTTAGGCTGTGTCAATTTTAGTTTGGCGTTTTTAAAGGTACATCGGTTTAACCGGCCAAATCGTTATCCGGCCAAGGCATGGTAATGAGGTGAGATGGTAAGAGAAAGTCTACTGTAAGTTTCCTAAAACCAAATCATTGTATGACAAACAAGACTTACATAATTAATTGAAGCAAATTGATATATGAGTTAGCTTACCTCAATTTTAAATAGAAGAAAAACAAATGAAATTCAAGCACAACAATGACAGAACATATGGAGAAGGCTTAGACAGTACAAACAAAGCAGGAAACCATTCTTGAAAGCAGCAATCACACACTTATTATTGTTAAGTGTAATCTCAGGACAACAATCCTTTTCATTTAAATAATTTTATCTATTTTGTCCTTCTTTTGTACTTTGAAAAAAAATTCTTGGAAAATTATCAACTTATTAGCACAAGATGATTTTTGAAGTGAAATCGCTAGTTATAAAGTAGAAGACGTATCAAACAATTTAATAAACTGCAATGCAAAATTTAATTTGTTTTTATAATGATCATGCTTCTCAATGAAGTAAAAAAATGAAAAATTAATATGATAAAAGGTTAATACAGCTCTTTTAGGACCTTCTTAAGAACCTAGAAAATTTCCCAGTATCCCGCAACTGGGATATGCAGTTGATTATGTTTAAAATGTTTCTAATAGGTCATATAATTCAGCTACAGCATTGACTATAAATATACTAACGTGAAGAGACCTCTCATCAAATGCATTTGTTTATACCAAAATTTGGACAGGTTTCTGTTCACCACGCCAGAGGTGCTGCAATCCAGTATTGCAATTATTCAGCTGGTTTTACATTGTTGCAAAAACACACAGTCACAAAAAAAAAAAAAAAAAAAAAAAAAAAAAAAAAAAAAAAAAAAAAAAAAAAAAAACAGATTTGCCAGTAATGAAATGTTTTATTGTTGGTTCACAGAAATGGTAGATTTTATTCACCAATGACCATATAACCATAGTACTTCTTGTTTGCCGCAGAAGATTGTACCGCCGTAAATTGGTTTAGAAAAAGCCTATGCTAAGAGAGGTCTATTCACATAAGTGTGTGTATATATATATAGAAAACGGTTACAGGGACTAAGCCTTCACCATATTATACTTCAGATTTACAATATATTTATTACCAAATTTCACTTTTAAAACTTGTTATTGCAAATACATCAGAAATTATATGAAAAAATAAAATGAAAGTAGTGGATGCATAACTTGGGATAGCAAACTGCACAATATTAATAAAAAATTCAAAATAAATTTTAAAGATTTAAAAATCAATAACTATTGATTTTAAGAGCTGAAGTATTTATGGTTTGGGCTGTCCCTCAATCCACACAACCACCACCTTAAAAAATAAAAATAAACTCATTACACACAAACAATATATTTTATCTTTCACTTTATTACTACAATGTACAAAATGTAACCAAGTATGTAATAAATAAATTCAATACTGTTACTTTATAAACAATAAAACGAAAGTAAAATGCTGATAGGGGTACATCAAACGAATTTCACAACAGTCAGCACTTAGGTAAAACCGACTTCACAGGCTCTTTGCATCCACCACTTTCATAGATAAGATTGTGTTTAAAATGAAAAAAGTCTAGTCATACAAATTGAAAATATACAGAACCAACCTATTTACTAACAAGTTAAAGAACTATTGTACACAATCTGGTGTCAACATTAACTGTCTTACAAAGAAAAAGTATTAAAATGCATACAGTCAAACCAATATAAAATAAAGAATATTTACATAAATTCTGAGGTAAAAATTTGTAATAACACCAATATTGAATACCGGGAACATAATTATTTAATATAGGCTATAATCTTTTTAGTATAGAATACAAAAAACTACATTTAAATTGGTAATCAAAGGACAGGTTACAAGTTAGGGATGACCTCTACCACACACTATATATTACAAGAGGGCAAATTCCCAAGGACATCTCGAATTTCATATTGGATGGGACTAGCCTCCGGATTACGTTGAAATACTGAAAGTACTATACTAAAATACTAAAAGTGGTTTAAATACGTGCTTTCTGTAATCCAATGATTGTTGCTAGGGCAACTAGTTTCGATTCATAATTAGTGAATCATCATCAGGCTGTACAAAAGATGTAGGTGGGACTTTATTTATATTAAGTGCCACCAAAATCTTCTGTACGGCAAGATGATGATTCACTAATTAATTATAAATCAAAACTAGTTGCCTCAGCAACAATCATTGAATTTTAGAAAGCAGGTATTTAACCACTTTTAGGACATCTTGAATGCTGATTGAAACTATTTAGGGAAGACTAGTCAGATCGCGGGATCGAAAAATAATTTTAAATTTTTATTCTTCATGATAATTTGTGAATTTTTAAGAGAAAGAATAACATTGTAATCTTCGACGGAAAAATTAAGAAGCAAAACTACAATATCTACTTTACAAAATACAAATTGTCTTTTTCATACACTTTTAAATTCATCAATTCTTGGGCATAATATTTCTGTTGAAATGGGTTGTTTTAAAAATTTTTACAAAACAATTTTTCCTTAACATTTGACATTTTTAATTTTACACATTTTAGTAGCTGTTTCTGGGGAGCATAAAGCAACTAAAACTAAGGAAGAACAGCATTCAAGAAACCTTCCCGTTTACCAGGTTGTTAGTGACCAGTTTAAATATAGTCCTCAGGGTAGAAAGTGTCGTCATAGTATAAGGTGCATTTGACGGGGGCATAACATGCATCGTGCTTGCGCTTGTATCTGGTACGTACGGGGGTGGTTTGGTCTGTCACTTGTTGCACTACCACCTTGGCGCCGGCCGGGCTAGCGGGTGTTAGTGTCGGTTGAACCGCCGGTTGCGCCGCTTGAACCACAGGCTGTGCTGGTTGCACCGCTAGGTAGATCTTGGTTGGCCCCAGTACACCTTGGTTCCCTGCCATAGCTTGAGCTGTAACATTACAGGTTTATTAGGGGATTAAAATGTATGATGTTACAAATTAATGGGAATAAACACAGAAGAAGAGATAAGATGCAGTTGAAACAGACTTATAAATTGAACTAAACACAAAAAAAGTTTTCTAGCAAATTTGTTCAATTAAATTCATAATCATTTACTCAAACTCATCAATTTACAAATGCGACCTTCGACAAATGAGGAGCTGTGACCATGTCTTTCCTTCCCTGAGATTCAGTAGGTTTCATCAAAAGAACAGAAAGTGACTTTTTACTGAGGGCAATCATGTTTTACAAGATTGCAAAGCTTAGCTTTAGAATATGTCTAAGAAAAAAAGACTTTCTTTTTTGAAAAATTGTTTTAAAAAAATGTTTGACTTTAATTCGTTGTTTACTTTTTGTTGTTATTTTGTGGCCTTGATGGCATTCCATTAGACAAATGTTAAAAATTACAATTTTTAAATTTAATTTTAGACAAAAGAAAATTTTTCCTGGGGTTTAGGCTATTTTAAAACTTATTTTTGGACCAAAAACATACAAAGTTTTCAAAAAATCTACCTGCCAGATTTCGTGATCAATGGTAAATATATTGCCACAGTCACACCTCATATTATAGTATAGGATTACAAAACATAAAAAACTTAATTTTCAATTACATCCTATTAAAAGTCCAATACTTAAAGTACCATCACTGCCAGTAATTCGAGTACCAAATGAATGGAATTGAGAGTCAAAGTAAGCGTTAACAGTCAGGAGTCGCACGCATCTTGATTGGCAGAAGGTCCGGTAGGCAGTTGCATGCGTCTACAGTCGGAAGTCGACTTGTGTTAGGTGTTCGGTCCCCGCATGAGAAAAAATTGTTAAGTCTAGACAAACCCTAAAGAAGCGGGATGTTTTTAGTATTTTTCGGGAGTGACGTACCTTTGAGCAGCTGCTGCTTGACCTGCTGCTGCACCAACGTGAGCTGCTGCGGGGTGAAGTCTGAGCCGGTGAGACCCTGCAGCACTATGCGCGGCCCCTGCGGCGTCTGTATCACCTGCGCGGTGATCGCCTTGATCACCGTGCCCGGTGGCTGGTTCACCAGCAGCGCCGCCTCCTGCTCTGGCGTCAGCTGGCCACTCACCTTCACTGGGGACTAGACAAAACAATTTTATATATAGGGTATCGCAAAAATGGAGTACTGGCTATACATTGTGGATTCATCATTAAAAATATATCAAATATGTTCAATTAAAGTTATTTGATTTTAGCTTTGTAAGCCGTTATCCATCATTTGGCCTTATACACTTAATGATCTTTACTCTGAAACAGATTGTTAAATTATGTTCATATTTGGCATGAACCTTTGTAACATAAATGTCAATAAACAAAAAAATTTTTTTTTCTTATTTGTATTTATGAAATGGTGGCTATGTATGTCTACTGTATGTCAAAAACGGTAAATTTTAACAAATTTTGGTAAATAAAAAAAAAGTTGGAAAAATTAACCATCTAGAGAATGATTCCAGGATGAAAAAGATTGAACAACAAATAATGAAGTAAATGTGATTACTTATTAAAATGGCTAAATTTATAGTGGTTAGATTGGTTAGACAGCAAAAATCGTACTTTTCATGACAAATCGCTTCATTACATTATTTGTTGTATGATCTTAATGATTTTAGTGTCATTGTGAAGATATTTGAATTTGCTAACTTTTTAGTACCTTTGCAAAATTTCTTAAAATTTACCGTTTTTTACATAGGCCTACAGTAGAACCTCTCATATCCTACCATGAGATGACTGGGCCTAGAATACTAGAAGTTGATAACTAGAGTGTTCTCTGCCGTACCTGCGGTGGCTGTGCGGGGGCAGGGGCCGGTGGTGCGGGTGTGGGTACGGCCGCCTGCACAGCCTTCTTGACCTGTGTTGGCTGAGCTGCCGTCGCCGCCTTTATCACCTGCGGCGCCGCCCGTATCAGCACCTGCTGGCCTTGTATCGTAGCGAGCGTTGCCTTGCCCGCCGCCAGCTGCTGCACCAGGCTCGGGTTGCTCACGATGATCTGGTTGGTGTTGAGTAGCTGTCCGCCGCCCGCCACCACCTCAACATGGCACAACATGTTGTAGTAAATCAGGTGCAAAACATCAATGGTGCAGTAAAACCTCACTAACTCAACTAAATGTCATGTTTATTGGCGAGTCTTCAGAGCCAAGATTACAGGTGGCCTTAACTCAATCAGACCAGATAACATAGACTCTAATGATTGGACCCTGGAAAAGTGGTAGTAGTGATGTTACCACTTTAAATGGCTGAATATACCGGGTGAGGAATATAATATCATCTGACAATGACAGTCATATCGCAGAAAAGAGGTCGCAGTAACGAGTTTTCTAGTTATCCTGAGTGTTGAATAAGTGATATTTTACTGTACAGAGATGATCTATTGTTCAACGTCTGACAGTAATTTATTCAAGAGGGGTGTTTTTTGCTCCTAGTTCCAATTGCTACTTTCTGAACCAATCCTATACTACAATACAAGCAATGTCTGAAGGGATGTGTGTTCCACGATCTCGAAATCTAGCGGTTGGATTTTGCTTAAACTTTGCATTTAAGAGTGTTTTGGCCCAAAAATAAGTTTAGAAACAGCCTCAATCCCAGGAAAAATCGAATTTGGTCTAAATTTAAGCTTAAAATTATTAATTTCTAACATTGGTCTTATGAGTTGCTGTTTTGGTAAAAAAATAAGAACGAAAGGTATACAAACATAAAGGAACATTAACATTAAGCAGTATTTTTGAAACAGCTGTTAACTATGGAGAGGTATAGTTGGTTGTGGGTGTAGGCCCAAATTTAATAGCTTCATTACTTAGGTCTACACTATAACAAAAGTGAATTCAAACCAATGAGCAAGGCTCAGTTAACCTGGTACTTGTAGTAAAACACTAAGTGATGGCTCATTTGATTTGTCTAATTCTCAGAAATTAAATGAAACATCAACCAAAGTTGTGTGACTTTCCATTCATAAAGTAGAAAAGTATTATTAAGTAAATCATTTTTTAATACAATTACTGTTTTATGATGTTAAAAGCATCTTATAATCTGAACATACCAAAGGGAAAGAAAGCCCTCCCTCACTCACTGACTCACTCATTCATTCATCACTAATTCTCCAACTTCTCGACTAGCTAGAGTGCTGAAATTTGGTATACTCATTCTTTAGGCCTAAAATAGGAAAGTCTGACTATTTTCATATTAATATACTAAAGACTACGCCCTAGATATCCTCAAAGTTACCATGTTATTCTTATGGAAGCAACATTTTTGTATTCTAACATATGATTACTTAAAGGATCATTAATTTTATAAACCGCTATTCTCATTAAAATTATTGAGGGAAGATTGGTAATAAAAACTCAACTAGATGATATTATAGGCTTGCGGCAAGTGAGCGCAGTGAACGAGCTAAACCTGACGGCGAGTGAGTGTAGCGAACGAGCTCACCTGAAGGGCAAAAAATTTCTCAAGGTGGCATTGCGAAGCATGCCGGATAAGCTAGTTTAATATAATTTTAAATTTAAAACTTCAAACCCCATTAAATATATTTTTAATCAAACATAACAAATACATTTATTAGATTTTGAGGTTCATAACTTTATATGTACATTGTTTTTTATTGATTTTTTTTTCTTACACTCCTTGTTTTTATATAGCAAAAAATAGTTAAACGGACACATACAAATAACAATAAAAATATTTAGGTCTAATACTTTATATTTTCAAAGTTCATTTGATGATAATCTCTAAGTAACAACCTGTCTCAGTAAAATCAATGAATATAAAAATATACAAAAAATTTCTTGGGGTTGCGTATGGTTTAATAATAGGCCTATTTGTTTGTTGAACAACTTCATTCCTGAGTATTAATATTTATTCTAATTTCAATTTGTTTTTTTTATTTTTTTGTTCTTCTTTTAGCAGGCCTTATACCTATTTATATAAAACAGTTTTGTTTTCTTTACATTTTTTCAACTGTTTTGATCTAATTTTTCATGTAGGTACATAATTTTTATTTTTATTCTTTTTAGGCCTGCCATCGTTTAATATTCCATTCGACAAAATTTGAATAAAATTTGACACAGGCAACATTTTTTCTTTAATGTATATTGTTTAGTGATCTGATTTAAAATTTTTTTATTACAAGAAAATTTATATTTTTGCCATTTGCCACATTTTACACTGCAAATATAAAAATTAGATATTTTAAATCTTTTCTACAAAATGATTGTCGTTCATAGTAACTTATACAAAAACAAGGGGAACAATTTGGAAACAGAAAAAGTTGATATTTAAAATAAATTTGTCTTTATACAACACTCAGATAAAAGTCCAAACAAATATTTCCCGATAGCTTCAAGACGAGCAATCCCATCCTGAATATGAACGGGAAATGAAAATTCCCATCCCGAACCAAAATAGCGTTCCCATCCATCCCTACACATAATGTATTTAATTTATTTTTTCATAACAAATATGCTTATTTTGACATTTGAAGTATAAAAAGAAAAGCTTGCAACGGCAGATAGAAGAAGAAAAACAACCATCGGCACCCTTGAAGTTCAGCGTAGATTATTGTAAAATTATTATTAATAGATTAATATATTTCTAATTAGTATTCAGGGCGAAATTATTAATTTGGAATGTGATATTCTGTGGAAGTCGCAACAGAGTATATTACAGTTAAGGTATTAAAATTTCATTCTTTTTTGCAGTAAGTAACCTCAAAGTTTTAAAAACACCACAGAACCAACAACTGTTCTAAGCTACATTATGTAAATAATTAGTTACAGCAAATACAGCACTAAATAATTAAAAGCTTGACATATTTTGGGGAAGGGAGGCATTCAAAACTCCCCCTTTAATATTACTCACTCCAATTGAATTGGATTGTCCCACACATTATGTGGAACTCATAACTTATGACTGCACCAACAAATAATACAGAGACAGGTTTTAATGTAATTAAACAGGTGTTTACAATGATTATTTTTAGAGCCAGGCCTATAAATAGTGATATGCGCTATTACATAATAAGTCAACTCTTGTTATTCATTCAAGTTAAAAACTACTGTACAACTTGCTCTTGAGCCATAAATTAATACAAGTAAATTTATGTAATTATGCAAGTGTAGGTTTTATTGAAACTTTTGGCAATTTATTAAGTAGTCATGAGCTTTGTTTGACCTGAGGTCCACAACAAGAGTAACTTGGTTGGAAAGAAAAACATTTTGACAACTATAGATTTCAGTATTTCATAAGTTAGCCAGCTGACCAAACAATAGTCAACTAACAATTACAACACCAATCAAGTCTTGTGTTACCTGAGTGGCGTTGGCTCCACTGACGACGATCTGACTGCCACTGATGACCTGTCCTCCCGACACCACGACCGTCTGCCCAGGCTGGCCAACCTTCTGGATGAGAGGACTCGCGTTGGCAACACCTTGCCGGATCACTACGGTCTGCAAACACGATGCCACATGTCAAATTAACACTTTACAATGGAACTAGATGACATTTTGTGATTTATGTATCTTTTATGACAGTAGACTCTACCAGTTCATTTCTGTTACTGTAGTACTTCTGTTAGTACACTGTCACTCCTCAAGAGCAATTTTATTTCATAGTATTGAATAATTTTTTTCAAAATTTTGCATAAGATTTTCTTATTCGACAACTCTAAATTTAAAATCTCTCAAGATTTCTCATACATAATTGAGATTTCAAGGAAATTAAGAAAGGTTTTTTTGGGATTTCATCAGAGCACAACTTACGGTATTTTTATTTGACAGATAATTACCAAGAATAGATTGTTTCAATTGGTAATTACTAAAATTTTATCAACTTATTATCAAATTTTACTTTTACCTAAAATAAAAAATGCTGTTATGATTTTAAATTTACATAAAAAATCATTGAGCTTTCAACATATAGGCCTTATTAATCTGCGTTGACCCAAGGATTGATGGTTCACATTTTAAAAATAATGCCGTTTGAAAACTATATGTTAATGCGTGTGCCCAACCAATAAACAAACTAGTTTCTCGGTCTGCTCCCCATCGTTGCACTCACCTGTGTGGGTTTGCCCGGGGTGGCTGTGACAGGTCTGATCTGGCGCAAGGGCCCGCCGGGTGTCTTGACCACGGTGACCTGCTGTGGTGAGGCAGGGGTGGCGGGCCGAGGGGTACTGGCGGGGGCCGCAGCAGGGGCGGCACTGAACACGTGCAGCTTACCATCCGGCATTTGGACCAACTGCTGACCTGCAGCACCCGTCGCAACATCACCGGTTGTTATTAAAGGCAATGAATACAGTACACTCTCGTTCATCGGAACTAATGTGGCGGACGGCCGGTTCGGATGTCAAAAAATTCCGATAAAGCGGAGTCCGTCGTGAGTCATCATTTTCGCCCGTTCGGTGACCTATCGTGATTGTATTCACTCTTGTTTTTAAGATAACACAAGAGATTTTATGAAAATAACGCTCTCAAACTTTGAAAATGGTAACAATGAACCTATAGGAATAAAAACAACGCAGGAAATAAAGATCCAAAATCTTTATTCTCATATTCCATATTCATATTCCAGCAGTCAACTGACTTCCACGTAACACAGGTGCAGTCGCGACGCGAGACAGACTGAATGACAGTTTGGGAAGCGGTCGACACTGATGTGCACTTCCTGCCCCCTTCCTCTTCTATTTTTGTGCGACTCCACGGCCTCGTAAATCACATCGATGGGTACAGATTACGGAAAACGCCTGATGACTCTTGATGCAAAATGTGATACTTCACTGTTGTGCGGATAGAACGAATGGAAATTGAAGGCGCTAAAACGGAAAAATTATTTATTTTGTAAGAGTAAAAAAATTAATAATATCTAGATTTTCAGTTCCGATGAAGCGGAGTTCGGATGTCGCCGAGTCCGATGAACGAGAGTGTACTGTAAAACAAATTTTAAAAGGTCACTCCCCATGTTAAAAATCGGCAAAAAAAGAGAGGGAGATTTTAAGTTTGTTCAGAATTGCATTCTTAATAACACCCCTTTAAATAAATATTAACCTAGCTTGTATGGTATCATTAGAAAGCTTTTTTCATGAAGAATCGTTATTTTAAGCCATTAAACCTGTTAAATGTAAGGGTTTTCAAATTTTAATGTTATTCTTATGGAGATCTTTTAAGTCATCATATGTTTATAAAAATAAACTTTTTTGGTGATTATGTCTTAAGTCATCATAACATCCCATTATTTTCAAATTTGTTTACTTGAGGGGGTATGATGCTGAATAAAAAAGTGAGCACCAAAATAGGCTGAGGAAGAAAGTGTTTGTGCATTAATTGTAAGGATGGAGAACTATCAGTTTTCCGCTTTCCAGTAAAAAATGAAGAGAGATAAAAGCAATCATTAAAAATATATTTTAATAATTTTATATTTAAGATTAGTGATGGGTCGGTTGCAAATTTTATCGGTTCGGTTTTGGTTCTGTTTTTACTGGCACCCGTTGCGGTTTATTTTAGATTGTAAACATGAAAAAACTCAAGGTTACCATCTGAAATAAGGCTGAGTTCTATTTTCTACCTTTCATACATTTATGTTTTTTAAGTAGACCAGTTAGTCATTCCAAGAAAATATGTAAATATTAAATAATATCCAACAATACTGGCCTTATATTTTATCTGAAAGTACGGAGGTCAAAAAGCAATACAACCATTTTAGTGGGCAAATTTGCAATTTTAAAGAAAAACTAAAACAAAACAAAAAATCTAAAATTTTAACTATTGTATTTTTGTAGGAATTTATGAAATATGTGGGAGGATAGAATAAAAATGTTTGTAATAAGATCCAACCAATTAAAAAAGTTATGAAACACCCTCAAATTACAGCTTAAGAAATGTTTTGTTTTCCATGTCTCATATTTTTAGAAATTACGATCTATTATGTGTAAAGAAATGCATTTTGTTCAAACAAATATTTTTAGTTTTAATTATTTTCATTTAGTAAAATAATAATTTGATTTCTATAATAGAAAAATGTGTTTTAGTAAAAAAATAAGAACTATTGTAGTACTTTTCAGTTTAATATTGGAAACAATAATAACATGATGACATTGACCTATACACGTTGAACCATAGGTCGTACAACTTTGATTAAAGTTTCATACAATTCGTGAAAATCAGATGAAAAAATGAGCTATAATTTGTTTTTGTAGATTGTTGCTGGCCGGATGCCAAACAATAGAGCTCTTGTCGGCAGATGTTCCGCATTCCATCTATCTTCTCATATTACGATTGTATTATTTTCTTCCCAGAACCATTCCTTTCCTTTAATTGATTTCTGTTTAACGTTTTATCTTTCCGTTAGTAAAAAAACCGATAAACCGAAATTTGTTATCAATTTCACAGTTTTATTGTCAAAATCCGATAAAACCGACAACTGACTTTAACAACGCTCAATCCCTATTTAAGATGATTATAATTGAAATATTACAGCTGATTGTAGGCTACTAGATTAGGTTATGTATGATTTGTGAGTGTGCATGTGTACCCGAGAGAAAATGATGACCATCTGCAAGAGTCGGAATGTAAACTGACAAATAGGTTACTGTCCCATGTACGCTTTCTCGGTGGGGTGCCCTACTACCTATGTCAACTGACACTTTCTTAACCAGTTTGTCCATAAGGATTGACCTTATTTATTTTTTGTATTCATTGTTATTTTCATGTTTGTTATTCTATTCATTGTTCAAATGCTTAACCAATACAAAACATCAAAGAGGCATTCATTGGGAATTGGGATACTTACATATAGCCAATACTCAGCAGAGCCACTATCATTGAGTTTCAGTGCTGCAGCGGATTAACGGGATTTAGTTTTATTTTCCAAAAGAGTTGATTTATCAGACCACATTTTTAATAAGTAACATGCTTAAATCTGATGTATCAACCTGTAGTTACTATCAGAGTATGGATTTAAAAAAAATTATTGGTTTACTCGGTTGTTCTTTTAAAATTTCCAACAGTTAATTTCATTTTCCAACTAACCACGACGATCCAAAATACTGTTATTTGCCTCATTTGGTGGTTACTATAATTGATTAAATGAACTCGCCTTAAACACTTATATGCTAGATTTTTTAGCACAAACACTTTTAAGTAATATGACAAAATACCTAACCATTACCAAAGGTTAAATACAAATTTGCTGGAACTAAAAGAGTTAACAGAGTTTATTACATGCCTCATATTTATGTCTATTTCAAATGTCTATATTATGAAGGATGAAGCTATTTATTTTAACAAATTTATTTTACAGTACAATTGTTTGTGCTTACCTGGCATAAGTCCTTTGACTTGTAGTTTTCCATCAGCACCCTTCATGATCTGGACCTTTTGTTGCGTCTGGGCTGTAACATTTGATCATTTACAAAACATTTATAACTTATCAAAATTAATATTAATACTCCGTCATTTAAATCTGTAAAATTTTTAAGCTATTTTCTAGAATAAGATCTTTTAGTAAATTGCAACTACTTCATAAAAGTAAAAACAAGTTGAACAACTTTTTATACAATAATTTCAATACCATGATTCTCTTGCAAGACTTTTTTTAGACGCTCTTCATCCTTTGATGTGTGGTTTACATCAAAGCAAATCCACTTCCCATCATACGAATGCAATAGTTACTACTGTAGGAAGGTGCAAGGGCATTAGAACATTAATAAGAATATAACAATTACATACCTGGTAGTAGCTGAGTGGGCTGCGGCTGCACTTTGATGAGTGATTGAGTGGGAGTCGCGTTCGTTGCAGGTGTTGTGGTTTTAGGCAGGATATTAGCAGGGCTGGAGACCATACGAGTTGTACCATCCACATCTGTTACAAACATAAAAATATGACTGGAGAGCTTAAAAAGGTATTCATTCAATACTAATTTTTATCAATCTAGTTATAGTTACGAGATAAACCAAACATAAGAGCAAATAGTATAAAGTGACAAAACATCTATCTGAGTCCTTTGTCTCTTCCTCTTCGCCAAAGTGTAAATTTCACAAGAGATTCAGGATGTATAAACTGTACTTTCTACATTAATAAAATATATACCCATTTAACTGCTATATGGGAGGCAAGATAAAAGAAGTTTGATTAAATTGATAATAATTTTGTGTGGGTTCCTAACTAATTGTAAAACGAGGCTTATTTCATACGGACACGGTCCCCCAGAGTAAAAGCGGGGCCCCGGGGACGAGACTTGACCAGCCCCCTCTTCCCGCCACCCCCCACGACCAAATTGAAAACAGTTTCAGGAAAAGCGACAATTCGCTGAATGAGATATGTAATGTGTTGGACACTCTTGTTAATGGGAATATTAAAACAATTTAGTTTTATAACATTTTAGTTTTCATTAATTTACAAAAAAATTCACTCAACTATCCCTCTTAGTGCTTCCACATGCAATGCCATAGTCTCCTGTAGTACCAAGCCATGCCATAAGATGTGGCAACGTCGCAATTCTTTAGCCCCGCTTGGCCTGCAAGGCTCCGTCCATAGGCCTACTGCCTGCTGCGCACACTTATCTCATTCTATTTTCAAAATAAATCCTCTGCATCTTAATATTCTTGTTTGTCAAAGGCTGTAAACTCAAGGAAAACGTTAACAGTGAGATTAAAATTCTATTGTTTAAAAGAACTAGCAATTGCCGTTTATAAAGAGACGGTGATTTAAGCAGCACACTGCATTCTTACTTATAACAAACCACTCATATCTGGAAATTTCTAATTGCTGGTACACACTAGTGCAACACACTTGTAGGGAACAACATTTGACAGACCTTAAAAATCACGGATAAGCAGAATTTTCAGTGAAATCTGATTAAAAAGATTAGAGTACTGCTGGTATATGCAGCAGTGTTCTTGTGACAGCCTAAAATGCGGCATTGCTTTCCCGATTTATTTTTGTCAATTTCCATCAAAGCAATAATTTTTTGCACATTCTCTTTTCCAATTTTCATAGTATACACTGTATTCGTTGTAATAATTTTAAAAACTAACACCACAACAAAATAAAAGTTTTTGTTAAATTTTATAATAAAAGGAATTTTTTTTAATTATATTATTATATTTTAAGCCACTAGCCCCCTTTGGGCCTGGGCCCCGGGGATTTTGCCCCCCCCCCCCCCCCCCTCTGGTCGAGCCTGCACCTGGAAGTAACTTAAGACAATGAATGATGTTCAAAAACACTTAATAAAGAAATGTAGTGCAGGCTACAGCACAGTGTGTGGTACAAATAATTTTATCCACCACACAAATTACATGTATTTCTCTTCACGATATGACCCTGCTACAGTATGTTATGCAACAGGAATGTTTCGCTTTTTCTTTGCCACAAAAATCACACTGTCTCATCTATTATGCAAGTTTGACAACTCAAAGTAAGCAGCACAGAGGACTCACTCTTGGTCATGAATATCCGACGGGTGCCGACGACGGTTTTGCCGGTGTTGGTGGGCGTGGAGGTTAACAGAGAGGTCAGAGTACTCTTGCTGGCCGGCGTCGGGGGGATGGCCACTTTGTGGACCACCTTGAACGTTCCATCTGGGCAAAACATTAATTGTAATTAAATAAGAAATTAAACTGTTTCGTTTGATACTGTTTATATTTTATAATTCACAACATTTCCTAATTTCTAATTCTAAATTTACACAACATAATTTTAAAACGTAGGTCGCTTACATAGTAGTTACTTACACAGTCTTTAGGACCAAAACAGTATTATCATGAGTTTTAGATTATGCTCTAAAAATTATTTTCACCAGTGCCAACCATGTACAAACACTGTAGCAGCTTTCAAGTTAACTTTGTCTAGTATGTCTCATGCATAAATATTTAGCCTATGTGAATGGGACAAAGTAAAGATGCAAGACAAAGGAAAGTAAAGATGACAACCTCTTTGTATAAAAACAATGCAAGCAATATTCTATTGGTTCAACAGATGTAGGTAGGTAAACAAAAATGTAGTGGTATGTTAAGAGAAGGATAATTTAGTAAATAAACTAAATTTTTAGATATAGGTTTCCTGACAAATCAAATGTTCTATGTTCCATGTCATTTGAAAACTAAGCTTGTGCTAATTATAATAAGTGAGGGTATTTATTACGAAGAAGTATTTAATACGGTAGTAAGAATGTTTCGTTTTTCAGAAGAGAACAAATTAATTAATGACACAGCTAATTCAACTTATGAAGGAATGGTAATGTCATGAATGCGACTTCCCAGTTGGCCAGACTGAGAAGCCACACTACATGACTGAGGGCGTAGCTCATTAAATAAAAAGAGACATGTTAAGATTCAAACCAAATATAATTAACAGATATTAAAATCAACATAACAGAAAATACAATAGTTTCAAACTAATAATAAACAAGAACGGAATTCAACTTATACATTTATTAAATTTAATGTTACGGTTAAGTAGACTGGAACTCTCAAATAAATAATTAAAACTTTTAAACTAGAGAAACTTCAAACAAATAAACAATTTTGGAACGGACCCCCCTTAATTTAGAAAACCCCAACTAAATTGGACTTACCCCGGGCCCCAGGCCTTGAGCCCCATGGCCCCTCTGACCTAACCCCCCCTAAACCTTTACACTCACATCACTGCACTAGACACACTCCCCCGAATCTAAGTCTGCTGACCTATTTAAGCCAGAGCTACCAATAGGTCAGCATAAACAAGCTATTGTTTAATAACAGTTCCAGTCTACTCATACAACCGCAAGCTCAAATACTTCCTCCTTACATTACTGCCTTGACCTCGCCTGAAACTAACAACTTTAAAACCCAACAATCAATAGTTAATAATTAAATAAAACAATATTAATCCAGTTCCCCCCTTACAGTAAGTTTATAGTTTATTGATGACTCATATTAATTATTAATCATAGAATTGACTTCAGAGTGAGTGCACCCAACAAGGCTGTTACAAGCTGTGTTTGGTCACTGATTACATATCTCAGAGAGTGCACTTGTTTATAAAATCTAGAATGCAGTGAATAAGTTCTCTTGCAAATTCTTGCTTTTAGTATCCCGACTTTAACCTGAGCTGTTTTTACCCTAAATCTCAAGTTAGCTTAATGTAATGGGGGAAGTATACTTGTGTTCATAATTAAAAGTTCAAAAATTATTGGTTTTTAAATTGTTTAGTTTCAAGTAAGGTCAAGGAAAAACTGTGGGAAGGAGGTACTTGAGCTTGTTGTATGAGTAGGATGGATCTGTTATTAAACACTATCTTTTTGTGCTGGCCTATTGGTAACTCTGGTTTAAGTAGATCAATTGCAATCGATTCGGGGAATAGGCCTTTTGAGTGGGTAGTGTGTGTTAGGTCCGAGGTGCCAAGGCCTGCAGATTAAATTAAGTTAAAATTGCAGATTAGATTAAATGGGGATTTTTCTAAATTAGGGTTCCATCTACAATAAATTGTTTATAGTCTCCTTAGTTTAAGTGATTAATGTTTCTCAAAGAGTTCCGGTCTGCTCGACCCCAGTCAACATACAGAAATGTACCTAATGCATTTTTGTTTGAAATATCAATTCCTATCTGTTAGTAATATTTATTTTCATTCTTAATGTGTCTCTTTTATTACATGAGCTAGTTATTTGGTGCAGTTCCTTCCCTAGCCAAATAAAAGTCGCACACATCATATTTGTCCTATCATTTATCCTCCCCCAATTCATCAAATCCATCACGCCTTTACAAGCATGAAATGATTGTCTTCACTCACCCTGCTGGCCAGAATTGGGCACCAGTTTGATGACCTGCTGGGCCCCCGGAGTGGCGGGGGTCCCCGTTGGCTTGTCCCCGCTCCGCTTCTGTTGATGCGCAGCCCGCTGAATCTTCAGCTGTTGCTCCAACTTGTCCTTGATCTCCTCGGGAGTGGCCTTTGGTTCTGTCTTCACCTCGGCCTTGGCGGAACCGGCCACGACCACGTTGCGAGACCGTGTTCCCGAGCCGGCGATTGTCTGCGCTCTCTCCATCCTGACGACCATAATTTTAAATTAATATATCTCAATAAATCAATAATTGAAATAATACTACAATATACCTATAAAACCTCAATAAATTTTTATTTATTAGAAAATTGATATATTTATTTAAAATTAATACAATATTCCAGTAATAAGAGATAGTAGAAATAACACAATTTTAATGTTCTATAAAATTTACAATGAATTTTACTTTCTTCCTCTGTACCATAGTATATGGAGAAAGTATTATTTTCATCAAAATTTTTGAATTTAGTTGTTAAAAGTGGTTTTCAGAGTGATGTCTGTTTGTGCGTGTCCTTGAGTGTATGTGTGTGGTTTTGAATTTTTCATTTTTAAGGGCTTTTTACCCCCAAAAAACATGAATTAACCAAATTTCTCAAAAACCGCTCTAACAATTTTGATTTAACACGTTCGCTACCAGCCGCTGCATATTTGCGGCAGTCAGCCCACCAACAAAATCATGGACTTCCCTGTAGACTGGCCCTAGTGGCTGTGACTTAAGCCACAGACCATGAATAGAATCAATAGAATCTGTCCACAAGTGTTGCCAACTGGCCAGTGACATCAGTGATCGTCCTAGCCACAGACCAAGCACCGCACAATCCCGTAGAATTTGCCTAAGCTATCTAACCTTTAAAATAGACCGTACCCGAAGAAATTTCGTATTTAGTGTCATGGAACCATCGCAGCATATCTGCAGCGGCAGTTTATTTTAATGAGCCCAGCCGCCGCAGATCTGCTGCTGCGGGCTCTGAGTAGAACTCGCCCGCCGCAAAATTGCGGCGGCGGTCTGTGGTTACGATTTTTTTAAATATTGTGGTAGCGAACGTGTTAACTATTGTGAATTGTTAGGGATATCAAGCCATATAAAATGACACGACCTGCATCTCCGAGAACACTCCCATTCAAAAGTTACAAAACTTAAAATTGTTAAAAAATCAATAGCCTATTTTAGATTTTAAAAATGGCAAAATTATAATTAATTTTATTAGTTACCATTAAATCAAGGTCAAAAACTAAATAATAAAGTATATTTAATTATTGCTCTACGTCAAGTGGTTGCGGAGAAAATTCAATTTTTTGTTTAGCGGTAAACACAGAATGATGAAAATGTCACAGATGCGCGTCGAGTCAAACTCGAGCTGTTCACCTGGTAGCCATACAACTGAGCCATCAAGACATTGATCTGGGGAAGCTTTTAACTGCTTCTAAGTAACAAAGAGATATCCTTTGAACGTCGTTGGTAGAAGGCCTAAAATGCCTCATACCACACATCTGTTTCCAACTATAATGTACAATGTTTATTAACACTAACGAGTATTTTGTCTAGTCTTGTCTTGTCTTGGACACTCACTTGTCTCCAAACTGCTTGATCTCCCAAAGCTCCAGTTTGTTTTCGTCGACCCAGGACTCGGACACCTGAGGCTCGGTGCTCTGCGGAGCCTCTTCCCTCTTCCTTTTGCGAAGTCCAAGCCTGATGGAGGTCACCTCTGTCCAGCCAAAAAATAAAAGATTAATTTGGTATATTCCAAAATATGATACAATTGACTCAATGATAATTTATAAAACTCGTTTAAAAACAAATGTAATAATTTTGAATGGGATAAAACGTAACCAAGCTTTAAACCATTTCTTTTAGTATACACTATTTTATCCAAGTTATTCGAAACAACCGTAACACAGTAAAAATTTAACTACAAAAAAAAAAGATTTATTGTCTTTCAGAAAACAAAGAACTCACCTCGAACTGTTTTGGGTAGCTCTAATGGTATGACAACTCTTCGCACCAAGTATTGCGTCCTGTCGCAGAACTCTCCAAGATGGCGAGACCTGAGAATCTCCGTTGACATGATTTCAGTGTCGGTCGTCACTTGGTTCTTACCATCGTTTGGTGGCTTTACCTACAAATATATTTTATTTGAGCACAAAGAAATAGTAGGAAACTGGAACAGGATAGGATCAAAAAGGATTAAATTGGTTGGTGTTAAAGATGCCCTGGATTGTGTGTAAAATAGTTTTTTGCCACAGTTACTTTTAGATAGGTTAAAATGTTAAACAGTAGTGAGTAGATACAAGATACAACATTCTTTATTTAAGAACTTTGAGTACAGAGTAGGCGTCAAAAGAAATAGGATTTAAGCTTGAAGGAGAGTAGAAAGGTAACTTAAAGGTACTTTATTACAAAGGATTCGATTCCGACAATTTTAAAGATAATATTTTTCATCTTTGTTGGTGAAGTATAATTTAATTTGACTGTATTTGGTGCTAAAGACGGCCATTGATCTAATACCATTTTCAAGAATTAAAGTGTGAAATACCTGACTGTGAGGGTGGAAAGGAAATAAAAACAATAAGATCAGTAAATAAAGTTCAATATTTCAAACAAACTGTAAAATTTGTTTTTAAATAATTTTTTAGTCATTATTTAGAATTTTTTTTACTTTGAGCTCTAGTCCCCAAGTGGTTGATCCCATCGAATCTCCGTGGAGTTTTTATGAAAGATTTTCAACTAAACTACAATGAACTGACACCCTATGCCATAGTTTTGTTTTTCACCAACATGGTAAAACGTGTGGGACAGTCACCAGGGAAGGAGGGGATGTTAGTGTTATTTCTACGTGTGATTTAGTGACCAACACAAACGTCGTAACCTGCATGTCGTCCCAGCGGAGGCAGGCCCACAGTATCCTGAGCTGTAGAGCGGCAGCGGCGATGGTCTTGAAGTTGACCGTCCGGTACAACCAGCAGGTCTTGAACACCGGACGGGAGCAAGGGTAAGGCCAGCACTGATGGTTTGACTGCAACGGAAATATCACAAGTGTTAACACAGATTAAATTACATTCAATTGAAGTAGAAAGTGTTATCTAAATTGGAATAGCAACAATGCCAGAGCAAACTTTAAAACTATTCGATAAAAGAAAATGGTATTTGCTTGATGATGGCAATAAGTTAAATATGCTGAGCTTTGGTTGAAGTTAACATTTTTTACCTAAATAAATTTGCAAACATAAAAAAATGCTGAAATTTTTTAATTTAGAAAAAAAGTCTAGACAACTTAAAGTAATATTTATTTTTTTAACATTGTAGAAAGGATAATTTGAAGCACAAACGTTCTTCAGACATTATCGCACGTTATATTTAAAAATACTTTTGGGACACAATTTTCAAAATCTAATATTGAATGAGGAAGAAAATCTCACTATTTCTAAGGATATAGAAAGCTTGACATTGATTTTTATGAAGAAAATAATTGCAACACAGGGGAAAAACTCAATATATAATACTGGACAAAAAATACATAGAAGAAAAGTTTTTTGTTTGGAACACTTAGAGAAACTTTATCTTGTTATGGTACATAACAAGTTCCCATACTCATTTACATGATAAGCCTCCAACCCATTTCCACATAAACAAAACTTTAAGAGAAGAGTACACTATCTTAGAAGGTATGGATTTAGGCCTAAATTATTTCAAACCTATTAAATAACCAACAACCATTAGGGGAGGGACACCTCTAAAGTCATCAGTATGCAAAATTAGGAGTAACCTTAGCAAATTATCAGTGTAAAAATTGTAAAATAAACTTAGACAATATACTAGATTTACGTTTTAGGTTTGCAATTTTAACCTAACCACCTTTCTTTGGTTTGCAACCTTACCTTCGCTAAGTGGTTGTACCCTCCGACCTGAAGGCGGCCAGCATGACGGGACAGCTTCCTCAGCTCGTGCTGAGGCAGGATCAGCAAGTTCTTCTTCTTGCTGCGCGTGTGAAACGTAGAGCACTGCGGGTACTTGACCTGTTGTCGCTTCTTTTTTTTACAGTCAGCCAGTGACAAAGCCACTTTTTTCAAATAGACCTATAATTTCAAAACATATTTAACTGTAAGAAAACATATTTAACTGTAAGAAAACATATTTCACAAATAAACATAAATATAGCTATTTATAGGTATACTGTTGTAGGCAGGCAACTGTTTGATGTTTGAACTGATGTTTGAACTATCAACAGATATCAAAACCCAAGTATAGTAGAAGCTCTCTTAACCAACCCCTACGGGACTGGACTAGGATAACAAAAAAAAGTCGGTTAAACCAAATATTACAGGAATAATATGTGTTAACAGTAGTTTATAAATGATTCCATTAAAAAGGTTCAAGCCAACGAGTGTTCTAAATATCTCACAATTGACTTAGAGGCTAAATACAATCATTGCATACTTTATCTACTACCAACTTAAATTTGGTAAATTACTAAGATAAAACGTAAATTATCCATCCAAAACGTAGCCACTCAGATGTCGCTTGACCAAATCGTCATTCTCACTAATATGATCACACTAGCCTATTTTGAGGATAGACGCATAAAGCAACTAAAACCTGAATTGTAATGGAACAATCAGCTGATGTACGAATTGCTAATTTCTATTACAATACTATACTTTTATCAGATGCTGAGCTCTCATTGATCTAGAACATGTATTTTAATTTTAAACCTTTACGTTAAAGACCCCATTAAGCAAAGGGCTTAAATTTTGTTTCATAATGTAGGCTATTTCTTAATTATGCTTCTTGTAATATCACTATTAGTGATTATTGCTACGGTCATAGATAAAACCAATATAACAAGTGACAATTTTTAAAAATTGTCGCAACACAATCAATTCTACCTAACGCAATCAATTCATTAGAGTATAAAATACCCCCGTCGCAGCAGACCTGCGTATTCAGCGAATTTCCAATGGAATTTTGGTATATTTTCTATTTCCCCATAAAAATCCATGGGGATGAGAGTATGTAGGTTTGCCGCCATATGGGTTTTGTTGGTAAATATAAGTTAAACCCTACATAGTGAATGTACATAACAAATTTTATCAGTTTATGGTGTTCTTTTTATTTTCCCCATAAACCCCAAAGGGGTGAGTACGTAGGTTTGCCGCCATATGGGTTTTCTAAGCAAATATAAGTTAAACGTTTCCAAATGAATGTACTTACCAAATGTTGTCAAGATATGTCAATAAATAAGCAAGATAGAAGGTTTTGTTGATTTACCATAAGAATAAAATGGAAAACATACTTTTTGGATTTTCTCCATAACCATTTAAGCTAGGTAAAAAATTCAAAATACTAGATTGTTTGTTTTTTTAAGCTCTTTTAAATGGTTTAAGTTAAAATTGTTGAATTTTATAAATAAAAGTTTAAAAAGCCAAAAACCCATTTTTTTAACCCTTT
Organism: Neoaliturus tenellus; assembly: GCA_030545055.2. Classification (NCBI taxonomy): domain Eukaryota; kingdom Metazoa; phylum Arthropoda; class Insecta; order Hemiptera; family Cicadellidae; genus Neoaliturus; species Neoaliturus tenellus. The sequence continues at coordinate 174,766,877 of CM061534.1, read as the reverse complement.
TGAAACCCCATAAAACCCCGTTTCTATGGTCCGATCATTCTGGCTCACGAACTCAATCTAGTAGATGCTGGCTTACACCCCTGCACCAGATTTCATCAAAATCGGAGGTTTCATTCAAAAGTTACATATATATATATATCAATTCTAACAAACGGTGTTTTTGGATTCTAGGGACCTCAAAACGAAAAAGTATCATGGTCACAGGCTTAGGTCTTACCGTGACTACTGCCGTATTCCCTATAGGGAAATTCCCTAAAAATGGAACAAAGTTAGCAAACACAGTTAGCACAGTAACCACTGCCTGCACCAAATATTGAAAGAAACTGACTGAAGTTGGCAGTAATACTTGCTACAGTAACAAATGATCGACCTCTTGTAACTTGAAAGTTATTTTTGTATCATTATCAGCTCGCACGGGGAAAGTTTGTATATTCCTGAAGAAAAGGCAGTTGATCCGTGGTCGGTTAAGAGAGCGCCCACTGTAAATATGATTTTTGCAGCCTTTTTTTGTTCTTCGAATGTTTGTTTTGTTTTATTCCAGTGTCTGTTGTAAGCAAATATTTTATGTTTGAACAACCAACAGACATCAAAACCCAAGTAAATATGATTCATGCAGTCTTTTTTTTAATCTTCAGAAGTTCATTTTTTCATATTCCAAAGTTATTTAGTGGTATTGTCAATGATGATTTATTCACTAATAACTACGCCCTAGCACATCCAATTTACTATCCAGCCAATTCTGATGATATATTCTAATAGAAAACTATAATAACAAAGTCCCTCAAATTGCTTATTAGTATTACAGAATGAGATATTTTACCAAATATAAGTTTAAGGTTAACAAAACACAACTGATTCAATTTCTAAATTGGTTTATGTTTTTACAATAAAAATTAACTGCACTTCACGGGCTATGGGCTAATATTTGCACTCAAAAATATGTTAATCTTGATTATCATGTTATGATTATTCCTTACAGGCCTACATGATATAAATACGTAACAAGTGAAGCTGTCGAACAAAATTACACGTACCTTTCCTTTGGTAGAAGAACAAGAATACACACGGTTGTCCTCGGTTTTAACTTCGGTTTTCACAGTACTGACGACACTTCCTTTGGCCACCACTTCTTTGCCGGGCTCTGCCTTCATAGTCACTGAAGCTTGCTTGTTCTTCGTTTCCGTTATGCTTGCTTGGCCTTTACCACTGTAATAGATTTATTTATTTACGGTTTCACCATTTTTGAAATATAATTACATTAGGGGTTACATAATGATAGTTAAAAATGGTCCTTCTGACTTTACAGTATAACCAAAAAACAAGTTGACCAATATACATAACAAATAATAATAAAAATCAATTATAATAACACAAATAAAACTAATCATTGATGTCACAATACTAAAATAACAATAACTTCAAAATATTTATGATATCCATAAAAGAAAAATAATAATTTTTTCATTAAATATAAATAATAACAATTTAACAATATGTCACACTGAGTATCAAGAATATGGCTATATAATACAATAAAGTTTTGAAAGGAAATAAATATATGATTTTCAACAATAACAGATTGAAATGTGTTGAAAGCTTCACATTCCTGTGCTACAGATGGCACTAATTCAAAATGACATTAACATCTTTTTTCATGACTTAGTTTATCAATTATTCAGTAATCCAGAAAATTTTAAAATTGAAATAATAAGCTTAAATTAATATATTACATGATAAGCGGGCTACAATCAAAATTTAATTACAAGGAGTGAAAGTCAAAGAAGCAATAAAGCCCGTTGTTAAACATCAACCCACTCAGATATACACATGAGACTGCAATACTTGCACTGTGGCTCCACAATCTATGGATGCAGACCACTAACCAGCTAAGCAAATAAATAAATTACGATGAACACTGTTTGGATTGTTACGTTGAAAAAATACATTTTGAACAGTCTCACCTGCCAATGACGACAAAGCCAGCTCAGAAAAATTGTTTCTACATTAAAGAATGTATATTTATAGAGGCCTGGGCTATTGTTTAATACAGTGTAAAATGTTTTAATCCCTTGACTAACCTGTGCTGGTTGTATTGGCTATATTTTATTACTGTAGATGCACTTTAACATTAGCAAAGAATTAATATACATGAACACCGACATATGTCATTGATCAGCAATACTGTAGTTTTATTTGTAACAATTTAATTACATTATTACGAAATACTTTTACCAGTGCTTGTAGTTAAAACAGGCCTACTGTAAAAAAAAAAAAAAACCTAGGTCTACATGTCTTTTGAAATGAGTAATTAGGGCCTAACTAAATTAATTTAAATCAAACAAAAGTTACAAACTTTACAAATTTTAAAATGTCTAAGTTATATTTGGCTTCATTTAACAATTTTAAAGTTTGTATAGGCTACTCTTAATCTTTGTAGAAAAATAAAACTGAATTCTTTCCAAAGCATAATGGTTTCATACATAAATATGGAGATATTAAACATAACATTAGTGATGGGTGGGTTGCAAAATTTATCGGTTTGGTTTCGGTTTGTTTTTCACTCACACCGGTTGTCGGTTTTTCGGTTTATTTTAGATGTAAAGATGAAACAACTTAAGGTTACCATCTAAAATCAGGCTGATTCCTATTATCTGCCTTTTGCACATTTATGATCTTCAAAGAAGACCAGTTAGTTATTGCAAAAAAATATACAGGGTGTCCCGGAACTCTCTGGAACCCTTTTTTTATATTTGTTCCTTGCATCGAGACAAGAAAAAAACATCATACAAATAGGGGTCTAAAATCCATCGTTTAGCTGCTAGCCGCCATTTTGTTTTTTTCACATAGTAATTTTTATTTCCGTAACGGATGGTTGTATTCATATCATATTTGGTATGAATCTTTATCATACTAATGTACATTGTCAGGAAAAAAGTTAATTTTTTCCACTGTGTATTTTCAAGATGGCGGCCATTTTAATTTTCAAACTAAAATATCTCAAATTCGGTAAATTTCCAAAAAATTTTACTTTGTACAAAAAAGTTGCTAAATTAAATTATCTAACCAACGGTACCAAGTTTGTAAGGATCTGATAACAAATAACGGAGTTATTGCGATTTTTCTGTGAAAATGGCCATAATTTGCATTAATTATAATACAAAATCAATATTTTTTTGAAGAAAAATCGCAATAACTCCGTTATTTGTTATCAGATCCTTACAAACTTGGTACCGTTGGTTAGATAATTAAATTTGGCAACTTTTTTGTACAAAGTAAAATTTTTTTGAAATTTACCAAATTTGAGATATTTGAGTTTGAAAATTTAAAATGGCCGCCATTTTGAAAATACAAAGTGGAATAAATTAATTTTTTCCCTGAAAATGTACATTAGTATGATAAAGATTCATACCAAATATGATCTGAATACAACCATCCGTTACGGAAATAAAAATTATTACGTGAAAAAAACAAAATGGCGGCTAGCGGCTAAACGATGGATTTTAGACCCCTATTTGTATGATGTTTTTTTCTTGTCTCGATGCAAGGAACAAATATACAAAAGGGTTCCAGAGAGTTCCGGGACACCCTGTATAAATATTAAATGTCTATCCTACCATATAACTGGCCTTATATTTTATATGAAAGTACCGTAGTCAAAAAAGCAATCCAACCATTTTAGTGGGCAAATTTGCAATGTTAATCAAAAACTAAAACTAAAATATAAAATTTTGCCTATTGTATTTCTGTAGGAATTGATGAAATATGTGGGCGTATAGAATAAAATCCAACCATTAAAAAAAAGTTTAGAAACACCTTCAAATTATGGCTTGGGAAATGTTTTATTATTCCATGTCTAATTTTTTAAGAATTACTAGCTATTATGTGTTATACAAATGTATTTTGTTAAGATGATTATTTTTTAGCTTCAATTCAGTAAAATAATAATTTTATATAGGCCTATTTATAAAAAAAGGACTGTTGTTGTATTTTTGGGTTCATTTTTGAAAACAACATAACGATAACATTAATTCACCTATATAGGTTGAACCATAGTTCGTACAACTTTGATTATTCAATTTGCGAAAATCAGACAAAAAAATGAGCTATAATTTGTTTTTGTACAACAATTAGATCAAAAACCGTATATATTGTACTAGGGAACTGATAAGGTCGTAAAACAGATTTAAGCTATCGCCGGCCGGATGTGTAACAATAGAGCTCTTATCGACAGATGTTCCACATTCCATCTATCGTCTCATATTACAATTGTATTGTTGTCTTACTAGAACCGGATGTCCTTTCCTTTGTGATTAATTTCTGTTCAAGTTTTTATCTTCAGTTAGTAAAAAAAAAAAAAAAAAAAACGATAAACCGAAAACCGACATTAACAACCGACCCATCCCTAATAACTCCCACACTACTTACAAACGTTGCTTAGCTAGTTTAATCTAAAGTTAATTTCAAAACAACATTTACTAAATGAGATATTCAATAACAAGTTGGTTAACTTACGCAATAGTTGTCGACTGCTGCGTGGACAGCAATTGCGTGGACTGGACGGTGGTGACGACGCCGTCAACGGTGGTCACCTGGTGGGTTGTTGTGGTTGTCGTGGTGGTAGTCGTGGTGACTACAGTCCGGCCACTCTCACCACTCACTTCACTTTTAGCTGTCCTGTCACCGTCACCTTCACTAGTCATTATGTCCACCTCTTCACCAATATCAGAATTTTGCTTGCTCACACTGCTTTGAGAATTATCATCAGACAGTGCCGAAGAAAGGAACTGCTTGGTGTCTAGGTTTGAATTTGAATCACCGAACACATTGAAATCAGAACATCTAGACGAATCTTGGAGTAGATCGTTATCAGGTACTTTGACGTTAAGGCTGGCATCGCATGAAGATGTGTCCTGGACAATTCCAGGAGCTTCGTTTGACGCTTCTTGATCAACTGTTGAAACGGAATCCATAGACCGGTTGTCATCAACTGTCTCACCTGTCTCCATCGGTTCTTCTTTGACATCCGGTTTTGAGGTGTCTTCTGAAGTGCACACTTCAACTTCTGAAGTTATTTCAACTTCGTTGAAAACATCATTACCCAACAAGTCCGGTGTAACAGGTTCCAATTTTGGAATCACTGGTTCGGGTTCGACTTTGACTGGTGGAACATGGTCGATGACACTTTTTCTCTCTAAAACTTGTCTCAATTTTTCTGACATATTATTTACATTTAGAGCTTCTGGTTTGGCTATTGGTGTATTTAATACCTTTTCCAAGCTTGATTTCATTTCGGCTTTCAAATCTTCTCCTTGTTTTTCTAATGTTTCTGGTTCTGTAAAAATAAAATATACGTTTTACTAATGAAATCGTAGGATGGAAATAAAATTTGTTGAAAGATAGTGAGCATGAATAATACACTAAAAACTGTTTTTTGAAAATCTGGACAAATTAATGACACTTTAAAGGTGTATTTTGTAACCATTGTATATTACATAAAAAATGTTTGATCAAAGCTGGGATTCATCACTAGGGGACTTTGGTGATCAAATGATTTTGTCTATGGATTTAATATTTTTCTTAGACAGGCCTACTGAATTAAAGTTCTAAATTTGTAATATTTAACATTTTTGGCATACGGCATGCGTAGCCAAACACATGAAGTCAACCATTCAGTTATAAATTTAACTATATAAACATTAAAAAATAACAAATTACAAACTGGATTATTTAGTGTACCTTTCTTGATCTCATCAATCTTGTTGTTGGAGACCAAGTTGTTGTTGTTTCGCGTACTGTTGTTGGCCTTCCGTAGCAACATAAGCAGTTCCTTGCGTAACCGCATGCGTTGCGCACAGATCGGTGAGTAGCACCGGCTCGAGTCTTTGTCCGAGCAGTTCTGCCCGTAGCAGCGCAACTCTCGACTCATCTTCTGAAGAGCCTCGTATTGCGACTTGATCGTTGCCACTCGTCTGCCTATCGTTCCGAGAATTGTCTTATTGTTATTGTTGTTGCTACTTCTAATAACACCCTCGACCAATTTTAGGTCCCTCGGTGATTTGGGCTCAGGTTTCTTCATCTCTTGCTTTGACGCAGTCAGACCCTGAAAAAAAAATTAATTAATGAAATACTTCATTTACAGCAAGAAAGAACTCTTACACAATTTCAGAGAACTGCAAAGTGATACTAAAGCAACCGTTTATGCCAATGACTCTTCTAGCACTGAGTATGAATTGTACGTAATTGGTTCGTCCATCTGGATGGTTGCCACCTACATGAGTTTCATTTACTCTTTTGGATTGTAAAATAATTTATTAAAAAATTTTTACTGTAACGTTTTTTTTTGCAAAAAAATAAAAGAAATATGTATTTAAAAACTATCTATCTTTTTTCTTAATTTCAAAAAAAGATTCACTAAAACTCAATACATCAAGTTTTTTGTTAAAAATCCTGGACCAAACCCTTTGAATTTTTTTTTTGAAGAGTTACATTTAAACACAAACAGATTAGGTAAAGAATAATTTTTGAAAGATTAATTTTTTACAAATGTCTGTTTCACAAATTTAGCCTACTATATTTTTGAGAGTAACTATTAAAATACCTTTTGCGCTAGGGTCCTTTCTTCGATCAATTTCAAGTGAGTTCTCCTCGCAAGAAAATCATCTAATCTTGACTTCTTGGCTACCTTTGGATATTGGAGTCTACCAGGTGTTGTTAAAGCCTTAGAAATGTCAATTTCTTCAAATTCTGTTATTGGAGCGAAAACTTTTAGGTTTTTGAGTCCACTATCTGTAACAAAATTGTAAAACAGAATGAATACAGGCCCTAATCAATTACATGTTGCAAAAAAAAACTTGAAATATTTAACCATATCACTATTTTGCGACAGGGACCTCACATAGTGGGTATTTTAACCTGAATATGAGTGAGAGATGAGTGTAGAATGATTGTGGCGCGATCTTGTAGTCTTGTTACTGACTAAAGCCAACATTCTCCTTAGACAGGACTGTTAATTATTAGCCCAATAGCCAATCGTATCTAGGGACCTACAATTTTACGTGGGATCCGAACCACAATTTCGACCTCATATATACTAATTGATCTAATTATGAGGATGGTCTTTTATGGATTAACTAGTATTCACTAGTGCTGATGTTAATCCCCCACAAGGGAATATCGCATCAACAAGCCATCGCTTATAAATATCCACAATTCGTGACCTCCAAGTAGCTGGATTAGAGAATGACGCAACCGTCATTTATATTTAAAGAATATAGTATAACAAATGTATTTAAAGTATGAAATGAACCTATCATTGATAGTAATTTTATGAAGAAGTTATCTTACTTTCTTTCTTCACATTGTTCTCATCCTTCTTCTCCTCAGAGTCCTGATTGTCCGTGTTTGTCGGCGTCTCTTCCGTGCTTGGCTCTGTTGCTTCTTGAGAACTTTCCTCTTCTTTCAGCCTCTTCTCTTCAAGAAATTTGTATGTACTCGGATCAACAGACAAAATTTTAAGGCCTTTGTCATCTGAAAAATGTGCAAGCTTTGTTATGAAATAAGATCAATTTTAAAACAAATGCTAATGGTTAAGGTTTTAACACTCTACCACATTTTAATGCAATTCTTAAAAAAAGAAAAACAAAAATGAGAAGTGAAGTGACAACAGTCTCAGGAAAAGAATGTGTAAAATATGTTCTCCCAAAGGTATCAAATTCTAAAATGCTACTACTAACTCATTACATTCTTACCCAGTAACACTGGGGCAAATAGATTAAATTTTAAATGTGGTATTCATAGAGTATAAAATCTTGGAATATCTGGTCCTAGATGGCTTTATAATATCATATTATTGGTACTTACAGCCTGAAACTATCTTTATTTTTTGAGGTTATTGCATGGCATACTTTGCCGGTATCTCATCATCAGACGTCTACAAACAGACATAAACTAACAGTAGGCTTAAATTACACATACAAAATATCACCTTCCGGATTGTTTTGAGCATCCCTTGGGAACGACCCGCAAGGTGATAGTTTGTGCGTGTAATGTACTGTTAGTTTAACTGTGATTGGCGAACACGTCATGGGATAACATCAAAAATGAAGATTGCTTCAGGCTGTAAGTACCATTAATCTAGTATTCCTAGAGGATATTCCAACTCATTTGTAAGATAAGCTTGATAAGTTGCTAAATCATTTGAACAGCCACTGTCTCCACTGTGCCTAAACTACGAGTCTGGTTGTATCATTGTGACTGACCTTTGACCCGGACCATGTACTTCTGTGGGCCGGCCCTCAGTCCGCAGGTCCGATGGTCCAACAACTTGTAGTTCCGGCTCGCGGACAGCCACAGCCAGCCCCACTGGCCATGCACTCGGTACTCTTCACCTTTCTGTTTCCACACCTACAAACAGATAAAACATATAGTTTAACAGATCACTATTAAAAAGACGAGTAACTTTCAATGATAAAACCAGAAGGTTAAGTTTTTAATTTGGGACTTAATGACATTTGCTCACAATATCACTGTGGAATATCATCATCTCACGGGAGCCCTAAGACTTTTTAAATTTTATTTTACTATTATTGAATTTTTTATCTGGCCAAATTTTTCCTAACAAAGATACACTAAGATCTTATCTGCTCCACAGCTGCCCATCCATGATTGCCTACCTCAGAATGCGGGTCGATTGTCCCGAAAAACCACCTCTATGAACAGCCTCCCAGTTGATCGACACAAACTTCACCATCCTTACAAACTAGACTTCTTCCTGGGATGCTTTTCAAGGTCAGAACCACTTCTTGATAGCTGACCCGACCGTACCAGTAGGTGGCATGAATCTTCCTTGGAAGCAGTGGACTGTACTCAATCATTTCCGCACTGGAGTGGGAAGATGTAATTGTTGGAAGGACAAATGACAAATAACACAAGACCAGTCATGCGACTGCGGAGCAGAGTATCAAACTATGGAGCACATAGTCGCAGAGTGCCCACTGAGTGCTTTCCCTGAAGGATTGACCGGTCTGCATAGCTCAAGTGAAGCTGGGCTGCAATGGCTTAAGGCCCTGGATTTAGCTCTATAAAGAAATCTAATTTTTATTTTAGTGCTTAGTTTTTCTTTACATATACTGACTCAGGTGCTCTGCACCACAGAATTTATTTTCTTATTCATTCTTAAACCTTGGTGGCTGGCTAAATGAGCCATACGATATATATATTATCCTCACTAAGTCTATGAGTGGACAACTTCACTAACAATCTGACTTTTAAGTAAAATTGTAATCAAAATTTTAATAAGAAAATTGGTATTGTAAATTCCAATCAAATTATCTCCTACAGGCCTATTTAGAAATTATTTTACATTACAGCAAGTCATGCTTTATCGTTGTCTCTAAACTGTAATAATAGTAATATTCTATTTGCTCTTAGACCATGAGTTTGTAGACACATAAAACCAAAGTAAAAATGAAACTTTCTAAAATTAACATTCTCAAAGAACTGTTACCTGGTGTTTAAGACCCAATGTGTACTTCACAAAATTATACGTGAGTCTGTTTCTTTCTTCTTCTTCATCTTTCTCCTTTTTCTCCTTCTTTTCAATCCTCTTTCTCTCTTCTCTTTCTACGGCTGTCATTCTCTGAAGTTTGAAATGACCTGAAACAATAATTGATAACATTAATTTAATAACAATTTATTATGTAATATTAAATGAATAATAACTGTACAAATTTTTGTCCTATAAAAAATAACTCCAAAGAATTATCAGAAAACACTGAAAACAATTTTTTTTAAATGGCATTTCAAATTGACATTATCTTAGATTTATATTTCTAAAGATGATTAAAAATTTAAAAATGCTAGGTTGTTTTACAGGTTTATGAAGCAAGGGTTATTTTGCAATGGAAAAAGTGCACTCCTTGTGAATATATTGATTGAAACAACTTACCGAGCTGATCGCTCCACACTGGAGCGTAGACGACGGGTTTAATGCAGGCCTGCAGCACGATGATGGCCCTCGCGAAGTCTCGAGCGTTGACACATGCGCCGACGGCTGAGATCCATGGCTTTCGCAGCTGCGGCCAGTTGACATGCATGAACGCACTCTGTATATTGCCCTCCAGCGATAGCATTGTCTGCCGTAAGGTGTTCACCAGCTGTGCTCGACTCCCTGGAGACACCAGAAATTGGAAAGTGTTACAATAGCTCTAAAAATAAGTCTGCGTTAATGAGGAAATCTATAATAGTTTTTAACTAGGAAAAAGATTTTTTTGTGAAAAATAAAAAATTTTATTGAAAAATCAGCATGGGAGGTCTTTGTTAGAAAAAGTACCGTAAAACACAAAATCAATTTGCAATCATGTCCTTAGTATTGTTTAACAAGCTTCTTTCATACAATTACCACACAGCATCATATTCAAAAATTAAGTTAAAAATTTCCTATTATATCACCTTTTTGTAGATGGCTAATTTTTATTACACTGTTTCTGTATGTTGTGCAATAGTTTGTAAGTTAGGTTAAGCAGATTGAACATTCTTATTTTACCCTATATAGTTCTACAAATTAATGAAATAAATAATTATCCATACAATTGTTTTTACAATTAGTTTTCAATTATCCGTACAATTAGTTTCTATAAATACATTTTTTCCTTGTTCAGAATAATGTTTAATCAGGTTATGAAGGCTATTCAGTAAGGAAGGAACATTTCTTCCTGACGCTGCCAGTCGCGTACATAATGGCGTGCTCGCGCCCGGCACCTCTGTCGGTGGCCAGCCGTAACAATGAGAACGTCTCCCACCCTGCTTGTTTTTGCAATATTCAAAATTAATGTTTGTGCTGTAATTGAAAATCCCACAATTTGTGAGGATCTCTGTTGTTAATTTTTTAACGAATTTTCCAATAGGGAGTGCGCTATTATGGTAGCAGTCACAGTAAGACCTAAGTAAGTCCATTACAAATTTTATAAAAGTTTGGTTGAATGAAATATTAAACGTTTTATACAAAGAATGAAAAAAAAATATTTACATAAAAATATTGATTAAAACAATTGGAAAAATTGTAAAGAAAACAAAACTGTATTACATAAATAGGCCTAAGGCCTGCTCAGCTCAGTTAAAAAAGAACAAAAAAAAACAAAGTGAAATTATAACAAGGAATGAAGTGGTTCAACAAACCAAAGCCATTTATAACCCCAAGAAATGTTTCACTTTTCTTTTTTTTATATACTTATTGATTTAACTGAGACAGGTTCTTACTTTACTTGGTTCTTACTTGGGTTATTTTTAGAGATTAGCATAAAAATTGAACTTTGAAAATACACCTATTAGACCTAATTATTTTTATTTCTATGTATTCATTTAGCTATTTTTCTCTATAGGAAAAAGTAGTGTATGATGAAAAAATCAATAAAAAACAATGAAAGTTTAAAGTTATGAACCTCAAAATCTAATAAATGTATTTGTAATGTTTAATTTAAAAAAATATATTTAATGGGATTTGAAGTTTTTTATTTAAAAATTATATATTAAATTATAATATTATAATTTATTATAATATTATAATTGATGCTTTTAACATTATAAAACAGTAATTCAATTAAAGATTGATTTATTTGACAATACTTTGCCACTTTCCCTTTGATTGCAAAGTCGCACAACTTTGGTTGACGTATTGTTTAATTTGTAAGAATTAGACGATTCAAACGAGCCATCCCTTAGTTTTATAAGACAATTGGTTCAGAAAGTAGCATTTGGTACTAGGAGCAAAAAACGACCCTCTTGAATAAATTACTGCCGGACGTACAATAGATAAGCTGAACAATAGATCATAAGCTGAACAATAGATCATCTCGGCCCGTGTTTTTGTGTCTGTGTCGTGTTTTCCTCGTTGGCGAGATTGCCGGCCACCGGACGTAAACAACTATTGTTCCCGTCCCGATAAATTCCAGAGTAAAAAAAAAAACCCCGCCTGATGATCGGGACAAATTTGCTCCCGAAAATTTTCCTAAAATTTCGGGCCCCGTCTATTCCTAATATTTTTTATAAATTTCAAGACTCGGCGGCAAATTCAAGACTAATCCCCCACTTTTCAAGACCATCGTTAAATTCAATATTAATTCCCGACATTCCCGATTTTCAAGACTACTAGACGGACTTGAATTCAATAATTATTCCCATTAACGTCTTGAATTCATTCAACTGGGAAGTTTTTCCTCATCCCCTAACAGTCCTGATCTTGCTCCAAGTGATTTTCAGTGGACCCCAAAAATTAAGACCTGGCTTGTAACACAGCTTTTTAACGAGAAGCTCCAATCACATGCCACTGAGTGGCTGTGATAACAGGTGGCAGAATTCTACGACACAGGAATTTCAAAGTTTGTCCATCGTTATGATAAGTACCTTAATTTGTATGGTGATTATGTAAAAAAGTAGTATTTTAGTCCCTCTTTCAAATTTATACAGTAAAATATTTTTCTTGAACTGGATTTTTTCATTCCAAAACGTTTCTTATTTTTTTAATAGTCATTGTATCATGTTTAGAATAGACAGAACCTATATTTTATTGCGATTGCTAGATAATTTCAAAAACTATTCCATCTTAAGACAGATTATTATTACAAAACTATATAATTGAACTTTACAGAGAGAATGATAGATTACGAAGTTTCAATAAAGGGTTTTCTGTTGAGAACAAGACGCACCATAGTAAGCTCCAGCCCATTTGAATTCCGAAGCCTGCGTGAGCGAGAACTTGTGAGACAAGTGCCTCTTCTTGTCTCTTTCCTCGTTGCGCTGTTGTTTGTTCAGAGCTGCGATGTTCGTGCTGTACTGGTTTACATACGTTTTGAATCCATTTTCCATCCCTAGTTTGAATAAATGGGTTCCTGCAAAACCAAATAACATTTTAAAATTATGAATGATTCAATTATTTCCATGAATCTAACCCAGAGAGTTTTTTAACTTTTTTGTTACTGAAAATAACTTAATCGTTACTATCATCATAAATGGTATGTGAGCCATTCAACTAAATTGTGGCAAATCAAGCCTTCCCAGTGTTATGTAAATTTATATACTTTATCCCAATTGGCCAAAAGTTGTATCTTTAAGCCATTCAATTATGTAACATAGCATAAAAGAATTTATAATACAGGTTTTTTCAACCATATAGCTAAAACTCTGCGATAATTAGGCTATTACCAGATTGATAAACAATTGCTTTTTTTTATTAATTCCCAGACGAAAATCGTACATGAACAAAAAATCTGAGAGTTTACAAAATTATTTTAAAATATCTGTTGCTATCAAATGCTTGAAATAACAAGTTTTTTTACAAGCATTTAGTAGGCGCCAAAACACTTTCACATCAAGGCTATTCTCAATATTTTAAAATTAATCCAATTGGATTTCCTAAAAAAAATCAAATACACCAACATTTGTTGCCAAACAAAACAAAGTTCTTAAAACCGAGTCATTTTAGGACCATAAATTGAGATAAAGAACTACATAGTTTTCAATTCACTGCTGATTTTAAGAGAATTGAAAAGGCTAAATACTGGATCTCCTATGGACAGACTACGGTAGAAAGTTTTACACTATCGTGATGACTGAAATACTTGTTTGATACGATCATCATGTTAAAAGTACGAAATATGTTAAAAGTTAGTAGTTTAAAGTGCTCGGTTAGTAGGTGATGGTGGTTATGAGTTACAACTTTATTTTATGTTAAATGTTACAACTGTTATTGTTACATTCTATAAAATTGTGATTTTTTAAACTGTTATTTTATCATTCTCAACAAACGTTTCTCATAAGTTGTAATCTAATAACATTTCTGGCTAAATGTTCTTTTAAAACTAATTTTTAATCGTTCCTAAGCACATTTTAGCTTAACTTGTTATGGAGGATGAGGGACGATTCATCAAATCAATTAAAAAGAACAAAGAGATGTTATGTTTATGGGTAGATAATATTTATTATGAACAAAAATTACAGCTTTTGTCCTTAATAAAGTGAATCAAAATAACTTTTAAAAGGATTACAAACACATCATAATCATATTCTAAGTTTTTATTGCAAGGATGGAAATGGATGAAATGTTGACCAAGTGCAAGGTCAGTCCAGTTAAATAACACGTGAAGGAATCAGGACGTCAGATCAGACACTCAGGAGATGTTCTTTTTCATCGTGGTGCTTAAACGTTCTTAAATATCGTTACCAGCCATACAGTTATTCCGTTCCTATTGAACTGTATCTAGATGATAATTGTTCTTCTTCCTAATGGTCAGTTATTCCATCATTACAGAAATGTCTAAGTGATAATCGTTCCTGTTCCCTAAGACGTTGCCTGTGAATTGATAACGTTTTAATCAGTGACTGTTACTTTGCAAATCCTTTAACTGTTGTCACAAATAATTTTTGTTAACCGTAACTAACTCAGTAACAGTTGACAAAATATCTTTCATCACCAGGTGATAGTTTACCTGAGGCGATCTGCTGAGCCTTGAGCCGCGTGAGCCGACTGCCCCCCTCCGCCTCAGGAGTGGTCAGTTCCTTGCCCCCCACTCTGTCCAGCTCCTTCCCCCCCGCCGCACTTCTCCTCTTCAAGTCGTCAATGTTGAACGTCCTTGGTTGCAGAGACCCCGTCTTGGACCTTGTAACTATAATGTGTTTCTTGCCTGAAAATATCAAACAAAGTTAAGTTTAGAGGTTGAGATAATTGTAAATGTTTTAGCCTAAGATCAGGTTTGATACTTAAACGTAAAGCCGTTGTAATTAGTTTAAAATTTTAAATAATCATCTGAAATGACTTGCCATAAATGACTTTGAGGAGTTCGGACCGCTTTCCCTAGTACACATACTGCCACTGGCGTTGAAAAAAAAAAGATAAAATACAAAAATAACCTAATTTATTATTCTTAAAATATTACCATCTTTTCCAATTTTGGTGAATCCTTCTTCAGAATCTGTTGGGGTGGAATCAGCTTCTTCATCTTCTTCCAATTTATCCCCTTGTGAGCCGTCACCTGACGAGACTGCAAAATAATATGACCACCTGAGTAAGTAATACAGGTTAAAAGAAAATTGACGAATAAAATCTGTTAGCTCACAAGTAAAACATATACTAGTATGATGGCCAGTAAAGTAAAAATAAAAATAATAAAGACGGATGTAACTCAAATACAAAGGTACAGTGTTTTTAAATGATAAAAAGATTTGAATACGGTGTAGGAGTTTAAGTCTAGACTGAGGGAAAGGAGTGTGGTTAAAGTAAAATATTATGAAGCACCTACAAAGGGACCGTGGAAAGCACAGGTAAAAACAAAAACAATGATGGAGATACCAAAGTAAGTATAAAAGTAACCATGACAGATTGTCAGCCAGTAGTGTCTTATGACGCAGAATTATGAATTGGATGAATGGAGGGAGAGTGGGCTGGTCGAATCCCCAACCCCAAAATAACTGGAATGGCAAAGTATATGTATGTAATGTAATATAATATTGCAATCATCTTTCAATAGACTGACTGCATAAACAAGTTTGATAACCTTGTTTAATACAACCAGCCAATAGTTAATTTTGCACAGGAAAAAATCTAATACATGATCAACACTACACTAAATCACTCACATCGATATAAATAAGAACAACTGGGTTGCTGACTGAAGCGGCGGAATAGCGCTTAACGCAAGCCGGTTTCCCCCACCATTCTAAGGTGATACCGCCGCCACAGCTTTGACTATGTATCAGCTGACATCATTATTATTGATGGGTACACAGCACTCATGTTTGTTTACATTTTTTTGTTTACGGAATACCACCTTACGGTGGTTGGGGGTAACGAGTAGTTCTCGCAGCAAGGTGTTAACAATCCAGTTGTTCTTAAATATCACACTACACAGACCTGAGGTAGTGGTTGTGGTGGTAGAAGTGGTGATTTCAGTTGTGGTTGTAATCTCTGTTGTGTCTGTGACGACTTCTGTTTCTATTGAGCTGCAAACTGTCTCTGTTGTCTCCTGCAAGGAACGAAAATTGAAGGAGTTTTAATGGTATTGCGAATTTTAAGTTATTTAATTGCATAGTAGGAAATAGCGTATTCAGCTGTCATTCAGCATTTTCAAATTAATGACATTCTAAAGAATGACAAATGACAAATGACAATTCTTTATTGTACATCACATCTGTTTTGTTATTACAAAGGTAATATTCAGACAGGTACATTGTCAATACTTAAAGGCTACTAGAAAAAAAAAAACCAAGACAAACATAGACATTGGAACCCAACCAATTAAAACTAATTTACATAATAAAAGAGATAAAAAAAAATTGGATATTAATAATATGCCTGTTACCAAGAATCATTGAAAAATTCCTCAAGATTATAATATGCTTTTTTTATTAAAATTTCTTTGATACTGCCTGCAAATTTTACTATGTTTAATTTTTTAAAGGAATTCGGGATCTTGTTATAAATTTTTAACCCCATGTAAAGAGGACTTGTTTCATATTTTTTCAAACTATGAGCAGGATATTGAAAAATTTCTGGTTTTCGTGTGTTATATGAATGACTGATTAAATAATTTTTAAACATATCGGGATTATTGTGGACCATTTTTAGAATTTCTAAGATAAATATTGAAGTTAATGTTAAAATTTTGAAATTTTGAAATAGTTGTCTACATGGTGTTGTTTTGTGACAATTCGCAAGCGTTCTAATGATTGATTTTTGTTTTTTGAAAACTTTATCTATATCCGAAGCTGCCCCCCACAATGCAATACCATAGCTTAAAATTGAGTACACAAGCATAATAGACATGTTTACACACATCCTGGGAGGCAATTTGAGTTAAAATACTTAAGGCATATCTTGTTGAACTGAGTTTTTTGTTTAAATAATTTATATGCTCTGTCCACCGTAGTTTGTTGTCCAGATGTAAACCTAAAACTTTTACTACTTCTGTGGCTGAGTCAGTAACTCCTGTATTGGCAGTTGAATTTCTTGATTTAAAAAATAAAACATTTGTTTTGTCTTCATTTAAAAGTAAGCCATTATTTAAAAACCAATTTCCTATTTCTGCGATTGTTTTTTTCAACATCTTTGTGTAGGATTTGAACAGTATCTCGTTTGATGAGAGCTGTTGTGTCATCTGCATAAAGGGTAAAATTACAAATTTGATGAGAAAAATGTGAAGGTAAATCATTAATATATGTGATTAATAAGAGGGGACCTAGAATTGAACCTTGCGGTACTCCGTAGTTGTTATATGCCCAAGAAGAGTATTTGTTCCCGGAATCTGTTTTAATCACTGTTCTTTGTTTACGATCGCTTAAGTAGGATTTTAAAAGTTCAATTACTTGATCATGGAAACCAAGTTCTGTAAGTTTATGTAGAAGAATTTTATGATTAACACAGTCAAAAGCCTTGGATAAGAACATATAAAACACTCTTTCCTTAATCAAAGTCTTAGCTTTGAACAAAACAAAAGAGCTTGTGAATAGTGCATTTGTTTTTGGTACGACAGATCTTTCTTGGCCTGTTAGATTTTAAAAAAGTAGACACAGAGAGCATTCTTTATATTGCTGTAAAATGAAAAACAAAACCTTTTGTCACTATGATATCTAAATTTAACAAAAAAATAACTCCAATGCTGTTTCAAAATTATTTGATCAATTTTTGTTGAATTGAAAATGGCTGGTCCGAAATAAAATTAAACCAATTTAATTTTTTCTAATGTCATATTTTATGGCATTTAATTGCTATGGACTCAGAAAACTATACAGGCCTAGTATATTTTTATGCAAAGCCCATTCTTGACAATTTGTAAGGTAGAACTAAGTATATATGACACGTTCCTCAAAAGGACTTTTTACTTTTACATAGGTTTAGGAGTCCTTATCTTTAAGTTTATAAAAATAAAGGTAAAATGTTTTGATTTTAGGTAATTTTGCTTGACTCCCCGATTCGATACTATTTACTCAGGTGGCCTCTACATAAATCACTCATGATAATCACAGCCCAATCTGATGCAGTTTCACTCACCACTGTCAGATCCCCAATGTTGTCAGGATCACCCATCAGCCCAGACGTCTCTTCGTGCATCTGTCTCACCATATCCTCTACATCTTGCCTCTCCTTTTCCTTCTTATCTTCTACCTTCTTTTTCTCTTCTTCTTCCTTCTTCTCTTTTTCTCTTTTCTCCTCTTCCTCTTGTCTTTTCTTCTCTTCTTCCTCTTTTATTTTCCTTTCTTGCCGTTCTCTTTGTAGTTTTGCAAGGTTACCTGAAATTAAACAAAAAGGAACATAACTAAAACAAAGTTTCATATCGCTTAGCTAATTTAGTTTAATTTGCTAAAATTTAATTGAATGGCTTTAAGAGCCACCAAAATGATTGTTCAATATAATGATTGTTTTTGCAATTTAAATAGTGGACATACTTGTATTTCTTATACTATTAAATTTTGAATTTAATTTTCATAAACTGACAATGTAAACTCACTGTTTTCAGTTTCCAAGTAAGACTTCTTGTTGCCCTTGTGCTGGTTTGTGATCTTCTCTGTGAGCTCCATTTGCCTGATGATTTCGTCCTTGAACTCGTTGATTTCACGGCAGAGCTGAGCCTCAAACTCAACGGGATCCAATGTCTCCAACAACTCGTCCAACTGGGCCGGAGATGAATAGTACCAAGCATCTCCATCCTCGCTCTCCCTGCACAAGACATGGCCAACAATTGTTATGTCCATTTTACATTAATACGGGTAGCTGTGATGGTTTCAATAAAAATACAGAAACATTGGCTCAAGGCGAAAAAATTCAATGTAATGCTATTTTTAAGTGGGTTTTTGTTTTGTTTAAATTGTTGGTTGATGAATTTCACTATCATGAATAAACTCAAATACTGACAATGTACTTTTTTAAATATACATTTTTTTACCTATCCTAAGGTAAAAATAGCTAATCATCTATATATTTAAAACACAAAGGTAAACGACCTTTGGACAGTTCGTCTGTGACTTCTACTGGACCGATTTACATGCGGGTTGTACCAAAATAAACGTTTTCGGTTCTATATTAGCAGGTTTTATTCGTATTTCAAAAATTTTTACGTTAAATTGGTCAAAAATGAAAAATAAACTTTTCTTATGGAGATTTATGGAAATTTAACATGGTGAAAAAAGCCAACATTTCCAATCCTTTGGACAGTTTGTCTGTGACTTCTACTGGACCGATTTACATGTAGGTTGTACCAAAATAGACGTTTTCGGTTCTATATTAGCAGGTTTTTTTTCGTATTTCAAAAATATTTGCGTTAAATCAGTCAAAAATGAAAAATAAACTTTTCTTATGGAGATTTAACATGGTGAAAAAAGCCAACATTTCCAATCCTTTGGACAGTTCGTCTGAGACTTCCATTGGACTAATTTACACGCAGTTTGTACCAAATAAAACTTAAACCTTTGTATATTAGCAGATTTTATTTACTTTAACGTTATCTTACTTCCTTAAATTAAAAATATCGACATTTTCAAACCTTTACAATTTATTTTACACGCTTTCAATCAGCTGATTGTAAACACACACAAGGTATTTAGTCTAAAAACAGTGGATGAGCAAAAGCTCATGAAGGATTTGGTTTATTATGGCCAGTACCTAAAAACGTTTACTATTATTATGATGTATTGTCATTTATGGAAAGAAAGTTGCTTAATTATGTAATTAACGTTATCTTACTTCCTTAAATTAAAAATATCAACATTTTCAAACCTTTACAGTAAATTTATTTTACACTCTTTCAATCTGCTGATTGTAAACACACGAGGTATTTTGTCTAAATACAGAGTGGATGAGCAAAAGCTCAAGAAGGATTTTGTTTACTATAGCCAATACCGTACCTAAAAACGTTCACAATTATTATAATGTATTATCCTTTAAATGGAAAGAAAGTTGCTTAATTATGTAAAATAGCTGATTGCTTTAAAATTAAGACTAAATTGTAAAGGTTTAGTTAAAATAAATTGCTCACATTTGTATTAAAAGAAACGAATGTATCGAAAATTCTTTGTGCAATCAATTTGTCGTTTGCAACGTTGTAATGCTTTACATTTACCTCCCTTCACAACAGTATTTGTGGCGCAGTCGGTAGCGTGACTTACTATTAATCAAACGGCCCGTGTTCCAGACTGATCTTTACAAATATACTTTTTGTAATGTGTCCAATAACGGCGTCTCTAATAAATGTTTTACTGATGGTACCGATATTTATTTTAAGCAAAATAGATACATTAAAATATTTATAGGCCTTTTCAAACTCTTAAAAAACTTATTTATTAAACTAACAAGTTTACTAATTGATAGCTTAGGCTTGCTTATTTTTTTATGTTTTTAACTAATCTTAACGCTTTGATTAGGCTACTAAGGTTTAGGCCTAAGTAAACAATAGATTTTTTATGTTTATAAAATACTAAAGAGTGTCTGTGTTACATAGTAACGGTGCAGCATTATTGTTTTTAAGGAATATGCCTATAGGCCTACTTTGACAGACACTCCAACTAAAATATGTAATTTTCTGTGAAATAAATTTGTATTCTTTAAATTTGGGCAGTTATTAAAACTTGCACACTACAGCATAAATATTGCGATATGAAAGTGGTTATAAATGGTTTCTCTACGTTCTATCCTATCCTAATACCAATATTTGTTGAAGCCAACCATCATAAGGTACAACACTGTAGGCCTTTCCTAATTATTTAAATTTGGGCAGTTATTAAAACTTGCACACTACAGCATAAATATTGCGATATGAAAGTGGTTATAAATGGTTTCTCTACGTTCTATCCTACCCTAATACCAATATTTGTTGAAGCCAACCATCATAAGGTACAACACTGTAGGCCTTTCCTAATTATTGAAAAAAACTGTTAAAAACAATTTATTCAATAGGCCTACAAGTGGATATTGGTCTACTTATTTCTGATGTTGTTGAACCTAATAGAACGGTTTCCTTAGGCTAATTAGGTTTGCGCCTATACCTAAACAATGAAATTGACATGTTTATAAAATACTAAAGAGTAGGGCCTATAAGTACAAGGGTGCAACATTATTGGTTTTAAGGGCCTACTTTTCCGACGCTCCAACTAAAATCGTAGTATTTTCTGTAAGATATATTATTGTTCTTAATATGGCAGTTCAAAGAAGTACATTTTATACACTACCTTACATGTTTGCACTATTAAAGCGTTTCATTTAGAACTAATGGAGCTATATCCGTCGAGTATCGACGGGCAACAACTAGTTTCAGTTAATCTACAGAACTGCCTAAACAGCGGCGATAAAATAAAAATCAATTATTAAACGATTTAAGATTATTGATTCAGAACATTTTAATGCAGAACATTATTCCGAGGCCGGGAAAACTAGTGTAAAACTTCAAAATATTGATCTAAATATTAATAACAGTATAGTGTCTGATAATAATGTTGTAAGTAATACACTTAATAATTATTTTACTGATATAGTTGACAGTTCTGTTATTCATAATTTAGATATTTCAGAAAAAAACACTAATGTATCTCTAAAAAACCGGTCTTTTAATCATATTTTTGGGTTAAAAGCCTGTTGACGAGAAAGAAGCTAATGGCATTATAAGTCATCTTAAGAATTCATATAGCACTGGTTATGATGAGATCCCTGAGGCAAAAAAAGAATCTATTACTGCCTTATCAAAGCCTTTAACTCACTAAATAAACTTCTTTCGTATCAGGGATCTTTCCAAGTAAATTAAAATCTCAAAATTTAAGCCGTTGTTTGAAAATAGAAGTAAAACTGAAATAACAAATTACTGCCCCATAGCCCTGCTTCCTACATTATAACAAATATTTGAAAAGGCGATGTACAATCAAATGGTCGATTACTTAGAAATGCATAACCTTTTGGATGATTGCCAACATGGTTTCAGGCATGGAAGATCAGATTAAAAAGCAGCCAGGGAATTTACAGAATCTATCGTTGACTGCCTGGACAGCAAACAAAAAGTTGGGGTATATTTGTGGATATTTCCAAGTGTTTTCTAAAGCATGATAAACTTTTATCTAGGAATGGGTCGATTCCGCCGATTCTTACGGTCAGAATCGGAATCCAGAATCGACCATCTAAAGTCGATTCTGATGATTCGATTGTAGCTATAGTCGCGATGCCGATCATGCATGCGGCCATGCCGATCGCGATTGCTAGCTATGTCCGTAGGCCTATAAAAACTCCTGTATCACCTGAACTAATTGTCATAGAAAAACAAATGATGGTTTTTCGTCTGATGTTCACAAAATTATAGAAAAACAAATCAAAGTTGTACGGCTACAAAAATATGTTAATTAATATTTTAATGTGTTTACAATAAAGAAACTTTAAAAAACAACATGCTTTATTACATCATTGACATATACTAATTATTTTACTAATTATTAAGCGGCTAATTAGGCTACTATAATTTAACTCTATTATGTATGATTATTTTTTTTTAATTATTATTTTTTATATATCATATTTGTTTTTATTAAATTATAGATTTTTATTTTGCATAAGATAGGCATGTCAGTGTATTACAAAAACTTGCCATGAAAATTCAAACTAAAACAATACTATCAAAACAAAATATAATTATCTTACTCAAATTCCTGTCCCAACAAAACAAAAGGAAGAATACTATAACATTGATTATTCAACACTGGGTAACCGGAATGCAAAGTAATGGTAAAACCAATAGATCTAATAATTTAGTTTGTTTGTTTTAGTTCAGTATTATAATGAAAAGGAATTAACTTACTCATTGTTCTGTAATCTAATTGCAACCTTTTTTTTTAATTTTTATGCCGAGTAGGCCTATTATAGTTTTAAAACTGCTTTGAACTATGTCAGGTTGTGGCAAACTGTGTGTAAGTCATTTCTATTTGTTCTATATGTGTATTTTTTTTGTAATTTTGTAAATCAATATAATTTGTTTAAATTCATTATGTTAAGTTATTTTGTTAACCTGATTACTGTTAGGAATCGATGGAATTGGAATCGGGAATCGATTTGTAAGAATCGGGATCGGAATCGGAATCGATAAAAAGTGGAATTGACCCATCTATATTCTTATCCATTCTTTTCCAGCTCGGTATTCGCAAAAACACTCTGCAATGGTTTAAATCTTATTATTACCTCATT
Source organism: Neoaliturus tenellus (assembly GCA_030545055.2). Lineage (NCBI taxonomy): Eukaryota > Metazoa > Arthropoda > Insecta > Hemiptera > Cicadellidae > Neoaliturus > Neoaliturus tenellus. The sequence continues at coordinate 174,743,680 of CM061534.1, read as the reverse complement.
ACCTTATTACCATCCAGCAGTCGTTGGCCAGAATATCTGGATAGACTTTGTCATAGTTGATTTTAAAACTCACAATTAAACATATATTTACATTACTATTTATTTACAATGTATGGCAACCGGCTTAGCACAGATCATGAAGGCTGTCCACATAGAATTCTGCCACAGAATAAAAACTTATCTGTGTGATAGAATGCAATTTGTAGAATTAAGTTAGTATACTGCGGTGAAAACAAAATGAAAATATCATATCAATCACAAACTAGATTAATAAAGCATGTAGTGCCATAGGGGTCCATTCTGGGCCCTTTACTCTTTATTTGCTAGATTCCGGGAATTTCCAAAACCTGTCTAATAATAGCCAATTATATATGTATGCTGATGATGCTAATTTAAAAATTTCTGGGTCTTCAGAAAAAGCACTGGAAATAACTTAAAAAACTGACTTACATTTGTTAAGTAAATATTTTAATGATAAGCAGCTTTCACTTAACCCCCATAAAACTTAATTTATCCCATTTGAAACCCACCAAACTACACATCAGTCTAAAAATTGAAATTAATAAAAAATGTATAAATGAAGTAACACATATTAAGTTTATGGGGTTAAAAAGTTGATAAGAATCTTTTGCGGAATTTAAATGCTGAAAAAGTGATCTCTAAAACATCATCCAGAATATTTGCATTGTAAAGATAAAAAAAATTTGACGTGTACTCTCTGAAGAACATACATTTTGCATTGAAGAACATACATTTTGCATACATTCACAAAAAAACTTCTTTTGGTAGGCCTATATCATTATATGGATCCACATCTAAAAGTAACCTTGAGACCATTTTAAAATTACAGAAAAAAGCTATTAGGATAATTTTCAATCTAAAGCCAAGAACTTCACTTTGTATCACTGAATATAATGAAAGTATACAGAATTTATATATTCGAAACTATTCTCTCATTGGATAACAAGATAAAGTTTTAAATTTATAGCCCTATAAATATATGGGATATAAATATATAAACTAGTTGTTGCCCGTCGATACTCGACGGATATAGCTCCATTAGTTCTATATGAAACGCTATAATAGTGCAAACATGTAAGGTAGTCTATAAAATGTACTTCTTTGAACTGCCATATTAAGAACAATAATATATCTTACAGAAAATACTACGATTTTAGTTGGAGCGTCGGAAAAGTAGGCCCTTAAAACCAATAATGTTGCACCCTTGTACTTATAGGCCCTACTCTTTAGTATTTTATAAACATGTCAATTTCATTGTTTAGGTATAGGCGCAAACCTAATTAGCCTAAGGAAACCGTTCTATTAGGTTCAACAACATCAGAAATAAGTAGACCAATATCCACTTGTAGGCCTATTGAATAAATTGTTTTTAACAGTTTTTTTCAATAATTAGGAAAGGCCTACAGTGTTGTACCTTATGATGGTTGGCTTCAACAAATATTGGTATTAGGGTAGGATAGAACGTAGAGAAACCATTTATAACCACTTTCATATCGCAATATTTATGCTGTAGTGTGCAAGTTTTAATAACTACCCAAATTTAAAGAATACAAATTTATTTCACAGAAAATTACATATTTTAGTTGGAGTGTCTGTCAAAGTAGGCCTATAGGCATATTCCTTAAAAAAAATAATGCTGCACCCTTACTATGTAACACAGACACTCTTTAGTATTTTATAAACATAAAAAATCTATTGTTTACTTAGGCCTAAACCTTAGTAGCCTAATCAAAGCGTTAAGATTAGTTAAAAACATAAAAAAATAAGCAAGCCTAAACTATCAATTAGTAAACTTGTTAGTTTAATAAATAAGTTTTTTAAGAGTTTGAAAAGGCCTATAAATATTTTAATGTATCTATTTTGCTTAAAATAAATATCGGTACCATCAGTAAAACATTTATTAGAGACGCCGTTATTGGACACATTACAAAAAGTATATTTGTAAAGATCAGTCTGGAACACGGGCCGTTTGATTAATAGTAAGTCACGCTACCGACTGCGCCACAAATACTGTTGTGAAGGGAGGTAAATGTAAAGCATTACAACGTTGCAAACGACAAATTGATTGCACAAAGAATTTTCGATACATTCGTTTCTTTTAATACAAATGTGAGCAATTTATTTTAACTAAACCTTTACAATTTAGTCTTAATTTTAAAGCAATCAGCTATTTTACATAATTAAGCAACTTTCTTTCCATTTAAAGGATAATACATTATAATAATTGTGAACGTTTTTAGGTACGGTATTGGCTATAGTAAACAAAATCCTTCTTGAGCTTTTGCTCATCCACTCTGTATTTAGACAAAATACCTCGTGTGTTTACAATCAGCAGATTGAAAGAGTGTAAAATAAATTTACTGTAAAGGTTTGAAAATGTTGATATTTTTAATTAAAGGAAGTAAGATAACGTTAATTACATAATTAAGCAACTTTCTTTCCATAAATGACAATACATCATAATAATAGTAAACGTTTTTAGGTACTGGCCATAATAAACCAAATCCTTCATGAGCTTTTGCTCATCCACTGTTTTTAGACTAAATACCTTGTGTGTGTTTACAATCAGCTGATTGAAAGCGTGTAAAATAAATTGTAAAGGTTTGAAAATGTCGATATTTTTAATTTAAGGAAGTAAGATAACGTTAAAGTAAATAAAATCTGCTAATATACAAAGGTTTAAGTTTTATTTGGTACAAACTGCGTGTAAATTAGTCCAATGGAAGTCTCAGACGAACTGTCCAAAGGATTGGAAATGTTGGCTTTTTTCACCATGTTAAATCTCCATAAGAAAAGTTTATTTTTCATTTTTGACTGATTTAACACAAATATTTTTGAAATACGAAAAAAACCTGCTAATATAGAACCGAAAACGTCTATTTTGGTACAACCCACATGTAAATCGGTCCAGTAGAAGTCACAGACAAACTGTCCAAAGGATTGGAAATGTTGGCTTTTTTCACCATGTTAAATCTCCATAAGAAAAGTTTATTTTTCATTTTTGACCAATTTAACGTAAAAATTTTTGAAATACGAATAAAACCTGCTAATATAGAACCGAAAACGTTTATTTTGGTACAACCCGCATGTAAATCGGTCCAGTAGAAGTCACAGACAAACTGTCCAAAGGTCGTTTACCTTTGTGTTTTAAATATATAGATATGGGATAACCACAATTATAATACCAGAAATCGAAAAGCAATAGAAAATAGATTCCCATAGATCAGAATCGTGTAAAAAAACTTATGCAAGTTCAAAATGTTACAACAAAATTAATATTGATATAGGATCTGCAAAAAAATCAACCTGAATTAAAGAAAAAACTGAAAAAATTTCTTGTCAACAATGCCTTATACTCTTTAGAAGAATTCTCATTAAATTAGTCTAATTACCTTATCTTTGTGTTGTAATAACATGCAAAAGAGTTTTGTATTGATTTATAGGTTATTTAGAAATAAGAACAGCCTGGACACCATTCTTGTATACTGAATTGTATATATATAATGAACAAAGAAGGTTTGAGTTTGAGTTTACGATATGGCTGAAAAATCTGGTAGCATTGATTTTCTTATCTCTCAATCAATTTTGGTTCAATTAGAAACTAGCTTACAACTAAATATAAGTATTTGATGACTAGCCCATTTACAAAAGTGTTAATCTCAAAAGTTTTGTGTTAAAACCTCCTAAAAAAATTTAAAACAATAAAAAGTTCAAATGTCCATGGACTTACACAAATATCCGTCGGGTCAGGAACCAATACTTGCGACCATGTCGATCGAACCCAAGATGCTCTTGACGGCAAAGAAGTCCTGACTTTTCCACATCTGGGATGCAATCAACCACTCCAATAACCTGTAACAGTAACAGATAAAGTCAAAACTAAATACTACTCGAACATAAGTCAAAAAATTATTAATCACACAAACAATCTGTAACATTTTTTTTTACATTTAGTCATTGGGCTGGATTAATCATACAAAAACTTACCATCTTGAATTTCAGTAGGCCTAGCATGCAATGACTGACTATTCATCCATACTGGTCTTATAATACAATTAAACAATATCTAAGTGAAATATTATTTTATAAATTGGTATGAATATATTTATTTCCTCATGTCATAAATGTTCTCAACCTTAGACTGAGACTACAATAAATTGCATTGATACATATTAAATGTACCTTATTTTATAAACTTTGTGGGAGTTTGAAAATAGATACATAGAAACTTGTATTGAAATGGAATAAAAGCCTAAAATAGTAAAAAGTAATATAACTATATTCACACATACCTACTGTATATGATCGTTTATTTCTCAAATCGGTGAAATATTCTTTGATCATATATGGTTTGGTTTAACAGTGTTATGTAGTCATGTTATATGTTTTGGTATAATGGTGTTGCGTTTTTTAGGAAGAATCTTTCTCATTGCCATTTTAAATATTTGTAGCTATATTGTAAAACAAGTTTTAGTTGTAAGCCTAATAAAAATTACATAATTTCTAACATCTATAATAGCTCCAAAATTAAAAGAATGACGATAACTTATTTAAATTTTTTAGACCAAATTGAATTTGCTGTTTTAGTCAAAAAAATTTTACAAAAACTTATATAATTTAGAAACAGTGATAAGACATATTTTTATGGAAATAAATGCAAGGCTTTGACAGGGCAGAGAAGGAAACATGATACATGAACCTTGCAAAACAAACTCATTAAAAATGTGAGTAAGATATCAATTATGAATTGCCAGATATTTTAGAAAATAGTTATGTATTTTTTATTATGAAACTTCAAAAAGCAATGGAATGAGTGTGTGATATGTAAAAAAGGCATTGGCTGACTGCCTAGAGTCAAATATGTTAAGTAGGCCCATATGCAAATATGAGTCTACTTCCTATTTCTTGAGTGCCTTCACAGTTTTACAGTTGAGAGTTTAAACCCTTAATAAGCAAACATTTGTAGTCAAATTGTGTGAAGTAAACACATAATTATTCTATGAAGGGGTTTTCCCCGAATTTACCTTTAGGGAAAACACTATCACGGTAGTAGCCATAGTAAAACCTAAGCCCAGGACCATACTACTTAATTTAATTTTGAGGTCCCCAGAAGCCAAAAACACCATTCGTTCAATTTCATAAATGTGTATATATCTATATATATATACCCAAAAGACTCATACATTTGAAAAAATCATTGATTTAAAGAAAGACTACAAATTACAAGTTTGACCACTGAAGAACAAAATGCAAGAAACATACATAATCATCTGGCTATTGAAGAATTAAATTAGCGTAGTTATTAGGTTAAGTATTATAAGCACTTAAAAATGACTTGAAGTCAAAACAACGCTGCTATTTTTGTAAAGTATTGTAAATTATTTATTAAATAATAAACTAGCTACTAGTTACCCGTCGGCATCGCGTGACATAATTTTGTGTTTTATTACTTCGGGAAGCTACCAAAATCAGACACAGACAAACCCTGACACTTTCAACTGGCTTGGTTGACACATAGAACAAGGATTCAGGGACGAAATGTGACATATTCCGATCCATTTTCCTGAAATGGCAGGGTTTGTCTATACCGATCCGGACGTACTCTGACAGTTTTCAGTCTGTCCCGCAAAAGACTAAGTCTGACAGCAACAAAACCTGATACAATTTACCTCCCACATCACATCCTGCTGCACCAAAAACACCATTCGTTCAATTTCATAAATGTGTATATATCTATATATATACCCAAAAAATTCCTACATTTGAAAAATCAACAACACTCACCGAACAGGGCGGTTGTATTTTATTTATTTAAATGCAGGCGGCTTTAGATGAGCTGTATCTCTTAAAAACCTATGATGTGAGGAAACAGTGATTGCAGATAATACATCTTTTGTATGGACTTAAATTCATTTTTATTCTTTTAATCAGTTCTAAAGGGGGTTTTTTTTATAACAGTGGACAAAAAATTGTTACTTAATTTGTTTTATAAAATTTACATTTTTTGCCAAAATTAGTACCACATATGTAAAATAGGTTAATAATAAATAAAGTTATATTTAAGAGGGTTTTACATAGAAAATCATGAGTTTCAACAGGATTTCCAAGAAACACAGCTTCACTTCTCGCATATAAAATGTTATCTTATCAATATTGGTGACCAATAGCCTTTACCGTGATCAATGTTTTATTCATTTCTTCAGCTGTGTACAAGATTTTAAGATATTATTATTAAATATAACCCTTCCTAGTTTGCTAATCTAATCATTCCGTTTTGACATATACCACAGGCCTACATATTGGACATAAATTCATATTCATATTCATAAATTCTTTATTCACAAATTGTACATGGTACAAGAATAGTGTCAAGTGCTTAACAAAATAAAACAAATCAGAAATTATAAAAAAACCATTCCCTAAGTAATAACTCTAAATCAAAATGAATTCTTTTTATTTCTTATAATATTTTCTCATAGAGCTGGTGGATCAGTTGAGCCTCATATCAAAAAACTCTTGAAAAGAGCAAAGTGGAATTTTCAATAAGTAATCCTTTAACCCTTTTTTTAAAATTGTATTCATCAACCTCCACAATGAACTTTCGTGGGAGGTGATGAAGAAATTTAGTTCCTAAAAAAACCATTTTCTTTTTAAAAAATTCTAAATTATGTTTTTCAACCTTACGATTTAAGCGGGTGTTATACAAATGATTTGAATTTTGTAACAGAGGGTTAGCAAATTTTTTGACAAAGTTTACAGTTTCAAGGATAATCAACCCATAAACAGTCAAAATTCCCAGATTTGTGAATTCTTCCTTAACAGAAACTGTAGTTTTTAAATTCAGCATGGTTCTAATAGCTCTTTTTTGTTGAGGAAGTAATTTGTCCAAATTCTTTTTTGATGTTGCACCATATATGCCAATCCCGTAAGACAAATAAGAATGAATCATTGAGAAATATATTATTTTTAAAGTTTCCAAGCTACAAAATTTTGTCATTTGTTTTAAAGCAAAGATACCAGAGGAAATTCTACCAACAACATGGGTTACATGGTTGTCCCAGCTTAAATTTTCATCAATGATTAGGCCCAAAAATTTTGTTTTTCGAACTTGGTCAAGAGAATCTTCATCCAAAAGAATCTGTGGTGAATTATGATTTACTGCTTTTTTTGTGGAAAATAAAATAAATTTTGATTTATTTTTAATGAAAGACTGTTGACATCACTCTGTATTGTGATGGAATTTTGAAATGAAGCTTATATTCACAAAAGTGGTCATTTTCTAAAAGCATGGCAAAATAAACAGCTGCTATATTTATTTTACTTTAAACTCTTGCAGCTATTTTATAGAGGACAGCGTACTGTAAGGGACAGCACACAAAATTGTCGCTCATCCTAACAGAAAAAGTTGCAGTTTGTTCGGCCGGTCCAGACAAAGTCTGCCAGTTTTCAGTTTGACTCACTGGAGAAAAGGTCTGACGGAAAAAATCTAATACATTCACTCCGCATCTCTACGCAGCGGGTCGTCTTGGACCAACCCTGCCACCCAAAAATTGTAAGACTTTATCCCTATTAGACTTTGTCGCGCCCCCATTACTACTTTACATAGGCCCTCGGATGGAAAAACCTGTATCCATGACTTCGCCTCGGACTAAAATGACCTTAGGCAATCATTTGCCCTCTGATAACAATTTTTAAGGATATAGTGAAATTTAGAATATGTTTCAACAGCATTCTTTTAAATTTTGTTGCAAACGAATAGAGTAATTTCTTCTCTTTGCAATAAAAGTAGTAGGCCTACATTTGCCTTTTAGTTCACTAGATTTCTATGCGGTGTATGAAATGTAGCTACCTAGTCTCGCCAAGGGGAAGCCTGGCAAACTGAGAGATTATATAATGTATACCTTTGTTGCAAAAACTAATATATTATATTATTATTTTGACACTTAACCAAATGGCATCTTAAAATTAACACATTTAAACTTAATCTTTTTTCAATACAATTATAACACACAATCTTGGAACATGATGTCATGATATTTAAACTGGCTTGGTAGCCGAGTGGTTTAAGTGCTTGCCTCTATATCCAAAGGTTGCCAATTCAATTCTGAGAAAAGTTAGTAGCTTTTTAAAGGTTTGATTCCAGACCCAGTTGCCATTTGTAATTTGGCTATTAACTAATGATGTTTTTTATAGCCCGTTTGATTAAACTTGATCCTTCTAGGGAGAGATGGTGGTAGGGGTTTGTTTATCTTTTCTAATCTCCCATTGGCTAGAGCCATTTGGTTTTTTTCACTATTGCATACCAGCTGGTAATTTTACATCAAAACATATTGTGTATCAGTTTTACAATATCATTGGTAACAGTTGTTTTTGTTATTTTTTAACAAGGCATAGGTTTGGCTTTAAACAGCTGACTAGGAGTTACTGTAAGACATTATAACTTATTTAAAGCGTTATTTAAGGAAATCTGATACTCAAACATGTTTGTAACAAGTTAAAATTTTTTTCTTTACAATTAAAAAAATTCGTTACAGTTTAAATCTCTCTCCCACCAAAATATTCTTGAGAAGGATCAGGTTTTAAAAAAAAGGCCTATAACAACTGGTCGATGTTAGATCAGATATTAACAAGACTAGGGTTTGAACCATTCCCTGTCAAAACTTACAAAAATGCCACTGGCGTAGATAGACACAAAAAAATAAAAAAGATAAATAAAAGGAATATTTTGTTTTTAAAGGAGCGGAAATGTAAACAAATCATATGATCGGCTACAATTATTTTTTTAATCCCTTTCTTGGTCAAAAACTGTTGGGCTGAGTATGCAGTTTTGCTGTAATTTCACCCTGTATTAACTTTTAAGGAAAACTATCACTATTTTACTCATACCTATAGTTTAGCTATTCAGTTTTTATAGGAATTAATTGTCTTATCTAAACAAATAAGTTAAATTGGACCTGTATTTATTTTGCAAAAGATCTAGAGGAAAAATGCAATATAGCCTATTAAAACACATTATGACTACGCGTTTCCTCTACAATATGAGAAAAGAAAATAAATATCAACACTTAACAAACATAACAAGTAAGTGGTTTAGTGAAGAATCAAAATACCTATTAAAAAAAAAAAAAAAAACGAATGTCTTAACAACTATGAACAAATAAGGGAAAGTGCATTGTCAATAAAAAATTAATATATAGAAACTTATAAAAAGTATAAAAAACTAATAAAGAAAACTACATTAAAATAACTTATAGGCTAGTAGTAATTTGATAACTAAAACATTAGTTTTACACCCAAGGCAATATGGTCTGTCATAAGAAGAATTACAAGACTAGAAATACATGTTATTGAAAAGGGGACAATAAATTTTAATGTCAATGGCTTTAATGAATAGTTTACTGAAAATGTCAAATAAATAAAGAATCATATCCCTAAACATGTTTATAACTATCAGAGTTTATTAAAACAAATTGAAAAAGATACTCATGATAATATAACTGAACTTACTTTTCATCGTGTTACAGTTCAAGAAGTATTTTAGCATAATTCAAAGTTTAAAATCGAGTTCCTTCCTGGATATATTCGCCCTCCGCTAGTGGATTAGGCTCAAAGTTCGCCTATGTAGATAAGTGGTATATAAATTTTTAAAGATTTGCCCTAAAGAACAACACGAGAAACTTCATTTGAATATTCTTTGGAACCAGTTAAGGTATGTTAATGATTACAATACTAAATAGTTGGGTTTAAGAAATTCTTTTGGATGTTTTCTAAATATTAGTAGTCTATTTAAAAATTAACGACAAAAAATTCCAGAAACCCATTTTTGAACATAATCAAACCCGATTCCCATGATCATGTTGGGTTTCAAAACTTAGCCTGACGAATGCTGCCCTACACCACAGAGGTCTAAGAAAAATTTCCAAATTTCATAAAAAATTGGAAGATCCCTTCAACAGCTATCACGTTAATAGACAGATAGATATCCATATATATTTCAGCAAATTTGAACAAACAGTGTTTTTGGCCTCTAGGGACCAAAAGACACAAAAGAAACATGGTCCCGTGCTTAGGTCTTGCCTTGACTATCACCGGAATAGCAGTAATAAAGTGTACCAAATTACCTTGTGGGCCTTGCAAAGATTGCATTGCCAATCCTCCTGAGGTACGTCCACAAGTGGAGGATCAACACATTCCAAATGAAATACGGCAGGACAAGTTTCACAACAGAGCAAATCGCCAACACGATGACAAATTCGGCAGTGGTCATCATACTGGAAACTCCCTGTAATAAAAATATAGAAATGCAGACTGAAAACTGTAAATAGCAAGTTCTTCAGCGGCAACAAGATTCTCATTTATTTCCCTATTAGCATTACACTTTAACATGAAAGAAACCTGCTCTAAGTTATTCAGCTAAACAGCCCTTCCAAACCAAATTAATTTTCACATGGATGAATGTATCACTTCCGATCATTTTTATTAAATCTCTACCAAATTAATTGGGGTCCTAGGCCTATTATTATTTTTATACAATTAAAATTCCATAGGTTTGAATGATTTAAATATACTGTACTACTATAGTTAACTTGAATTTATGTTTATATAATAGGCCCGATAAAAATATATAACTTTGCCACAAAGATAGTAGGCCTAGCATATTTTTCAGGCAACCTCCTAAAAAAATTGTCATTAAATGTTTGACTAGAAGAGTCCATTTTAGTTTTAATGGATTGCTCTGAAAACTGAGAAAATTACATATCTTAATTTTTAAGTGGCCTAACTGTTTTAAAGTCACAATTACAATCAGTTTCATTTTCAATCGTTATTTCAGTTAACGTCCCCCAACCAACCAGTAAAGGCCGCCATCAAAAGCAAGAAATTAAAGAATGATTTCAGTTGTAGTAGGCATAGTTATTCTTAGTAATAGGAATAAATTTGTCAAGAAGAATAAATTCCAAATTTTGTTTGATTTTGTTCTGTTGCTTCATCTCAAAGTAACAGACACAATATAATCAGACTTGTTCAATGTAATTTACATATATAAAAAATTGGGAGAGAAAAAATTATTAGGCCTAATAAAACCAGGAAGTAATTTTGCAACTTTAACTTTGGTGGTTTAAAATAAATCAAATACTCTAATTACTGTCTTTAGATTAAAAAAATACCTGTAGACATAATCATAATAATAATAATAATACCCCCGTCGCAGCAGACCTGGGTACTCAGCGAATTTCCAGATGGAATTTCAGATTATTTTCTTTCCCCAAAAAAACACCATAGGATCGAGTATGTAGGTTTGCTGCCATTGGGTGTTGTTAGAAAATCTAAGTTAATCAATAATTGGTGAATGTAAACAAAAAATTGTATAGACTACAGCTCTGGCATTTATTTTATTTTCCCATTAACCCCATGGGGGTGAGTATGTAGGTTTGCCGCTATATGGGTTTTGTAAGCTAGTATAAGTTAAACCTTATCTAGATAATGTACATACCAAATTTGATTAAGTTATGCCAATAAAAAAAGCAAGATAGGCCTATAGGGTTTTCTATATTTCCCATAAAAATGACATGGAAAACACTTTTTTGGATTTTCCCCATAACCAGTTATGCTAAGACAAAAATTCAAAATACACGTGTTTGGTTTTTAAGCTCTTTTAAATGGTTTCAGTTAAAATTGATGAATTAAAAAAATTAAGGTTAAAAAATTCCAAAAACCCATTTTTGACCCCTCTGAAACCCCATAAAACCCCGTTCCCATAACCCGACAATGCTGGTTAGGGAACTCATTAAAAAAGACCTGGTCTTACACCTTCATACCAAATTTCATTGCAATCTGAGGTCCCCTTCAAAAGTTGTCGGTACCGAGGACACATATGTATGTATGTATATATATATATATATATATATATATATATATATATATATATATATATATACATATATATGAAAATGAACGAAAGGTGTTTTTGGCTTCTGGGGACCTCAAAATGAAAAAGTAAAGTGGTCCCGGGATTAGGTCTTACCATAGCTACCACCGTAATAGCGTATTCCCTATAGGGAAATTCCTTAAAAACTAATATTCGCCAATTAGAATAGAATGTAATGCAAGCTCTAAATTGACGAACTAACTGCCTTCTCTGTTCTGTATGGTACTGTTAACTCCTTTTACGAGTACTATTAAACACCTTTTATGAGAAGGGCTAAAAACTTACTGATTTTTATTGAAAATGCATATGGGCCTAAACAGATACACAGTGTATCTTACATAGAGAAATCACCAAGTTTTCAGTAAACAAAAAAAAAATATTTAGCATAAACATTTCAGTAGGTAAACGGTTTATGAATCTGAATGTTTTTAATGTTAGGGAACTGAACATAATTTCTTCATATGCCTGGCCCATCATTGTGATTTGCAATAGGCCCACAAAATTGCAATTTTGTTATAGGAATATGACTCCAAAACAGGGTATACCTAGATATAGATATAAAAAGGTAGGCTACATAATAGCTTCTACAATTTTTTTTAAAACAAAGTAATGTATATACAATTTATAAAAAAGTTAGGTAGGCCTTGATGAATATGTGTGGAAAGGTGTAAACCTTAGACATGGTTTTAATATGAGCCTACTTACAAGTTACACTACACAACAAAATAGGTAAGACTCATAACTTACTAAACAAATGACTCTGCCATTTACATAGGAAAGGAGCTTTTATTGTTTATAATATTAATATAATAAAAATGCATATTTCTCTTCAGAACTACGTTACTAAGCCTGTGATTTAAAAATGGAGCTGTATAAGACAGTTTTAGATTCTTGGTAGGTTATTAGGCCTAAACTTTAACTTTATTTTGGCCATAACACAAAAGAAAAACCTAGAACACACTTTATTATTGATAGATTATTTCACGCCGTACTTTTAAGGGTTTGGTTAAAAATGTGTGGGGATTTAATGTTTGGTGTGGCGTCTGACCTATGGTATGGTCAGCGCAGTCCACCTAGGCGACAGCTTTTATGTTCGAAATTAGAAAAAAAGTGATGAATAAAGCTTATCATTCTTATTTAGGCCTATCTAAAGACTATGAAAAGAAATAATTCATATACCGTAGTTTGTAATACAAGTTTTCAGCCCCTTTGTAGTTTTTAACTTTGACTAATTGCTATGACTGTTTTTAGTACCCTAAGTACCAAGTTGACCAAACCTTGCTTGTTGTTAGCTTATGTTACAGTATCCTTGTAAACAGGTTATTAAAGTTTATAACTGAACAGGTTATTAAAGTTTCTAACAATTGGAACTAAATTATACCTTTCCACAAATATGGCCACAGCAATTTCAACACGAATGCTTAAAGTAGGCCTATTCTTTTTATTTCTTTCCTTGCTTTGTTTGCCTTGTATTTCGTTGCCTTGTTGGCAACCCATAAGACCAATGTTAAAAATTACAATTTTTAAAACTGAATTTTAGACGAAAAACAATTTTTCCTGGGGTTAGGGCTGTCTAAACTTATTTTTGGACCAAAACACTCTTAAATGCAAGGATTAGGAAAAATCTACCTGCTAGATTTTAAGTTTGATGGAAAATATACCGCCAAAGACACTCCTCGTATTAGAGTAGGCCTACAGGATTAATAGAATTGATAATCAGTTCATTTTTTAGGAGCTCCTAAATGCTTTTAGTTCATTTTTTCAGTTTATTATTTTTTATGCAGCCATATTATATGCCAGAGAATTTCACATTTAGAAAGGAGATTTCCGTTACAATCTGTCACTTCTGTGTTCTTGAAACTTTTAAGTTAAAGTCAAATTTAATTATAAAATAATATAGGAAATAATATTAATTATAAAATAAAGGAATAAGCTATAGGCCTAACTTAGGCCTACCGGTGCAAACATTTGTATGCTCACATTGCTAACCGTTTATAATGTAAATCATATGGCCGGTAGTTGTTCGTTAGGAATGTTTGTTGATTTTTTGAGTTCACCGAACAAGTTCGTCACGAATGTTCGGCCAGTGCAGCCGGGGCTTTATTAAACATCAATATTTAGCTAGCTAATTCATTAAGTCCATGTTTGTTTAATTAAAATAACTATCTGAAAATATCTGTCCAGGTAATGTGATCAGTCACTTCTGTGAACAGTCACCACTCACAGTTAGGGCCAGTTAACATTAAAACTTACTCTAATACTTCATTTCAAAATAATGAAAACTGTATAATTGTAAAATGTAGTGGTGAGAAACTAATTCATATGATTTTTATTCTTTTTATTAAATTACATTACAAAATAAGAAAATAAAACTTATGTATATTCATAGTGATAAATCACACTTGTGGACATATCTAAGAAAATCTATAAATTGCCACCAGAGAGCACTGGTATTCTTTTCTCATTTAGGATGAAGAAGAAGTAGGGCCTAGCCATCTTGTTTTGTGAAGCAGCAAGAAGATAAAACAATGGCGGACCTTACACACTCAATATGGATCTGGATATTTGGATCGTGATCCTGGATCACTATATGGATTAAGTGTGTAAAGTCAAATATTATGATCCATATTGACTGTGTAAGGTCAAGCCCAGTAAACAATACCGTGAATATTTATCATGATACATATCATGATCTGTATAGATCGTGTAAGATCCGCCATTGTGTAAGAATCCCCCATTATAATGAATTTTAGTTCATGTGTATTCTGTTACGTTACCGTTCGTCAAGTTAGTATCACTTCTGTGACCATTCAGGGAAAAGGGTAACCAAAATTATAATTTAAAATATTATTTATTAATTACATAATTTTAATGATCTCCCTACTACAACTTATACACAGACAGTGTCTATAACCTCAAAAGTATACTCAATTATAATAGGCTGGGCATGTTGTTCCATCACTTATGTGGACAGAAGCAACTGTCCACAGAAGTGATTTCTATCCACGGTAGTGATTGTAATCTGTTAGCTGATTATAATTTACATCAAATCTGTCACTTTTTATATTTTTTCTTACTGACTTTTCTGCAGTACAGTAGGCCTAAGTAATTAACCATTTTTGATATTTTTTCTTACTGACATTTCTGCAGTAAGTAATTAACTAATAGGCTTTAGTTATTTTAATTTTTTTTAATCCTGCAATCTTTTCTGTGTATATTAAAATTATTATTTGTTAAGACCCATGTGGCCGGTACTTGGAGATACTTTAATGAGAAACAAAACTTGTTAAATTACAGAAACAAAATGGCATTATCATTACTTAAATAAGTTATTATCAAAAGATTAACACTTTTTTCCAATGTGCTTAAACTCTAGATTCTAAATATGTTACTTTTTTGCTGCGATTTGATTAGGCTACTTTTTTATTGCTTCTGGACATTAGGCCTATAGTTAGCTTTCCATAATCTTACGGAACCTAACTGGGACTACCGGTATGTAATAACCCAAACCCCCCCTCCCCCACCCCTTAAACATAAATAAAAAAAATTTAAGAAAAAAATTTCAGCCCGTAAATACAATATTTGATTTTAGTCTGGAAATGTTTATATTGTGTAAGGAGGATTTTAATGCATTATACTGTAAAAGTAAAAAAAAAAAAATGAAAGCAATTCAGTTATTTATATTTTTTGTCAGCTTATTATTCTAAAATGTGCTCAAAAAATAGGGGCTACTCCTTCTTGAATGAAAACAAAAAGCAACAATAATTAATTTCCTCTTATCATTGAGATTTTCCTGGTATAGACCTTATTCAATACTGTTAGGTAAAAATGTTGAATATAAACATTTGAGATCATAATCTGAAACTTTTCCGCTGAAAGTTTGTTCCTAGCAAAAAAATTAAACTTTCTCGCTTAGTAACTTTTTGATGTCACATTTTCAAAAGTATTTGTATTAATTATTACAGTACACTCTCGTTCATCGGAACTAATGTGGCGGACGTCCGGTTCGGATGTCAAAAAATTCTGATGAAGCGGAGTCCGTCATGAGTCATCATTTCCGCCCGTACGGTGACCTATCGTGATTGTATTCACTCTTGTTTTTAAGATAACACAAGAGATTTTATGAAAATAAGGCACTCAAACTTTGAACATGGTAACAATGAACCTATAGGAATAAAAACAATGCAGGAAATAAAGATCCAAAATCTTTATTCTCATATTCCAGCAGACAACTGACTTCCACGTAACACAGGTGCAGTCGCGATGCGAGACAGACTGAATGACAGTTTGGGAAGCGGTTGAACCGAATGTTTACTTCCTGCTCCCTACCTCTTTCTATTTTTGTGCGAATACTCCACGGCCTCGTAAATCACATCGATGGGTACAGATTATGGAAAACGCCTGATGACATTTTATGCAAAATGTGATACTTCACTGTTGTGCGGATAGAACGAATGGAAATTGAAGGCGCTAAAACAAAAAAATTATTTATTTCGTAAGAAAAAAAATTAATAATATCCAGATTTTCAGTTCCGATGAAGCGGAGTTCCGATGTCGCCGAGTCCGATGAACGAGAGTGTACTGTATACTTTCCTAATGTAAAAAATGCAAATATTAGTATACCATTGGAATTAGAAGTTTATGCAGATAAATATGTAAGGTTCATTCTTGTTATGTTTTTGTATGTAGCCTATGAGGAAAAAGCGCAGGCCTATGAATGAAAGCCTGCGCACTGCCAGAATTAGTCATTTATTTGGTTGTTTTTGTCTGCCCTTTTTCCCCCAGGCTGCAGTTAAATTGCACAATTAAATAATATGCCACCTTACTTTTTTGATCAGAAAGATGTCACGACAAAAAAAAGCAATTATAAGAATTTAATGCCAAAGAACTCTATGTCAAACTGTTTTATGTATTTTGACTGCCTTTGTTTTTTTGCTTAAAATAATTTTCTAGATTTGAAATGGCGAGATCAAGAAAAGAACAAGAGTGGTAGGCCTATCTTGAAAGAAGGGGAGGGATGAAAAAGCTAAGCATGAGAAAGCCCAGAGAAAAGATGCAAACCGATCCTTTTAAACATGAAGAATTTAAGGCCAAAGATAGAGAAGGATACAAAAGAAAAAGAGAAGGAAAAATAAAATAATTTGAGAAATGAGTACAGTAGGCGTGATCAAAGATGCATACCGTTTGTCTTGAATGGAAGAAACGGTCGAAAAAATATTGTTCAAAAAAGGAAATTTTAAAAACACTCCAAGAGTTTGTTGAATCTAACACGCCCCCTGAAGCTCCGGAATCCTGAGCTGAAATTATAGAGTCTAGCACAAGCAGAAAACAGGAGTATGGAAACATAGGCTATTGCACGAAAGAATAGAGAATTGAAAAACAGAAATACATTGGAATTGAGTGGATCATACATTTAAGAGCTTCAAGAAAAGCTAGAGAAAGCTAATTCACAAATAAATAAATATAAAAAATGGTTGTATAGACTTCAACAATCTCAAAGACAAGAAACATTCAGAAAAAAAGTGGCTAAAATCATTAAAGGACTAAAAACCAAAGTAACTCCTGAAGTAAAGAAGAAACTTTTGTTAGCAGTTATTTCGAAACAAATAGGTATCAGAAAATTATAAATCGCAAGCAAGTAATAAGGATAAAAGGAAAGTAACTGAGTCAGTTTATGGTACGCTCTGGTAAAAGAGAAATCACTAACTTAGGGCCTACAAAGAAAATTCAAAAAATCCAAATTTTGTACCCCTGGTGACAAGTTGTTGAAATATAGTCTACTATAGGGTGAGGTGGGGTAATTCTGGGACAGCAAAAAAGTGGGGCAAAAAAGGGACAGTTATTTTTTTATCATATTTTATTATTTATTTTAACATATTTTATCACTAAAATGTAGCTTATTATTTTATAAGTTAGATACCATAATGATTAAAACAATATTGTATAAGTATCAGTGTAAGTAAATTTGTATTGTTAAACTCTACATTTTTGCTGCCGAAAACTTTCGTTTTTGTTGTGAAAACTTTCTCTGTCCACAGTTGTGTAATTTTTGAACATGTATAATTTTTATATTATTAGATAGGCAATTTCTTTGGCAACAAAATGGTGCTTAAACTTGAGTCCTACCATTAATAGGGTATGTAATATTCAATAAAAGGCTAGAGGGGTAATTATGGGACACTTTTTGGGGCAATTGTGAGACACGCCTGGGGCAATTTTGGGACATATTCTTTTTCTCAATTTTATAATTTTTTTATTATTGACTAGCTCATTCAACCATTAACTTCCAATAACATGCAATCTGAACCAAAATCCACATCTAATAATATGCCACCTATACAATCTCCTGTTTCTAATCAGGCCACAGCATCATGTAGGCCTACCCTTTTTATTGTCGGGGCAGGTGACCCCAAATCGTAGTTTTAAAGAAAAATTGTTGGGGAAATTTGGAAAATCTATCAATGTAACTAAACCAAGGAAACAAGTAACCCCTAAAGCCCAAGTTATAACTATAGAATGTTTCTTATAAGAAATAAAGAAGCCCAAAGAAGGGAAGAAGCCTGTAATAAAGATTAAAAAGGAACCGAAAGAAAATGTAAAGAAGAATGTGTCCAAAGTCTCAAAGAATGTAAAACAAAAGAAACCTGTTAGAGTCAAAACCTCAAGTAAAAAGACAAAATAAATGCTTTATAGAATCATCAGACAGTGAAGAGAGTCAAGTTTGGGAGAGCTGGGGAAGTAGTGACAATTTAAATTTTAGTTCATCGTCTGAAGAAGATTCTGCCCCATTAGATATCAATGAAAAAAAGTAATCCCTGTTTTCCTTGTTTGAGTGTGTAAATAAAGGTATTAATTATCATGAATAGGCCTACAGTATTTCAACTCATTTATACCTAAACATATGTTCGGACCGAGCCCGGGAAATGACAGTGTTTTAGAAAAAAATACACAAAAAATCTGCCTTTAGCTTAATTTTTTAGAGAGTGACTTTTTTTTGAAGATTTTACTTTAAAGAATTTGTGTAGGGGGTAGTTCTTTCAATACCTCAAATTTTTCATAATTTTTACTTTACTTGAAAATTGTGTATTTTTCGGTCGGTCAGACGGCAATTTTTTGGAAATTTTTTTCCTTTACAAAAATTGTACTGTCCCAGAATTTCCCAGTGCCTTCTACACAATTAGAGTATGCTCTGTCCAACTATTTTTCTCTCTTTTGCCTATCTTTCATAACTATAGAGATATATGACTGTCCTTGTATTGCCCCATACCCGTCCCATAATTGCCCCAAACCCCGGGGTAAATATGGGACAGCGTTTTTAATTTTTTAAGAAAAAAGTACAAGAGATAACATCATAATTAAACAGGACCTAAGAGCCATACCTAGTACATATATGAAATGATTTTTTGTTTGAGCCTAACACACCTAGAAGTAAAAGAAAAATCGATTGTTTTGATTTTTGTCCCAGAATTACCCCACCTCACCCTAAAAAAAAGTCTGAATATATTATAAGCTAGGCCTAAGTAGGCTAGTTAAAGGTGTTTTTCAATTGAAACTGTAATATTATGAAGGTTTAATTTATAAATAGGTCTACAACATTTCCTTTTGCCCGTGGAATTAATTTAATCTTCTATAGCTGTACACACGATATGAATAGCGTATTTTATACATCAACACGATAAAAACATTTAAAATTAATTCATAATATTCTAATTTGGTTTTTTTCATATTCCTACATTTGTTATCTTTTTGAAGCCTCTATGTATAATCTTTAGTTAGGGCCTATTTATGTAGACACAAAAGTCACTTCCGTGGACAAAAAAAATAATTTTTTCTAAAAAAAAAACCTAGAAAACTTTTTTTCGAGCTTAACGTAATTGTTTTTGTGTTTAATTTATAAACGCACATTCTACATGTTATAGGCTAGGTATAGGTTAAACTTAATTTTTATAAAACACAAAATAAAAAATTATTAACCCTCCAAGTGCTAAACGTCGCGATCGCGACGCATTTCGGCAACGCGTATAGCGCTATCGTCGCGATCGCGACGATTTTACAAGGGTTTACTACGATCGTCACAGATCCGTTGTTTATTGACGGATCGGCATATATATTTTATATAGTATTGAAGAGGAAATATCATTCTATCTGAATACTTTTGGTTCAATACATATTTCAGTGGAAAATCAAAGTTGGCTAACTTGTTTGTCTGCAGCTGATTTTTTTTGGTCGTCTGAAGTACAGCTGCTACATCGCAAATTGTTAAGGTTATGTTATCTTTGTTTACTAAGAACATTATAAACATTATATCACTGGAAAGTTAATAAAATTTGCAACATTTTGGCTATCTCAGATTTTTTTGATTTGCCTATCTAATTATGCCCTGAAATGGAAAAACCTGAAGACGAGGGAAACAAAAAAAAAAATACCCCTTGATATCTAGAAATTAGGAAAAAAATAAATGGTAAGTAAGATCTAATGAATCATATTTTCTAATAGTAGACATTTTTCTGAACAAATTGATAGGGTTGACCGGGGTAATTGTGAATTGGGGCAATTGTGAACGCTGCTTATAACTTAGAAACTAACATTAATATTATTAAAAACCAACTTAAAACATGTTTTTTGGTCTTTTCTCAATACACGATTAAAAGTTGTTATTAATTTTCAAAGAATTAGTCTTTTTTCCATTAGCATGAAAAAACCCTTGGATTTTTTTTGGTATATCACCTCGGCCACTCAACAAAAATAATTAATTAAAAAAATAAAATTATTATTTATTTTTTTTTAGAAAATTTTTAAAGCATTTCTAGAGAAGTGCTCTAAAGCCTGAGAGGTTTCTTTATCAACTGCAATAAAAATTCTAGGATTTATTGCCAATTCACAATTACCCCATAATTTTTAAATTGTGGGGTAATTGTGAATTACAAAAAGGGGTAATTGTGAATGCTGTTCACAATTGCCCCAATTCAATAAAAAATACAAACAGTGCACTTTTTTTGCAGGAACTGAGTTAAATTTTGTTAATTGTTAAGAGTTAACTGAATCTGATGATGGTGACATAACAGTGCAAGGCTTCCGTTGTGCCAATAACGCAAAAACTGAATTTGTGTGCAAGGAAAACGATTTGTTTACTGTTACTTTTTTTGACATTGTTGCTGTACTCCCCTATCCCATAACAACTTACAAAAACCGCAAAATTACTTACGTATTCAATGGAGCTGTGGGAGACAGTGAGCAGTAATACTGTTTTACTTTGCTAGGTTAGGCTAGGTTTCATTTCGTTAATTTACAAAGTTCTCTCTTGAATTTTTTTAGTGAAAATGAACTAAATTTTGACATTTTTCATATTTTTCATAAGTTGTTATGGCAATAAATCGTTTTTTTGTTATTAATACAGTTTTGGTTAATGTTTTTTTACCTTGCATTTTTTTGCAATTTTAAGAAATCTCGAACCTGCACTAAACTAGGGGGAATTGTGAATGCTTTTGTGTGACTATAATTTTGAAAGTGGGGTAAATGTGAAGAGAAATAGTTGGGCTTTGTTTTGATTTGCCCCATTTCACTTTTGGTGTGTTCTAAATAATTTTTCTGATGGCATTCACATTTACCCCAGAATTGATAAGATTTGCAATACCGTGCCGGGGAATTGTGAATGGCTTGTAACAATTTTTTTTATCAGAGGAATTTCCTGAAAATTTGTATAATGTATCCTGAATAATGTAGAATTAAAAATATATATACTATAATATGATATTTGTAATGAAAAGTACTTTAAAAAAGGGTTTTTTGTCAAAACACGAAAACCCGTTCACAATTACCCCGGTCAACCCTATGCAATATGATATACTTTTCATATAGCCTACGGTAATTAATAACTATTATGCACATTTGCTTAAATGCTTGCGCGAAACTAAAAAAATGGTCAGCACTTAAGGACTAATATACGTAGCACTTGGAGGGTTAACAAAATAATGAAAATAGCCTAGACTATTTTAGGCACTAGGGCCTACCATAAAACTATTCATTACCCGTCGCCGAGCCTAACTTTAACAATACTTAGGCCTAGAGCACATAGGCTAGCCTATTAAGTTACACTTGAATTAAAAATCTAAACAGTAGGCCAAGTCTAAGTTTACATTGATTTAGGGCCATTGGGCCCTAAATCAAAGCTAGGAGTAGACATAGAACATTTTTAATATTAAATGGGACAGAGTTCCGTAACAACCTCTTACCTCTTAACAAAAAAATTCCTCTGACTTACCTTCATGAATCAAATCTTCCCTCACTGGATTGGTGATCAGAAACTGGTCTGTGAGAAACTGTAAAACCTTCAGCCTATTCTCAACATCAGTGAATGGATATTCACATGTGTTTAAGATTTTGAGAACTTCTGAATCAAAGTTCCGATCACTTTCGACATAAGCCCTCAAAACTTCTGCCCACGTCATTGCATCAATAAAAAATAACACTACATTTACACTGTCCTTCTGGTCAAGTGGTCCAAAATGAGTTTGCTGAGCATCCTCTTCTCGTAAGATGGCCTTCAGCAGCATTATGTGGATCTCGGCCAAAAGGTAGCTTTGATCTTCATACATCAACACTGCACAAAAATCTTCGAACCGAAAGGGAGATAGTCTGACTAGTGTCCTGAAATGTCTTAAGACTTCATAAATTGATAAAGCTTGCATAACCAAGTCTCTTGGAATAAGCAAATCATCAGAGGATTTTGGCAGCTCCAATACAGGAATGTCTCTGTTTTGCAGCCAAAATGGCTCTGGGCTAGGTCTTCTATTTAAAATAGATTTCCTAGTGGTTCCACTGGCTGTACTATAGCTAGATAAAGAAAAATCGCTATCACTTAAATAGTCTTTGCCTCCAGCACTTTCCTCACATTCACTTTCACTCCTCAACAAAAGATCATCCTCATGATCACTTTTTCCACTGGATTCATCTCCAAAATCAGATCCATAATGGTACTCACTGTCTTTTTCATCAATAGCATCTGGATTATAACCCCTTCTATGATAAGAACCTCCTCTTCCTCTTAATGATTTGCTAGGTCTGCCCCTAGATCTTCCACTTCTTCTGCTGCTTTCACTACCAATGGGTGAAGAAGCTCTTGAAGGAGTTGGTGTGCTTGCTTGAGAATTAGGAGTGTCAGAACCTTTCAAATCGTTATTTAACAAATATTTTGGCTTTTTCAACAAATGATATTGAAATTTTCTGGGCCTTTCCATAACAGCCGATTTTGGGGGCCTACCCCGTCTCTTAACACCCCTTGCAGACATCTTTGTTTGTATACTGTCAATCACTGAAGGTTATTTTACACGTGGGTAATGAGAACACATATTTGTAAACAAATCGAAATGACATAACTTTATCAAGACGGAGTCCATGTTTGCTACCTCTTCTTTGCGCCATTTTTACCAGTCAGGTCACGTGACCTTTCTGGATATTAAAACTACTCTAGTCCCATAATGTTAACATATTGCACTACTTACAATAGTATATCACGTTATGTCCACAAAAAGTCCATAATATTAAGTTTTATGCCGTTGAGAATAAAAAGTATGCACAAATTGAACTCACTGACGCGAATTACGAGGTGAAACTGCTAGTTCTATGAGGGATGAAACAACGCTTCTCATTGGCTGAGAGTAATGTCGCCATGTCAATACAACTGTTCGTTAAATTTCACAATATAACGCTAACATTTATAACATTTTTTTGTAAATTCAAAATAAAGAATTCTTAAAGAACGATTTCCACACAACTAAAGGTAATTAACACCGCACTGAGAAGATAATTCCAAATGCAAATTGCGCATTGTGAAGGCTACTCCACATATCAACCAATGGCAACGCCGTGTAAAGAAAAATACTGTATTGACACATCCTCAGTAGAGAGCTCTAGTAGTTGGATAAATTGATTATAAATTCGCCTTTAACATTAAATTAAAATTATTAACATTATTTTATTTTTAAATTTCTCTCAGATTTGTATTATATTACAATACATTTTAAATTTTCATCAAAACAATTATTAAAATATTATACATACTGACCAATTATATGGGTGTCACAAATCGCAATTTTATTGTATTCTATTGCGATATTTATATTGTATAAAATACATGTTAACAACTGTGTGATAAATTTACATACTTTTACGTGAGCTAGATACAGACTATTCAAATTAGGGTCAAGTATCAATTATTAGTGTTGTTTAATCAATTTATTGTACTGTATATTTTTAGGGACAATATATTATTAAATGTGATTTAAAATTATTGTAATGTGTGTGTGTGTGTGTGTGTGTGTGTGTGTGTGTGTGTGTGTGTGTGTGTGTGTGTGTGTGTGTGTGTGTGTGTGTGTGTGTGTGTGTGTGTGTGTGTGTGTGTGTGTGTGTGTGTGTGTGTGTGTGTGTGTTGTACACACACACACACACACACACACACACACACACACACACACACACATTACAATAAGTTTATCTGTGGTAATGTACAGTATATATATACTGTACATTACCCTATTACTCTATTAACGTTTATCGAAGTTCGTTTGAATATATAAATAGCCGTTCAACAATTAACCAGGGGAGGGGGGACTATTATGGGACACCCAGTATATTAATTCCATGACTTGAAACTGACTACCAATTTTACAAAATAAGCTTTTGATTCAATATATAAAATTTATTTTCTTTGTTGTTGCCTATGAATCATAGCTTCATAGCTGCATTCCAATAATTGCCCTTTAAACCGATTCTCCTGGCAATTGATTCACAATTCGTTTGACTCCCTTAGCTGGTTCATTCATCTCGGCAAACAGTTCAATTTGGTACTTCAAAGCAACCAACCCAAACAAATCACCGGCACGCTATTTTAGCATTGTGTGTCACCTCCAGTTTTAGAATATTGTAAGGGGGAACTGGATTAATATTGTTTTATTTAATTATTAATTATTGATTGTTTGGGTTTTAAATTGTGGGTTTCAGGTGAGGTCAAGGAAGTGATGTAAGGAGGAAGTATTTGAGCTTGCTGTGGTATTAGTAGACTGGAAATGTTGTTAAACAATAGCTTGTTTATGCTGACCTATTGGTAGCTCTGGCTTAAATAGGTCAGCAGACTTAGATTCGGGGGAGTGTGTCTAGTGCAGTGATGTGAGTGTAAAGGTTTAGGGGGGTTATTTCAGAGGGGCCATGGGGCTCAAGGCTTGGGGCCCGGGGTAAGTCCAAATTAGTTGGGGTTTTCTAAATTAAGGGGGTCCGATCCAAAATTGTTTCTTTGTTTAAAGTTTTTCTAGTTTAAAGGTTTGAGTTATTTCTTTTGGGAATTCCAGTCTACTTAACCCTAACATTTAATTTAATAAATGTATAAGTTGAATTCCGTTCTTGTTTATCATTAGTTTGAAACTATTGTATTTTCTGTTTGTTATGTTGATTTTAATATCTGTTAATTATATTTGGTTTGAATCTTAACATGTCTTTTTCATTTAATGAGCTACGCCCTCAGTCATGTAGTGTGGCTTCTCAGTCTGGCCAACTGAGAACTCGCACTTATGACAATATAACCTCTTTGATTATAACGTAACTTGACTTCCGTTTTATTTTAGACGCTTCATATCCGGAACACAAAAAAAGCTATTCAGCTGACCTGGGTCATTGAGTAAATACCGACGTTATTAACATAACGTATAAAGTGGACAAGCAATGTTAAAATTTGGAAACGCTAATAGTCCAGTCAACCTGTGTTTTTGTAGGGGAAAAAATAGTATAAAGCTAATTTTTTCCCCATCGACTACTATCATTTAGAGAAGTGTTTAGCCAAAAGTCTCCCCTAAGCCCCTTGCTTACCCCCCTGTGCCCCCCTAAACATGAAAAGTGCAAGGGTTTCGTAAATCACTTCTATCTCAATTACTAAGCAACTTATCGGATTGAAATTTCTTTCATTATTTTTGTTATAACATTGTCTAAAATTAATGTCCAGTTAACTTTCGTCGTAACTTTCACCGTTTGTTCGTAATTCATATGAAAAAGTGAAAATTTGTATATTTTTCGGCTAGTAATTTTACTTTTTGTTTTAGAACTTTTCACCCCGACATTTTATGAAAAAATGTTTCCTACAAAAGTTATAGCTCTTATAATTACCTTTTTTACAAAATCCAATCAAGTCTCAGTGAAACCTAAATTCCTCACTTATTTACATGTGTCAAATAATAATGAGTCCTTGTATAAAGCTAGAAAATGCACTTTAAATAGTTTTGTTCTTAATAGTTTTAAACATATTATTTTACAATAAAATAAAAGCGGTATCTTGATTTGAAGTAAAATATATATTCGGATTATTCTCATTAAGAAATAAATTGATGTTGACCACTTCCCTGACAACTTCTTAATTTTACTGGACTTCAACCAAAGTTACATTGCTGCATGATCCGCCACTGTTCCCGCACATTTCTGTGAAATCAAGCGATGCTTTAAAGCAGCTATAATAATTTTTGCAAGTCTTTTTGCAGTTGCAGGAAACTAAGTTTATAACTTCCCAGGTGCCGGTGTTTTTTTTTCTTTCTTTCTATTTTTTTTTTTTATTGCACTGGGTACAGCATATTGTTAGTTAAAATCCACCCCCAGTCTGTAGCGCTGAGTTCCTTATCTCCGATCCATTATTGAATCTGGTGATATGTTCGATAATATGGTACTTCTGACTTTTTGCAATTGATGAAAAGTGTGTCGGACAGAGACCAGGTAAATATAATAAATACTTCAAAACGTTACCACTATTACATTGTCACTTTGGTGAAAGACTTTATATTACAAACATGAAAAATAGTAAATCATCCATTGTTTGTTTAAAATATACGGCGGACAAAGTTGTGTGTAAAACTTGATAATCTCAAAATAAAAGCAACAAAGATGATGAAATGAGAGTCCGATTTAAATCAGAACAGTCCTGGGTAGCACCCCCTCTCGTGCTACCCAGGACTGTTACAATTACCCCCTCAGTTATTGCTATCCAAGAATGTTAGTAGTGTGTTTTTGCGGTTGCTGGCTCAGTTCAATGACCTCTGAGGAATGTGATGACGTCATCGCCAAGGTCAACGACCCAGATGACGTCATCGATGATGACGCAATCGATGACGTCATACCCATGACGTCATCAAAATGACGTCATCGATGACGTAATTGATGACGTCACCATCGATGACGTCATTTCCGTGACGTCAAACCCATGACGTTACAGAAATGACATGCTGATGACGTCATCATCCATTACATCATCAAAATGACGTCACTGACACTGTTAAGGTCAAGGTCACGCCGAAACTCAAAATTTTTTGGCACTTTTGCCGTTTCTCGCACTACGCTCCGAGTTTCAGTCAGAGTCCACGTGACCTTGACGACTTGGAGCGAATTTGCGATGAGAAACAGCAAAAAGTGCCAAGTCAAACTCGAGTTTGCGACATGACCTTGCTTAAACCGTCATCCACTAGTCCTCAGAGGCCATTGAACAAGCACAACATCCGCAATTTCATATTACTGTGACCTTGAACACTTAACAACTACAGAGCGCCGACACCGATGCGCACCCCACGACAGCCACCGAGTGACTGACTGTCAGGCTCCGTGTACTCTAGGTATATCGGCTTGAGAGACTAAGACTCTAAACTGTCAGGAATGGGAGTAACTAACTGAATTTTGCAAGGAAAAGTCATTTCATCCAATATTTTAAACAAATCCTCATCAGTAAAACTGACATTAGTCTGTTTTGTATAAAACTTAGGGTGTCCGCGCAACAGTTTGCGCCACTTAGCTAAAGTCG
Source organism: Neoaliturus tenellus (assembly GCA_030545055.2). Taxonomy (NCBI): domain Eukaryota; kingdom Metazoa; phylum Arthropoda; class Insecta; order Hemiptera; family Cicadellidae; genus Neoaliturus; species Neoaliturus tenellus. The sequence continues at coordinate 174,715,910 of CM061534.1, read as the reverse complement.
AAACCCTCTTAACTTTGAGTGGTGGACAGTGAGCAACTAATAAAGCCTTAACACGGCTAAGTTTCTTACCTAAAGTGTCCCGCGACATGGCGTCTCCTCACAAAAGTCCGCACAATACTGAGAGACTGCTTGTAGCGCACGAGTCAAGGGAAAAGAGGTGGGGGAAACAGCAGGAGTGGGGGAAGGTCACAGTGGTGGGGGAAGGTGAGGCTTAACGCTGGAGTATCGCATCACTTCACCATGAGCTGTCCTACAGTCAACACACTGTTCTCTTGGCCCGAGTTGGCACTAGAAGAAACATTTCTGTACAGCTTAGGCTGTGAGAGCCGAGGAAGCAAAGTCAAAGTGGAAATTGTGTTAAACTCCAAGATAAAGAGTCTCCTAAATAAACTAATTGTATCCCTGCAATCTCCTATAACTTTAGAGAAATACCACTTTATTAAGCGACACCTTATACTTTGGCAAAACGAAGCGGAAATGGAAAAGATTACAGTAAAATTAATTTAACTTAAAACTTGGACTGGACAGTCATGGCGATACCATGTGGCGTGCAAACGCCACCCTAAACATTACAAGTTAGGTTATTGAGTACCTCTGGTACGATAACCGATGTGCTAGAGTTAAAGTGTGATGACCTTGAGTCAAAACACTGAAATACTACAAGTCGATATCGTCCCAGAGTTAAAGTGTAGTGACCTACATTCAGAACTTGTAAAATTACTTACATATAGAGAGCTATGGAACAGCGAGACGCACCGCATGGAAGCCGGAGACATACTGGCGAAGCGGTGTTGTGCAGCCTAGGGACCCAGTTGTGGTGGGGGTACAGCCAACACTTAGAGTACAAGTGTTGTGGGTGACCTTGACCCACTTAACTTACCTGACCCCCCCCCCCGACAAAAAGTGCGAACCCCCCCCCCCCCCCCCCCGACAAAAAGAGTGAGCCCCCCCCCCCGACAAAAAGTGCGAGCCCCCCCGCCCCCCCCCCCGACAAAAAGTGCGAGCCCCCCCCCCACCCCCACCCCCACCCCCACCCCCTCCCCCACCCCTGATATCCTGGGCGTGGCAGCCCCGGTGGGGATATAAGGGGGCCCAGCCAGAGCCGGCTCGCAGTCCGCTCCCGCGCGTTGAACGTGAACGATCGGGACGGACCGCCATAGGCATCACTAAACATTGAATGGCGCCTTCAGTGTTTAGCGAAGTCTACTCTAACTTTAAGACTTGTATTAGTTGTAAGATATTGCGCTTGCGTTTGGGTATTGCGAATTGTTTTATATGAGAGTGTTTTACTTGTACCTTATGTCTCCTGTGTGTCTTTTATCCTTTGTGTCTTGTTTGTTATATGTGTTTAACATGTATGTGCTTGTTCCAGCATTGACTACGTTGAGCTCAATTGTGTGTTGTAAGTGTGTTATATTTTTCTAAAGTGTATACGCTTGTTGTAGCATTTCCCCCTTGAGCTTTTGCAATGCTCAAAGTAAATCGTAAAGACAGGGAACGGGAGTAGGCCCCCGTGTAAAGTTACTTTTGTATAATTGTTAGGCTCCTCTCATGCATGCTTTAATGCGGCTGAGAAATAGGAGTTGGTCCGTTTGTACGCCTATATGGGGGTAATAAGCCGATGGCCTCTGCACTCGGACCGAGGACGTAAGCCACTAGGGTGTCCTCAGTTAGTTTCCCTTCTGGAAACTCAAAATTATGTAAATGAAACTTTGTTAGCTATTTGTGTTTTTTTGTCCCCAAGGCCCCCGAACATTCGTGGTTCGCCATGGATGTACGGGGGCCGAAATTTTTTAATGTCCGTGTGGCCTTGACCCACATAGGACTTGTAAAAATTTACTGCATTGCTAAATTAAAAATATTAAAGATAGGGTTACGGGAGTAGGCCCCCGTGTAAAGCCACTTTTTATAATTGTTAGGCTCCTCTCATGCATGCTTCAATGCGGCTGAGAAATAGGAGGTGGTCCGTTTGTACGCTTATACGGGGGTAATGAGCCGATGGCCTCTGCACTCGGACCGAGGACGTAAGCCACTAGGGCGTCCTCAGTTTCTTTGAAAATTATGTAAATGACATTTTGTTAGCTATTGGAAAAGTTATTAGTTCGAAATGCAGTAAATGTTTACAAGTCTCGCGTGGCGAAGGGTACACGACATTGGATGTTGCCTTGTTGTCATAGTTGGGTCTCTTCGGAGGCTACAGCGATGACAACCCAAGTGCCCCACACCCCCATAGGGGGGTGTGGGGCTTGATTTTTTTAAAGTTTTTTCGTGACCTTGACCTAAATATAAAAGTTTTCAAAATCTTTAACAGTCAGGTCTTATTAACACAGTTTATATATATAGAGGTCTTTTAAAAGTTAACAGTTAGGTATTAGTAACACACAAGTTTGGAGTTGTTTATAGTTGGGTCTCTTGGGAGGCTTCAGCGATGGCAACATAAATGCCCCAAGTGGGGCTTCTTTTTTGAAAAAGTGTGAGCCCCCCCCCCCGACAAAAAGTGCGAGCGCCCCCCCCCCGACAAAAAGTGCGAGCCCCCCCCCCCACCCCCACCCCTGATATCCTGGGCGTGGCAGCCCCGGTGGGGATATAAGGCGGCCCGGTTGCACGCACTTCTCATTCCTGCTCCAGCCTTCGTTGGAAGTTCTTCTCCGTTATTTGCATTTAACGCTCTTTCTACCTCAACATGCGCTTCAAGAACTATCCACCAGTTCTCCCATACATCAAATCGAATTCAACCAACACGTCTACTCCGACCAACACATCTACTCCAACTTCAACCTCCGCTGCTCCGATTCTCCAAACGTGTTTGATGAGCACAATCCTCAGCTGTTTGGAGATGCCGTCGGCTCCTTCGATGCCCAGCCTATCTCCGCTGCCACCAACGGAACCAACAAGTCCAAGTGTCAGTGGTGCTGGTGACGCTCCGTCGACTTCAAGAGGGGCTGGCGCTCACCCTGCAAGCAGCCGAGTGCTCATAGCATCACCGCCGATCTCATTGTTGTCAGATTCTGATTCGGAGTCAGCGGTCTTTGAGGAGAAGAAGTCGAGGTCCAAAATCATTCCCTACTCCCGTACACAGAAAATTCTTTCCTATACAAAGACCCAATGTCCACTACCCGTATCCCCCATGCCATCCACACCGGTCAAACCATCCTGCAAATCGATCTTTTCCCCAGACAAGTCAACCTCACCCAAAGCCAACATTCCATCTACAGTCAAACCATCCCGTAAATCGATCTTCTCCCCAGACAATTCTACCTCACCTAAAACCACTATTGATCTAACCCATTCTCCTACCCGACCCAAAATTCTTTGCAAATTACCCCTTGACCGTGCTAAACCATCACCCTCCATCCTTTCCAGACAGCCTAAGTTAGATCAAGCGCCGCTCCAAAACACTAAGAGTCCAACACAAAAGAAACGTAATCGTGTTAAATGCCCTGCTGGCAAGCGTGATAAATGCGATTATGTTTGGTTTAGCAGAGAGGCTGTGGTTCTTTGTTGTCCGAGTTTTGCTCTTCCAGAAAAAGATCGTTGCCAACGACACTTGAATAAGAAAATCAAAATTCCGACACCAAAGCCCTATAGCCTTAATATTATGCCTGAAAAGTCCAAGTTCAAACACCCCAACAGTCCGCAGAAGCTGAAAATTAATAGGCTCAAGAGGGACAAAAAATATTATTTCATTGTTCAAGCTTATGGAGCATTTAACATAAATGTGCAAATCATTCTAAAAGGTGATGGCCGCCTTCATAGAATGAAAGTACCACCTGCGATGGTACAAAGAGAATTTTTTGTCCCCGGGGCTTATTTAATTCGAAGAAAAGGATGCCTATCTGTTTGGGAAATGGACTAGGACATGGGCTCACCAAAAAATCAAAATTGTGTTTAAAAGTGTTGGACATTAATTAAATTTCTTCTTCCAAATTAATTTTTCTAAATTTAGTCTTAACCCTCTTAAAGTAAGGGAGAGGGGTATTATACAAGTCAACTAATAAAAAAAAAAAAAAAATACTTGACTTGTATAATACTTTAACCTGGCGGTGATGTAAAATCACTGGGACAATCTCAAACCGTGTCCTTGAGGGTGAAGACTAAGTTACAAAAATCTTTAACAAATAAAAAACTTACCTCCAAACGCTTGTAGCTTGCTACAAGTGTTTGGAGGTAAAAAATTTTTAAAGTTTGAATGACCTTGACCCACATAAATTACTGTTTAAAGTAAACTGCTAACCTTACAACTTATGTCGTGTATCACGTGATACCCCCCACTCTAACGCTTTTAAAAAGCTTGTATGAGCCGTTCATTTGCTTCAGTCCGTTCCTATGCTCTGTGGTAAACATGTCACAGTACAATTACAAAGGTGGTGACTTCTTGATAAATGAACACAATGCTTGGGAAGTGCTAAACCGGCATAGAATGGAAGTTGAGTGTTGTATAAGACGAGATGGGTCTACATTTTATCTATGTATTATAAACAAACAAACCCACAAGTATGAACACTGGACAAAAATTAATTATAACAACATAGATGAGCTGTTTGCTTGGGTTTTTGAGGTGTGTAATGTTATTGAAGAAACCAAAATGATGGGTGTGCTAAAGGTATGTAAAACCGATGACCGCGAGGACTAAGGGAAAGTTAGTGGAAGTCCTTAAACTATCCCCCCCCCGGGGTTACCCCCACCACTAAAATGGGTATATATAGGAGTGGTGATCAACCGTCTTCTCATTCTGCTTTACACTGTTTAGCTGAATACTACCATGTCAGCCATGAACATTCCAGCCTCTACCTCTGGCCCGACCGCATCCAACTCTGGCTCAAGCTCTGGACCGATCCGGCGGGGCCGCCTGTCAAAGAGTCGCGTTCGGTTCTTCGGATTCACTCCGAGCAAGACGGAGTTGTGCAGCAGTGGAGCCTCCAGAAGAGAGTCTAGCTTGTATGAAGAACTCCAGCAGGTAGTGCCAGGTGTAGTGGTTGGTGCATCTTCACAGGAAGACACTGTTAGAGCTGCTATAAGATATATTAAAGGTTGTAACGTAATGATAGAGGAAAAGGACAGGTTGTTAGAGGAAAAGAAGAGGTTGTTGGAGAGTGCACACAGTGAAATACTTTTGATCCGGAAAGAATGGGAAAAACTAATTATGAAGTGTGACAGATTGTTAGATGATAGTGATGATAGTGAGGATGAGAGTGGATAGGTGTGGGTAAAGACTCGGACTGGGACTTGCGTGTTTGTATGAATGTGTGTGTGAATGCGGAATACAGAGCGGGGGATAGATCACTCTGTGGCAATGGACTAACATGCCACTTAGTGATCTATCCCCCGTTCTGGTAATGTTTTTGGATGGCCTTGACCCACTTTACCAAGGCTAGCTAGTACCCCCACCACTGATAAGTGTATATATACGGGTATTAACGTGCAGTTTGGTTATTCTGCTTTGTACCGCTTAGCTGAATACAGCACTGTAACATGGCTTTCAACTCCAAAACTTCTCAGGCTTCCTCTTCTTCTTCAAGAAGGCGTGCTGCCAACGTTCTGCCTGCTACTCGTGGACCTGCTCGACCATTCCACAGCATAACTGTTGCTCGGGCAAACGAATGCAAAGCTCCGATGCTACGGACCTTGCTGGAGGTAAGCCAAGACGGACAAGGCTTGCTCAGTCCTGGTCAACGGCAGGAGCAAGAAAGGCGTATGGCGTACTTCAGGCTGCAGGGTGTAGTTCCCAGCTTGAAGTTAGGCGATCCGAGAGTAGCAAGCATCAACGAGGCAGCGGACTACATATCACACCTTCACAGTGTTTTAGAAGTAAAGGACCAACAAATTGAAAACTTAAAAGAACAATTGAAACAATTTAACTTTAATCCTGTGGAGTTTGTGGAAGCAGTGATGAGTGATAGTGATGATGAAGGAACTGAATATATATTGGGTATGTAATGAAAGACTTGGACATGGACATGTGTGTGTGTGTGTGTAGAATACAGAGCGGGGGATAGACTACTTTGCGGCAATGGACTAGCATGCTGCTTAGTGGTCTATCCCCCGCTCAAAGGGTAGCATTGGATGACCTTGACCCACTTTACAGCAAGGACAACCGGTTAACTGGTACAAAAGAGGGGGTCTATACATCTCGACTTCATTCTGCTTTGGACCTTCCAGTGGAACGCTAGAAACAATGAGTGGATCGCTGCTTGGTGCTAACTTGGACAGGTATTCTGTGATGGTACACTATGAAGATTGTAGAGACATGTTGACGGCTGTGTATGATTGTTTGGTGAGAAAAATCTTTCAAGAAAACTGCCAATTTATGTTAGCGTGGAAAAGAAACTTGTTTGTTGATGGTCATGCTACAATGCAAAGCATGAACCACCTTCATGTGTTAAAAGTAGGACATCATAATTTGGACGAACTGGACGATATGTTTAGGGAGCTGGAGTGTTTGATACATCAGGAATGTAAACCATGTGAAATTGAAATTTTTAAATTGGATATGGAATTAGAATAAAATGTGTTAAACAGGACTTGGACTTGGACTTGATTGAGGTTTTGTAGAACAGAGCGGGGGATAGATCACTTTGCGGCAATGGACTAGCATGCTGCTTAGTGGTCTATCCCCCGCTCAAAGGGTATCTTTACGTGACCTTGACCCACATAAATTGTATAGTTGGTGGGGGTATAAAAAGGGTAAGCAAATTGGATGGATACAACACTTCCATACCATGGCTCCACTTGACAACACCGTGTTCCATCGCAACAGAATTGTCTCTATTCTGGAGGTAATACCTCTAGAAATTATAGAAGTAGAGGACCAACTACCTGCGGTTGATCAAGAAGAGGAGGAAGAGATAATGGATATTGAAACGGACTCTGACGAAGCTGGTTCAACGGACAATGAAGTGGACTTGCACGCCTACGAAACATTAGAGTCATCATCTGAGTCGGAAATGGAATTCCAATTAGAAATTGAAGAAGAAGAAGAAGAACAAGACACTCCTCATCGTCCAATGGATAGGATGTTAGTTGCCAGAAGAATTATGTATTGTCATCGCTGCCTATTCCGTGATGAGGATGATTCCGACTCTGATGGTGATGTTTCACCTTTGTAAAAGCTTAAACAAAAAGTTAAAAAAAGAATGTGAGCGGGGGATAGAGCACTTTGTAGTAAATGATGCTGCTTAGTGCTCTATCCCCCGCTCAAAATAATAATTCTAAATGGCCTTGACCTATATAAACTTGCTCAAACAGATGTCTTTGAAAAACATGTACAAATTATTGAATCTAGACCAAATATCATCAATTTATCAAGCCTACTGATAAATGTATTACAAACGGTTGTGTAAAGGCTAAATTTAGCACATGAGTGATAACCTGTTTCTATATGACGTCACTTTCCCCACCTATCTGCCTCGGATATAAAGGGTCCCGGTGGAGCGCGCTGCTCATTATTGTGTGGACATTCACAGAGTGTGCATTCAAAGCCAAACTGTTTGAAATGGCTCTTTGCGACATTTGTGGGGAAATCTTTCAAGACGAAGATCTTTTCACCATACACAGAGAATTACATGAAGAAGAAGATGGAAAAGAAGATATTATCATCGATGAAATAGACTTAGACTCAATTGACCGGTTTTTGGAAGAGCATCAGAAGCAGATGGACTACTACGACAGCTATCTACAGCAAATGCAAAGAAGAAGACCTAGTGTGATCCAATTTGCTGGTGCTGGACCATCCACTACTAGAAGACCTATTGAAGAAGAGGATATGCAAGAAGAGGACACGGAAGAAGAGGACACGGAAGAAGAACTGGAAGATGTGAGACAACTGCGCACCACGGCCTTACCAGGACAAGTTGTAACACATTTTAAAATTGATAATGTGCAATTGGAATTAGATAATTTTATAACCCAGGCCAGAGTACTTGTTGGAAAAACGCTAAAAGAAGAATTACAGAGATTGAACTTCATTAAATAATTTGGACTGGTGTTAGAATCAAAGTTTACCAATACTGATGGTGAAACGGCATTAAGAGCATTCATTACCAAAAACCGAACCCTTACAACTGAATCTGATATCAATGAAATTATTGAAGAATGTTTGCATGAACTGCTAGTTAAACTGCAAGAACATGAAGGAAGAGGATCCGGCTGGAGTCTGTCATCGATTGAAGGTATGGATGTAAGGGTTCACAAGCACGGATATGGTATAAGGGGTAGTAGTTATATACCTTTGCCAAAGAAGATACAAGCTACCAAATCTTGTATCAATGTGCAAAATGAGGACAATGAATGCTTTAAATATGCTATGCTAACAAAATATGTGCAAGAAAATCCTTGTAGAGTTAGCAGAGCGTATCAAAATGTCCAACACCGCTACAACTTTCGAGGTTTGTCATACCCTGTTAGTGTTAAAAGTATTGGTAATTTTGAGAAACAAAACCCAGGTGTTTCTGTAAATGTGTTTGGTTTAGATGATTCCAATAGTGTTTATCCTCTGAGAGTATCAAAAGTTGAGGAAAGAAACCACACGGATCTGTTATTGATAACTAAGGGTGAAATTTCACATTATGTGTGGATAAAGGACTTTGCAGCCTTGGTTAAAAATCAATTATCAAAACAGAAACGTAGGTTAACAGTGTGTAAAAGATGTTTCTGTTTCACATATAAAGAGTTGAGACGTGGAGGATCGGAGTGGTTGTCGGAACACCAGCGGCTTTGTAATGACAACTATGAAGTGAAGATTAGTCTGCCACCACCATCTAGAGCATTTGTCCAGTTCAATAAAACAGTTCACCAATACCGGATTCCACTAGTTATCTATGCTGACTTTGAATCCACGTTAGTGCCGCAGGAACTTCCGGATGGTGAAGTAACTAGAAGAACCAAATATCAATTGCATCAACCTAACAGTTTTTGCTTATTGGTGAAATCTACTTTACCTGAAGAACAATTGCAAGACTATGGCTTAACATCCACTCCGATACTCTACCGTGGGGAAGAAGCTGCTAAGTATTTTGTAGACCAGTTGTATGAGATTGCTGAAAAGGCGGAACGCTTATACGGTAATGTTTTACCCATGGAACCTTTGAACCAAAATCAACAAGAAGAATACATTTCAGCAACAAGATGTTATCTATGTAAGAAGAGCTTCAGTGAAGAAAATCCAAAAGTAAGATATCATGATCACCTCACATAGTTATACAGAGGACCTGCTTGTAATTCATGCAATATAAATTACAAACTGCCAAACTTTATCCCTGTAGTGTTACACAATCTTAGTGGCTACGACTCCCACTTCATTATTCCAGAATTAGGAAGAGATAATGGTAAAATCGATGTTCTTGCTACAACATTGGAAAAGTATATCAGTTTCTCAAAAACAGTAGGTAAAATTAAACTTCGCTTTGTAGACTCTTATAGATTTATGGCATCTAGTTTGAGCAGATTGTCTGAGAATCTACGAAGAGAAGACTTAAAAGAAACCAGCAAGATTGTACCTGAAGATAAATTGGACTTAGTATTACGTAAAGGAGTGTTCCCCTACGATTACATAACTTCTACAGAAAAATTTGAAGAAACCAGTCTACCACCGATTGAAGCCTTCAACAGCAAATTAAACGAAAGTGAAATCTCCGTTGAAGACTACAATCATGCTTGTAATGTTTGGAACCAACTAAACATTCAAACCTTAGGGGAATATTCTGACTTTTATATAAAATTGGACGTAACTCTGCTGTGCGATGTGATGGAAGAATTTCGAAACACCTGCTTCTCCGCCTATGGACTGGACCCTCTACACTCGTACACATCTCCAGGATTAGCATGGCAAGCTATGCTAAAGTCAACCAACTGTCGACTGGAACTTCTAACGGATATTGATATGGTGCTCATGATGGAATCTGGTGTACGGGGCGGTTTGACACAAGCTGTAACACGTCATGTCAAAGCCAACAACAAGTACATCCCCGGCTTCGACGAGCAACAACCATCGGTCTACCTTGGCTACTTTGACGCAAACAACCTTTATGGTTGGGCAATGTCAAATCCGCTTCCCTACGCTGACTTCAAATGGATCGACCCGGCCACCATCGGAGACATCTCACAGATTCCAAAGGATGGTCCAAAAGGCTATATTTTGGACTGTGATTTTGAATACCCGGAGCACCTTCATGACCATCACTACGACTTGCCTCTCCTAGCCAAGACTGAAGTTTCACCGACAGGAAGATGGCCAAAATTGATGATGACCTTGGAGAATAAAGATCGCTATGTGGCTCACTACTGGGTAGTTCAACAGGCTCTCGAATTGGGTCTACGTATAGTGAGAATTCATAGAGCAATTGAATTCACCCAGTCTTGTTGGTTGAAACCATATATTGATTCCAACACTACAAGAAGAGCTGCAGCGACAACAGCATTTGAAAAGGACTTCTATAAATTAATGAACAATGCCATCTTTGGGAAGACCTTGGAGAACAAAAGAAAACACAAAAATGTAAAATTAGTGAGTGATCCTAGGAAATTGGAAAAATTAGTGCAAAAACCAAATTTCGGAACATCCATGATTATAAACGAAAATCTAGTCGCTGTCAGTATGAAGAAAACAACAATAGTCATGGACCGTCCGTTATACATAGGTATGTCGATTTTGGACATAAGTAAAACCCTGATGTATGATTTCCATTATAACAAAATGGTTAAACACTACGGAAGGGAAAACATTGGAGTCGCATACATGGATACGGACGCGTTTATCTACTGGATAAAGACTTTGGACATGTATGAAGACCTAAGGACTTTTCCATACAAAGAAGATTTCGACTTTTCTGACTATCCGAAGAACCATCCAAATTTCAATGAAAAAAATAAAAAAGTAATTGGAAAATTCAAAGATGAAGCAAATGGAATGCCTTTAGAAGAAATAGTAGCGCTGATGGCGAAATTGTATTCATTTAAGATGTACCACGAGAACAACACACCGACAGTCAAGAAAGCAAAAGGAGTGAAGACATCTTATTTGAAAAAACACGTAACATTTGACCACTACAAGACTTGTTTGTTTGAAGATACTACGATATCAGCAACATTCAACAATATCCGAAGCTTCAAGCATCAAGTCTACAGTGTCACCGAAATTAAAAAAGCACTGTCAGCTCGGGATGATAAAAGACATATTTTGCCCGACAAAATCCACACTCTTCCTTTCGGCCATTACTCCTTAAACCCTATCAACTAGTAACCTATTCTTCGTCCTTCTACAACTTCGACCTTATTCCTTTCTCCTTCCGTAAAAAAATGGGGAACACGGCAAGTCCAACGCCGTGTTCCCCATTTTTTTACACAAGTTTGGATGACCTTGACCCATATAAATGATGTGAATATTTAAAACAACATTCATTGTGATTATACATGTGATACAACAAACATTGAAACCTGCAATATGAAGGACTTGAAGCAACAAATTGTCAACGAACTTCATAAACCTGCAAGAAGAAAGTTTCCACGAAGAAATACGGTGATAAAAGGAATTAATGATTTATATCAAGCGGATTTAATCGAAATGATTCCTTATAGCAAACAAAATAAAGGATATAAATACATATTGACTGTTATTAACTGTTTTTCAAAAATGGCAGATGCTTTACCACTAAAAGATAAAAGTGGCAAAAGTGTTACAAAAGCAATGGAAACAGCTATACAAAGAGACAAACATACTATTAAACATTTACAAACAGATGATGGAAAAGAATATTTTAATAAGGAATTTGCAAATTTAATGAAAAAACACAATATAAACCATTATTCAACCAATTCAGAAGTAAAAGCCTCAATAATCGAAAGATTCAACAGAACTTTAAAAAGTGCAATGTATAAAATGTTTTCCAACAGAGGATCGCACATATGGATTGATACGTTACCAAAACTTATAAACGATTACAATAACAAATTTCATAGGACTATCGGGATGAAACCAAACCAAGTAACTAGTAAAAATGAAAACCTTGTATTAAAACGTATAAAAACGAATAATAAACCAAAAGTTGAAAAACTAAAGCCTAAAAAATTTAATGTGGGTGATAAAGTGCGAATAAGTAAATATAAAGGTGTATTCAGTAAAAGATACCTGCCAAATTGGACCAATGAGGTTTTTACTGTATTCAAAGTACAACCTACAGTACCTGAGACATATATTTTAAAAGATAATAAAGGACAATTGCTTGAAGGAGGGTTTTATGGACATGAAATGTTAAAATCAACAGTAGGCGATGTATATTTAGTTGAAAAGGTGTTGCAACGGAAAAAAGATAAGGTCAAAGTACGATGGTTAGGATTTAATAAGACGGAAGATTCTTGGATACCTAAAAAGGATTTGATATAACGATAGAGAATCATTTTAGGTTGAACCATTACAAAGGATGGAGATAGTACCACAAAAAGAGAGTTTTACTATTAATAATATAGATGAACTCACAGTGGATAATTCAGAATTCAATAGTGGGAAACATGGCAATTTGTTACCAAACACCGTTCGTTGTCTAGTTACCGGACCTTCCAACTGTGGAAAAACTAATGTAGTATTCAATTTGATTACAAACCCTAAAGGATTACGATTTAACAATCTATATGTATTTTCAAAATCACTACAACAACCAAAGTATCAATTATGGAAAAGATACTGACTAATGTGCCTGAAGTTAAATATTTAAAGTTTAATGCAAGCGAGAGTGTCATGCAGCCACAAGAAGCTAAACCATTCTCCGTGTTTATATTCGACGATGTATCTTGTGAAAACCAAAACACAATAAGGAATTACTTCGCTATGGGTCGACATAACAACATAGATAGCATTTATATTGGCCAAACTTACAGCAAAATACCTAAACAACTCATTAGAGACAATGCAAACATGTTAATTGTATTTAAACAGGACGAAACCAACCTAAAACATATATATTTTGATCATGTAAATGCGGATATGACATTTGAACGATTTAAAGAGTTGTGTGGAAAGGCTTGGGCTGAAAAGTATGGGTTCCTAACAATTATGAAGGAACAACCGCTAAACAATGGTCGATACAGGATAGGATTTGATAAATTTATATTAATACATTAAACGCGGTATAACACATTCATTGTTGTACAACACGTCTTGCTACAAACATGGTTAACCAAGAAAAATTAGTAGAAGAAATAAAATCCCTTAGTGATTCTATTCGGGCTAAAAACAGAGCATTGAAACTAGGTATTAGCGAGAGGGAGAAATTCCTTGAATCTACTTTTAAACCTATTACTGAACCCTTGAAACAATTAAACAAAAAATTTGCTAAACCTGTATTGGAAGGAGATGCGATTGCACCTATTACGAAGTTTGAAAGAGAAAATGTAAAATCAGAAGAGTTTAGTGATGAAGACCCGGAATCCTCTACGTATAGTGGTTTTACCGGTGGAGAACCTGAAAGAGAGCTAGAATCACCGGACTATAGTGGAATAAAAGAATTATATGAAGTAAAAGCCAAAAGAGGACATGAAGTTGTATCAACTGCTAGTGAAGAGGAAAAAGAAGAAGAGACAAGGGAAGGTCCGTCAAACATAAGCTTGTTGGGTGAAAACATTCATAACAAAGGACCTTTAGGAAGGAAATACATGATAAAAATGTTAGCTGGAACAAATCCTAATAAAAACTACCATAGTTATGGGGTAAGACTAACAGAAGACGGTTTAATGGTTGGTAATAGCCCGGTAAACATTGATGAACATGATAATATTATTGTTGGTAATCAAAGATATAAGGGCACAAGGGGATTATTTGAATTATTATTTGAAAATAAGCCTTTAGAATTGTTAGTTAAAGAAAAAGACATGGAAGCATATAAAAAGATTTTGGAACAAACTAATGCATACAGGAGGAAGTATTCAGCTGACCAACCTGTTTTTAGATCAAAGTCTTTAAAATATAGAGAATTTGTATCCAGGTTAATACCAACAACGAGAAGACAACCAATGCCAATAATACCAAGAAAACCTGTAAAACGAAGGTTTGTGTCATCCACTTTGGATATAAGTGCTCCAGAACCAAGAAAAAGAAACAAGTCTGTTACAGGTACAGGTTTAATGAAGAAACTATATAACACAAATGTGATTTATTACAATAATATCAATAAATTGGTGGATAGAATGAAACTAATACATGAAGCTAAAGAAGCGGGTCATACTGGATTGGAAAACGAATGGGTGGCTTTAGTGGATGAACTCCGAAACCGTGGGGTAATCTCATAAAAATGCGTTACTCCCTAGAATACTATTCAGTTGCACCATGAGTGTCGACAAGTTCGGACGTTACTCCTCGGATGGGTTATATTATGCCAATAGTTTAAAAAGAAGTGCTGGTTTACCACAAACACCTGATGGAGATTATGATATGAGTAATAAAAGGTTAAAAAACATAAAAGATCCTACGGATGAAAACGATGCAATAAATTTAAAAATATTAAAGGAAAAGATATCGCCAACATTAAGACTACAAAATAACACATATGACGCAGAAGATCATAGAATCATCAACGTTGGTAAACCAAATCAAAACGGTGATGCAATAAACAAAGGTTATTTGTCATCTGAATTAAAAAATACGTTAAAATTCAATGGGAAAACGTATAGTGCTAACAATAAACGTATATCCAACGTAGATGACCCTAAAGATGCAAAAGACAGCGTAAATAGACGCTATTTACATTCTTTGATACCTGAAAAGACAAAAGATGGATTTTCTTTTTATAAATTTGTTATTAATGATATAGGCTATCCAAAAACTGAAAACGATGCTGTAAATCTAAAATATATTAAAGATCATTGCATCATACGTGATGTAGGGGTTATAGATTGTTTTAATAATTGTTTAGCAAATGTTAAAGATGGTTCGGCGCCATCAGATGGTGCAACAGTGGGTCAAATGATGGAAACCTTAAAACAAGAAACAACCTCTTTTGTAAAACAAGATCAAGTAGTATCGAAGCAAGGGGATGAATTTGTTCAAGGTAATGAAAAATTTAATTTATTAACATACAAAAATGATGCTTGGGATTACATGGATAAAAAGTTATCAAATATGGGATGGGGTTATGAAAAACATGATGCAGCTGCTTTATCACAAACCGTACATCTAGATCCAGATAAATATTTTAGATGGTTTACATGTAATAATAGAGTGATAAGAGACTTGGCACAAGGAAGAGAAGCAAATGATGCTGCAACTGTAGGACAGACCATTACAACATCATTAAAGGATAGTAAAGTGTATGATTGTAATAATAAACGTATAACAAACCTTAAAGACCCTGAACATGTAGATAATGCTGTCACTGTTAATTTTCTTGTAAAAGTTTTAGGTAATGCGATATTTGATTTACACAATCATTTTACACCAGATATTCTTCAAGGAAAATCAGGTCATAATACTTATGCTGAATCCATGAGAGGTGAGTATATTAAACGAGAAATTTATAATAAATACTTTATTAACCCTAAAACGAAACAGTTTAGATCATCAGATTGGGGTGATATTGATATTTAAGTAAATAACTCAATAAATGACTTCATTTATGTGCAACCTGTCATAGAGTTAACACATGAGTTGCACATTGCCATTATAAAAGGACAATAATGACGTTCAAGTACATCAGTCCATATCGAGACACTGCAAGAAAAGGAGGTGGGATCACGTCCACAGCGGTTTCTCTGTTAAGTAAAGCTTTAAAACAAATTCCAGTAGGATCCATAGTAAATAGAGCAATAGACGCATTACCATACGAATTTCATATACCAGGAGGTTATCAGTATTGCGGACCAGGAACTAAATTGAAAAAACGACTGGAAAAAGGCGATCCTGGCATAAACAAGTTAGATCAGGCTTGTAAAGAACACGATATCGCATATTCCACGTTTGCCGATTCAAAAAATAGATCAATAGCTGACAAAAAGCTTGCGGACATAGCTTGGCAACGAGTAAAATCAAGTGACGCTAGCATAGCAGAAAAAGCAGCAGCTTTAGCAGTAACAGCAGGTATGAAGGCTAAAACAGCAGTAGGAGGTGGAAGAAGGAG
Source organism: Neoaliturus tenellus (assembly GCA_030545055.2). Lineage (NCBI taxonomy): Eukaryota > Metazoa > Arthropoda > Insecta > Hemiptera > Cicadellidae > Neoaliturus > Neoaliturus tenellus. The sequence goes on along the minus strand of CM061534.1, from coordinate 174,699,813 downwards.
GAGAAGGAGAGTAAAAAGGAGGTCAACCACAAGAAAACATGGAGGAAATATAAAAAGAAGACGACGATCTACAAGAAAAGGCAGGAAGAAGCCCACCGTGTGGTCAATGGTAAAAAACGGGGCAGGTCTTTACCTAAGACCTTATCGTGCATATTAAATGAAAGAAATCAATTGGTCATACCACATAAAGCATTAACCAATATTGAATTATTTAAATATATTTCCTGTTTAAAAATACCATTTTTTCGCGGTGTGTTTATGAAAGACAGTTTACCAAAGAAAATGTGGCAAAATGAGACTGGAATTGTAAATTTGGATAATACTGAAGGGCCTGGCACCCATTGGGTTTGTTATAAGAAACTAAATAACAATGTATATTATTTTGATAGTTTCGGTAATTTGCCACCACCAAAAGAACTTCAAAATTACTTTAAATCTGCTAAAAACATATATTATAACTATAAAAGAGAACAACCTGATAATACTTCAATATGCGGCCATTTATGTTTGGAATTTCTAGCTAAAAGTATCAGTCACTATTGAGATGTCTTCCTATACGGTATCATTAACAGGAAAATCGTCCACTTTACGAAGTATCCTTTTTCCAGCGTTACGCTTGCAAAAAGGAAGGTTTTGGGAGGCGGCACTATTGGATTTTACAACGTACAACTCTATTCCCAATGTTACGGAAGGTAAAAATAACATATTGCATTATTATAAGGGAAAGGATGCCAGTGGAAAATTTACAGACTTACAATAGTGCAGGTTACCCACAGGTTCTTATGAAATTGATCATATAAATTAATTTTTGCAAACTAAAATGGGAAAAGACAATATAACATTAAAAGGTAATAATAATACGATGAAAGCTGAAATTACTTCCAAATATTATATAGATTTCACTCAACCAAACTCAATTGGTGATTTATTAGGATTTTCCAACGATGGGCCTGTATTAGAACCAGATGTAACACATTCCGGTAAGAAAACAGTAACAATATTAAAAGTCAATAGTATAGACATAACTTGTAACATTATACAAGGTGCTTACAGGGATGGGGCTAACACCCACATCATACATACTTTTTACCCAAGTGTACCACCTGGATTTAAAATTGTTGAAAAGCCACAAAACCTGGTATATCTACCGTTGAACACCACTTTCATTTCAGACATCGTGTTGAGCGTATTGGATCAAGACGGTAACTTGGTAGACTTCAGAGAAGAGCCTATTACGATTAGATTACATTTAAAATCGACGATTTAATACAAAACCATGGGTTTAACATTTAAAAGCGAACAACCTACGGGAAACCGCATTAGTAGCTCTTCAGCTGTGGAGGAGTTAACACGCGAGAACATTCGTTTCTTAGAGAGAATTGGATTAAAATTAACCGAGTATGGATATACTGGATATAGCGCAGGGTCCAACATTCGACGAAACCCTATGGGAAAAAGAATATCACACCCACAACCCTTACACTTCATCGAAATTAAACAATAACGATGAAATTCGTATTCCCATACAAAATCAAGACATTTACACACTACCATGTGAAAGTTACTTGTATATTGAAGGACAAGTTACTAAAAAGGACGGTACTACTGTTGGTACAACAGTTCCATTTATAAATAATCCTATGGCTTTCCTATTTGATGAAATTAGATATGAAATATCAGGTGTAACAGTTGATTCCACTAAAAAAGTAGGTATTACGACAACTTTAAAAGGATTAACATCTATAACACCCAATGAAACCAATTTACTTAAACCTGCCGGATGGGTATTACCTACGATTGACACGATCACTCCAAATCCAAATGGATATTTTGATTTTCATATTCCATTAAGTTTGCTGCTTGGTTTTGCTGAAGATTATAGGAAAATAATATTAAACGTTAAACAAGAATTAGTTTTGTTGAGATCTTCTAACGATAAAGACATTATTAAAGCTGCAGATGCTACTACAGATGCGACTTTAGAATGGAAATTAAAATTAGACAAAATTGTATGGAGAGTTCCACATGTTAAATTGGCTGACGAGCATAGAATGCTACTTTTAAGAAAATTAAAAGCCGATCGTGATATTGTTATTCCATTTAGAAGTTGGGAATTTCATGAGCATCCCAGTTTACCTACTACGGATCGACACACTTGGACTGTTAAAACATCGAATTATGTAGAACGAGCCAGGTATATTATATTTGGTTTACAAACAGGTAGAAGAGACGCCATTACTAAACATGCAGGACAATTTGATCATTGTGACTTGAAAAATATTAAAGTTTATTTAAATTCACAATTCTTTCCATACGACAATTTAAATGTGTCATTCACTAAGAAGAAATACAGTATATTGTACGATATGTACGCGAGATTCCAAAGTTCATATTACGGTAAAACAAATACACCTTTATTATCACCTGACAAATATTTCGATGCCTACCCAATAGTTGTAATCGATTGTTCTAAACAAAATGAATCAGTAAAGTCATCAAGTGTGGATATAAAAATAGAAATGGAATTCAACGATGCTATACCGGCTAATACAACTGCATACTGTTTAATTCTACATGATAAAATCGTAACATACACACCTTTAACTGGAATTGTTAAAAATGTATTGTAAGAACCGGTTTTGTTTCATTCCGCGAGTATAAAAGCAGAGCGTACAGACCGCTCCTCATCAGTTTGTTGCCTACTGTTGTATGGGTAGCATCGTATTCAATATGGCTTCTCCTAGTGGTACACCTGAAAATGTGGTAGATATTGAGAAGGAGATATCTGAGTTTTTAGATCCTCAAGGTCACCAGGAAGGAGGTGAACAAAACGTTTGCGGACAACTTCACGCCAGTAATAATGTTGAAGAAAAAGGTAAAAGAAGAAAGACTATACAAAAGAGAAAAAGGGATATTGAAGATAATATTTCTCCAAACATATTAAGTGAGGTATTTTTGCGAATATTTTACCCAATCTCTTCCAGTTTGGATAAAAGTGTTTTAATCGGTGTTATGAAATCTACAGATTATTCCCCTACTGTAATTTTAACTCATGGACCCAAAATGATTTTGTTTACGGACAGTGCTTGGGAATCGTTTATGAAACATTTGCATCTACTAGAATGCTATTTAAGTAGTAACATGTTTGGAAGAAAGACAAGAGTAGGACTTTTGGATTCAAATGTGGAAATTGATATTATTAAACAACGTGGTGATCATCAGCTACGGTTTAGAGACACAACAAGACATGATAACAAAATTCAACTTAATCGAGAGGAGTTTTTCATTTTAACTTGTGCTACTGAACCTATAACAAGATACTTGAGACAACTGGTGTTTTCAAGTTCGATTATTAAAGATTATTTGGAAGACACTTTGGACAAACAACCGGACGCACCTATATTATACGGACCTGTAGATACTTCTATATTTAATAGAGTTCCTCATGAAGTACAGATGTGGAGACAATTGGAAAAGTACGCTCAACTACATAAGAAATCAGTAAAACAGGAAGAAGAGGAAGATGGAGGAGAAGAATCAAGTGTTAGTGATGAAAATGAAAACAAGGAAAATATAAAGATGGAAACTTAAATAACAATGGTTAGTTTTTAAAACAATAACCAAAATCTTGTGGGGTTAGGCCTATTGGGGACGGTGCCCACGTTAAATATACACCAACGCGCCAACAACTGTACGGCCGGGTATAAAAGTAGTACCTACCGTGGTGTGGAAATCAGTTGACCTCCTGACTTCGTAATGAGCAGACGTGTGACCTTCAAAATGGACAAGGGAGAAGAACAACAAGTAAAGTCCAAGCCTGGTATTATTGAGTTTCAAGCGTTTCGTGGTAATGATGATAGATTCATTATAAAAGAACTTGTGTTTTTGGACATGAATACAAGTGTTCCTTATTCGTTTTTATTTAAACCACCATGTTCTTATTCGTCTTTAACTAGTAAAGCCGCTACTACCAACAGATGGATTTCAAAACACTTCCATCATATCGATTGGTATGATGGTTTTACAAGTTACACGGACTTGTATCACATTATGCATCACTTTTCAGACAAGTTTACCAATATTTACACAAAGGGGCTGGAAAAGAAAAGATGGATCGAAGGATTTACTCATGTTCCGGTTAATGATGTGGAATTGGATAAGAATTATCAATACATGCTGGAAACCATATGTATTTGTACAAAAAGCCCAGAACATGATAAAGATAGACATTGCGCTTTGAAAAATGCCTATAAACTCGCCTCTTACCTTCAAAATGGGGAAGTGGGGAGTGGTGGGGGTAACGGAGAGTATATAAGTGGGGAGCAGACAGGGACCTGGCATGAGTATTACTCGAGATTCCGAGACGACAACATCTCCGAGCAAGAAGACGATCTGTAACCTGACCATGGCATCTCACCAGTTCCTTCAGACTTTGGTCGAGCAGTTCAATGCTCACTCCAAGTCAACAATATTACCTGTAAAGAAGTGCTCGGAACTAAAAGACGAGAAACACTACATAATCCATGCTATGAAGAAGATGGAGACTACAGTTGGGGAGGCCATCTGCTGCAGTCTCAGCGAGGCGCCGTTTACTCCGGGGGATGAACCAAAGTTCCAGGTGTACCTGCCCAAGAGATTCGTCCATCTTCTACAAAACGAGGATCTTCGCTCTATTCAACCCGGGTGTCTATACCTGGTGTCGCACGGCTGCACGGGTAGCAATTCTACAGAGTTGACCATCCACATCGCTGACAAGCAGCAGTGTTAGATTTAAGTTTTAATGTTGTACATATGTTGTTGTTGTAATGTTTTATAAATAAACGAATCATAAAAGACAAAAAAAATAAAAAAAACAAAAAATGCAACATATCAATATGTGACAAACTTCACGTATTGATATGTTGCATTTTTTTTAAACTTCGCGGGTGACCTTGACCTTTGACCTTTGCATTTCACAACTACCCCCACTACCGTAATTACCCCCACTACCGCACTAGGATTCAAACCTGCTTGGATGCGAAAAACGGTCATTCTGTTGCCAACTAGCAAACGATGAGCACCTTGTACGAGCTTTGCTTACAACGAGTTATAACTGACGCATCTTTATTCCAGACGGCTTTACGAGATAATATCCCTATAACAGTAAAACAGGATATCGAAGAGTACAAGAAAGATAATAGAGGGTATTCGGGATACTCCTGGTATAGGTTCCAAGACGGGGAAAAGTTTTGTAGGCCTTGTGGCAATGCTGCCGTCAGAGACCTTCGACGGTTCGTACAGGAAGGTGGTAGAAAACAGTTTGGATTTCTAGCACCAATGTTTAGATTTGAAAACTACAAGGACACCTGTGCTATTTGTTCCATCCCTTTGTATCAATGGAAAAAGTTTAGAAGTGTTTAATTGCATCTTCCATACCCCCACCACCATTACCCCCACCACTTTTCCATGTACCTCCAAACGCTGTGCCTCGGCTTCATTTCTACTCCAGCAGCCAACCTAGCAACATCAGGATGTCTCTCAACGTCAGTTGCGCAAGTTACGAGGAGGTGAGCATCAAGACTCAGCAGGAGCTAAACGACTTATACAAGGAGTTGCAGCTGATGGTGGCACGAGGCTACCGTATAAATGTGCAAGTTTACGCTTGCAATATACGGAACACCCGGCAGTCAAAGGAAGAGCCTGGACACTCCTCAACGGCTTCCTCACCAGCGTCCATGAAGACCGAGCCAGACAACTTGGACTACTTCAGCTGACTAGCAGTTGTATTTCTTGTCCTAACCATTGTAGAATATGTATATTTTTTCATTATATTAAAGAAGTAAAAGAGCAAAAACACCTATCTTGTTACTGACATATAAGCTCAGTAACAAGATAGGTTTTTTTAAAACACAATTTGGATGACCTTGAAACTTCCCCCTCCACTGCTTTGTTACCCCCACCACTTGACTATTGGTGTACATGGCACATCGCAATTGGAAACCTCATTCCATCTTCAACAGCCACACCGACAACATCAACAATGGCAAACCTACCAACAGATGAAAGATGTCCTCACGCATGTTGTGACTTCGTCCACGAGTTGGAGAAGAGGATGCAGGAGAGGGCGATAAGAAGAAAGCAGATCCACTCAGAAAATATCATGATAGTCAACGGCTATCTTTTATTGTTCGGCCTTATTATGGTTGTACTTTTTATACTGTATGGCATAGTCACATGTGTCGGCAAGGTTGCGGAAGAAAACGCCCGCCACCATCAATTGGAAAGTTTTAATGTTACTTTGTAGGTTTTCCTTTTTTTAAAACTCCGTTTGGATGACCTTGAAACTTCCCCCACTACTACACCACGCCCCCCACCACTTCACCATGTTCCTGCATGAGCATCACATCAACCGTCATTCCTTGTCCGACAAGCAACCATGGCAGACAACACCATCAGCCAAGCTGAATCCACTACTGATGTCGGTACAAGTACGGGTTGGACACTGTCGATCGATAGTGTACACTATTTGGAGTCGATTTGCGAACGTATGAAGGAAATACTGCGGGACAACCCTGGGATCATAATACAAATGAATTTAAATTATGATTGGTCCCAAGTTAGAATGCAAGGGGACGACAACAACGGTCAACAATCTCCACAATATTCGCCCATGTCCCCGATCTACCCTTACGGCGAGTCTGACGTCGATGAAGATGAGGCTGATGAAGATGCAGGGGACAACGAGGCTGAAGAGGAGTAAGCTTCATTCCTTTTTTTTAAAACCTAAATTGGATGACCTTGAGAATTCCCCCTCCACTATTTCCTTTTTTTAAAACCCAAATTAAATGACCTTGAAAATACCCCCTCCACGTACTTTTGGTTTACCCCCTCTACTTTTCAATACTGTTACCACAGTCTGTAGCTCACATCATTCCTTGCTTAGCTATCATGGCGGACAGCACTCTTTCTCGAGTTGACTCCACTACGGATGAAGAATGGCCATTTTCCTGGAATGTTCATTTGCAAGACTCGGCAGAAGTGGATATGTTGCATGAGAAATTGGTGTATGTATTAAACGAAAACCCCAACATTGAATGTAGAATGACTATGGATTTCGATGCGACAGGGGTCCACACTCAACCTTCCACTTCAAGCCAGCCTGAGCCTCAGCTTCAGCCAAAGAACTTTACACATCTTTACACTCCAATACGGCCGGAGGATGTGGTTATCAGCGAGGCGGACTCTACTACAAGTTATATTGAGCCAACAAATTGGAAGCTTGTTGTTGACACCTTACACAAGGTCGACTTAGTATGTGACAAATTAAAGGAATTGATGATGCAAGATCCTGGTCTTCGTTTTAAAATTGATTTGTTTTTCATCTGGGGAGCACCTGCACGGGGCTCTTCGTCTGACAGCTCTCCAAGTACAACGGACGAGGAGGAGGAGGACGACTAGTTATCTTTTTTAAAACTCCGTTTGGATGGCCTTGACCTTTCCCCCTCCACTGAGTTTATTTAAAGTGCACTCTCACTGACTGCAGCATCATTTCATCGCGCGCCTTCACTACAGCAACATGGAGAGTCAACTCAACTACTGTTGCGAACAGAAATGTTTTTCATGGCCAAATGACATTGATGTGGTGGATGGCCTGGCTTGTATAAAATGTGAAGCTTTTGGTCAGTGCATGTGCAAGTGCAAGTCTTGGAAGAAGCCTAAACCAGAGTTGAAGACATTCCATGTGTACCAGATGAGAGGGCATAAGTACACTTGTTGCCCTGAACGTTGCATTGAATTCACACTAAGACAGCTAACTGGCTGCAAAATGTGCAACAATCATTTTGCAGGTTTTTGCAAACATTATTTAGGAGCCTGTCAGTACAGATCAACTTGGCATACAGAAGCACTCACTATCAATGAAATCGCTATAGATACACAAGAGTAGTCTTTCTACTCTTTTCTTTTTTTAAAACTCCATTTGGATGACCTTGACCTTTCCCCCTCCACTCACCTTAGTTTATAAAAACCCCATTTTCACTGACCACAGCATCACTTCATCGTGCTCCCTCGTCAAAGCAACATCAACTATGGAAAGTAAGCGCGTCTCATGTTGCGAGCATAGGTGTTTGGAGATACAAGGCGTCACATATTGTGCAAAGAAGCGTTGGGAGGAAGAGACGGGGACAACCTATTGCTGTGAGGATAAGTGTTTCCTCTTACCAAAGTGGCAAGTGGATGGGCTGGCCTGCCGGCAATGTGAATGCTTCGGATGTTGCAGGTGTAGATGCAAGAACCAACAGCTGCCACCACCGGTACTACAAACTTTCAAAATCTACAAATCCAAGTACTTTTATACTTGTTGTCCGCAGCGGTGTATTAAATTTCACTTCTCCAATCTTACCAATTGTCGGAAGTGCTACGGACAACCTGATGGGTGGTGCACCTGTTTTCTGGACTCCTGCCGCTACAGATCGGATTGGTTTACAGATCCGTTGGAAATTGATGAGGTCGCCCAGGAAGCACAAGAGTAGTCTTTCTACTCTTCAACTTTTTTAAAACTCCATTTGGATGACCTTGAGATTTCCCCCTCCACTTCCCCATATACCTAGAGTACACAGAGCCTGACAGTCAGTCACTCGGTGGCTGTCGTGGGGTGCGCATCGGTGTCGGCGCTCTGTAGTTGTTAAGTGTTCAAGGTCACGGTAATATGAAATTGCGGATGTTGTGCTTGTTCAATGGCCTCTGAGGACTAGTGGATGACGGTTTAAGCAAGGTCATGTCGCAAACTCGAGTTTGACTTGGCACTTTTTGCTGTTTCTCATCGCAAATTCGCTCCAAGTCGTCAAGGTCACGTGGACTCTGACTGAAACTCGGAGCGTAGTGCGAGAAACGGCAAAAGTGCCAAAAAATTTTGAGTTTCGGCGTGACCTTGACCTTAACAGTGTCAGTGACGTCATTTTGATGATGTAATGGATGATGACGTCATCAGCATGTCATTTCTGTAACGTCATGGGTTTGACGTCACGGAAATGACGTCATCGATGGTGACGTCATCAATTACGTCATCGATGACGTCATTTTGATGACGTCATGGGTATGACGTCATCGATTGCGTCATCATCGATGACGTCATCGGTTACGTCATCGATGACGTCATCGGGGTCGTTGACCTTGGCGATGACGTCATCACATTCCTCAGAGGTCATTGAACTGAGCCAGCAACCGCAAAAACACACTACTAATGTTCTAATTAAATCAGACTTTAGGATAATCGTTTCTACAGCAGCAGTTTTGAAAAGAAATTCAAAACCAAGTTCATGATGACTTGTATTATCCCAGTGTTGAAGATATAAGGTCAGGCGCGAAAGATGTTGTTCCAGAACTACTAGATTTGTTTTTAAACGATCGATCTAACATAGAGGAGAAGGCAAACATCAGAATAAAGTATGGACTACTATAAAGAGGATTACTATAAACCACATAATATTAAAACTATGTAGGAATAGGTCTTTTCAATCACCTGTCCAGTGTTCCAGTCTGCTTTTGGATTAAACTTATCAAGACGTATGGCTCTAAACATTTAATAGACATTTCTTACTCTCTGGGATGTTCAATGTCATACTATGAACAAGCAGACAAAAATATTCCCAACAGTTCTTAGCATAATCTTTTATCTTGAAACTATATGGATGCACAAGGTCTGTAAGTCTGAATGACAGTATATGTTCAATGCATCTTAAAGCTGTTGCAAAAATGTCATTAAAATCCAAATTTAACATGGTATCCCTACCTCCAACATCTGGTCCTGCTAAACAACTCGCTTATCGAACATATATAGTGTAGTATAATTAGTCGGGAAAAGTGAAATAATTTGTTGACAGCCAATTTCTTTTGAAATGTTTTCTATGGTATCTTCTGACCCTCCTCCGTAAAGTCCCCTGAAATCCCATGGGGATCATGCGTCAAAACGAGGGGTTGGCTCATAAGGAGTTACAATAAAATTTTATATTAAGCATACTAAATTTAAATACATTCCAGAAGGTTTATAAATATCAAATTAAAGGCCTTAAAATGTATATTATTACAATGCCATAAACCAGACCTCAATAAAACGGTCGGGAGAAAAATGGCAGACGTTCAAAATTTAGAATAAAATAATATCAAAACTGTGAAATGCAACAACTTTCGACATATTTGACCTCTTGAGGTCTGGTTTTCGGTTATGTTCTTGAGGTCTGGTTTTCGGCTATGTTTTATCCTTACTAAGACCTTTAAAATTATGTATGACATGGCTATGGACTAACAAAACTGTTTCAAAACTAAGGCATAAGTCGAGCTATCAGCATTCTAAGGTAATATTAAAAGCAAACGTTTGCCACAAACAGCACATCAAAAGGTCAAGTATTTCGAATATTATTACATTTTTAAGTGTTAAGGTTAAAATTTGATTTTTTTTTTCAAAGTTTGACAGGCTGCCTTTTTGACTTAGGCAACCTTTAGAGATGAGGCGTTTGCGGGATAAAACTTTCCGACTTAAGAACTTTAATTTGATATGCCTAAGACTACTGGTCGACGAAACTTTATTTCTGACTTCACATGGGCCATCCCATCATTTTTAGGCATTTTGCCCACTGGTTATTTTAGGGGACTTTTCTGAGGGAGGTCAGGGGATGACGAAGAGCACATTTCAGCAAAAATTGGCTGTCCAAATTTTTTTTCATTGTTTAGCTATATGTTGGCTTAATTTTACTACACTTATATGATTAGATTACAAAATTGATCGGAGATAAGGAAATCAGCGCTACATACTGGTGGTGGATATTACCTGACAATATGCTGTATCCAGTGCATAAAAAATATTTAAAAAACACCGTCACTTGAAGAAGTTATAAACTTAGTCTCCTGCAACTGCGAAAAGACTTGCAAAAATTATTGTAGCTGCTTTAAAGCATCGCTTGATTGCACAGAAATGTGCGGGAGCAGTGGCGGATAACGCAGCAATGTAACTTTGAAGTCAAGGAAAATTAAGAAATTGCGGTCAATATCAATTTATATCTTAATGACAATAATACGAATAGATTTTTTCACTTCAAATCAAGATACCGTTTTTATTTATTTTTTTTAAAAAGAACATTTTTTAAACTAAAGAACATTTTCAAAACCAAAACTATTTAAAGTGCGTTTTCTAGCTTTATACAAGGACTCATTATTATTTGACACATGTAAATAAGTGAGGAATTTAGGTTTTACTGAGACTTGATTGGATTTTGTAAAAAAAAAAAAAAAAAAACAGTAGTGTACCTTACAGATAAATAATAGTATACTAGTATACGTGTTGCTCGAAATCGAGCAATTTTTATTTTAATACAATACAAAAGTTACTTTTACCTCTAAATCAATGACATCCGACCAATCCAATATTGTGAATCTCTTTAATCACCAAAACTACACGTACTTACAGCTGATTATTAACTTATGTTTAAAATGTTTTATTCGATCCCAATGGAGTGATGAATGGGAAACTTTGAGATTTCAATGATGGATAGCGCCTTTATTTTCAGTCCGATTCTCATGAATTTTTGGCGGAAACAACTACAGACCAAGTCCTATCCAATGACACCAAAACTTGAAAATCGGTTGAAAATTGTAGGAGGAGTTTTCAAGACAAAAAAAACCCCTTAGCGTATTAAATAAGTATAGATTTCACCACTAGTCCGGAAAGTGACCCATTTCTGGGCGAGAAATACATGTATGTATTTAAGTTAAGATGACAATGCCTATTGTACATAATTTGTATTGAACGGCAATAAAAATCTTTGAATCTTTGAGATAGTGTTTTACGCGCGAGGCGAAGCCGAGCGTGGAAAACACTATCGAGCCTGGAAATGGACTTTCCGGACGAGTGTGAACGATACTTTTCATCACGACGCAATCATTAATAAATGTGGAAGTTTTAAAGGAGGATTATTTTTGTAAATTCTTCGCCATTGGACAAAGTAAACAAAGCTGGAATTCAAAATTTAATTTGTTTTAAACCCAGCTGATTGTTGCTGTACGGAAAAGTTTGTTTACCTTGGACGGAAAGTAATAGTACAGGTCAGTAAAATCAGCTGACGGTGACAGTTTGGGAAATGACTACTTTCCAAGGTCTCAGCTGTACGGCAAGTTGTCACTTTCTTATACGGAGTGATGAAAACACTCTTACTATACAACAACATTGCCATTGCAACGCCGCACGGCTGGCCCCACCTCGACCGAACCCGCCGTGACAGAGCATACGCATCAACTCATTAAACCGGCTAAACCGCGCTGGATATCCAACAATGTAACTACTATTATATATCATTTTAAAGGTAATTATAAGAGCTATAACTTTTGTAGGTAATATTTTTTCATAAAATGTCGGCGTGAAAAGTTCTGGGACAAAAAGTAAAATTACTAGCCGAAAAATATACAAATGTTTACTTTTTCATATGAATTACGAACAAACGGTGAAAGTTACGATGAAAGTTAATAGGACATTAATTATAGACATTGTTATAACAAAAATAATGAAAGAATATTCAATCCGATAAGTTGCTTAGTAATCGAGATAGAAGCGATTTACGAAACCCTTGCACTTTTCATGTTTAGGGGGGCACAAGGGGGCAACAAGGGGGGTAGGGGTGGGGACTTTTGGCTAAACACTTCTCTAAATGATAGTAGTCGATGGGGGAAAAATTAGCTTTATACTATTTTTTCCTCAAACTGGTGTTCTACGGCACAGGTTGACTGGACAATAAATGACAAGATCGTCCGCTAGGGGCGCTACTACCATTAAAACAGTGGAAACCATTGGTCGGGTTCACGTTACATCCACCGTAAAGCGGTTTGTTTACGTTTTGCTAAACACGTGACTAATTTCAGACATTTTATTTGTGGGATTGGTCACGTGATAGGCAAAAACGTAAACAAACCGCTTTGCGGTGGATGTAACGTGAACCCGACCATTGACTTTATGATGGAAACACCCATGATTACTGAACGTTGAGGTTTCACGGCTTAAACATCAAAGCCTGCTTAGTTAAGAAAAAAAAGGAAGAAAGAAAAAACCCTAACCTAACCTAAAAATAGTTTAGTTATCAATCCTTATCCTTTTTCACATAACATAACGACAGGGTGCCAATGAGCGGGTAATTACCCGGTTTTCGGGTAATTTAAAGGCTATCGGGTAATGAAGGGGGTAATGGAGAAAAAGCGGGTAAAAGGGGGTTATTGACAAACATTTTCCTTTTAGCTTAAAATTTGCATCTTTCGTTAAAATTTTAAATGATGCGGTTCAGATTGTGAAGAATAAAAACATATATTTTAATAATAGTTTTCTTACAACAAAATCTATTCTACATCCACATCGTTATTCAACAATACCTCTGTGGAGTAAACAGTGAGTGGAGAAGGGTAATGCAAAGCAATCACTATATTAATATAGTGATGATTCTCGATTTTCGAGGTAATGAGAAAACTGCTATACCGTATAGTTGGCGAATGCAGTCTATTTTTGTTTTTTAATTTCATGAAGATGACAGAGATATTAAAGTAACCGTAATTTACTAAAGCCGCGTCAGCATTGGCCGAATAACACATGTTCGTCCAACAGTCTTCGGCCGAATATTTGTTTGTTTGTTGACATTTATTTCCAATATAAATCATATGGTCATTAATTGTTCGTTAGAAATGTTTGTTGATTTTCTTTTTTGCGTTCGCCGCGAATGTTCGGCTAGTGCGGACGAGGACGAGACTTCCTTTTGTGCCTGGGTTAAAACGATGTATTGATCAGTGATCTGGTAGTGTGTTCCTTGACTTGTTGGTTGTTACAGTAGATTGTTTAAAAAAAGTATAATGAAGCACTTAGGTGTAGTCGAATCATTAGAACCAAATAGAAAAAAATATTAGAGAAGGATGTTTGGAAATAACAGGACGGAAATAAACTTGTTAGCTTATAGAGAGTGTAAATAAAACTGTTTTTTTTTATATATTGAATTGTTAATAATGTAGGCCCAAAAATTGATAAAAGAACATAAGGCCTATATTGTGAATATATAGTTTTTTTTTTTTTTTTTTTTGTACATTTGGCATTTTTATTAGTCAGTTAATTGATTTCTTTGAAATAGATCATAATATAATTTTGAAGATTGTTTTATTCTTATTTTGCAAGGCCATCCATAAATCAAATCCATAAAGAAAGACGGTAATTAAGGGGGTAATCATGCTGACGTAAAAGAGGGTAATTACGGGGTAAAAGCGGGTAATTTTGCAGTGGTAAGAGGGTAATTCTTGCAAATCAAATTGGCAACCCTGCATAACGACAACGACACCGACACGACAGACAACAGTTTTCGACAGTGTGTTACAAGTGAAGCTATAATTTTCTTGCACTCTCTTCCTCCTGGGAATTGCAGTTTAAGTTTTAATTAAACCTTGTTCAGTGGTTTTATTAAAAAGATGAATGGCCCAGTAACGATGTATAAGTTGAAACCCCTTGTTCACTTTCCAGATCCCGTGAATTTAACTCCTACCATGTATGGAATGAAGAATATTTATAGGACTAATGTCAGTTCAGCAGATGTTAGCCACCGACCTGAAAGTCTTCCTAACGTTTTGGAACAGGTTAACAAGCTCTTAAAGGTTTATTCTTTCTTACTAGTCATAACTATTATGGCCAGTCATAGGCCTAATATTAAAATAAAATTGTCACTTGTGTCAGTTTAAAGACCCAGCACTGTGTTAGTTGTATTCCTAACTTAAGAATTTATTATGATTATTTTCTCTTTTTAGCGAATTTTCCTTTAAAGGGAATATGCTATTACGGTAGTAGCCAGGGTTGCCAAATAGAGCACCCGATAATAAGGGACTGGGGTTCCGTAATCAAGCCTACTTTTATTACACTAGGGATCGCCTACTGGTCGATATTTGACCAAAATTACAGTTGCTCTGGAACCAGTTTATTTTTATTAATAGGCCTATTTTAACTTATATTTGAAAATTTGTTCTTAATGTTTCGCTCAAATTTGTTATTGCAATACGGTAGCTATTAATGATTTAGGTAATCAATTAGGCTACAATTCCTCTATAAGATTAACATTGGAATTTTGAAAGCCTGTGGGGCGTATCCCTCGGGACCAATCTGAATCCTAATGGAATTCTGCTCATCTGCTAGATAGGCTAGTACCTTTCTAACTGTAAGCGCGGATTTCTTCTATGATGCAAAATAACTGAGATAAAAGAGGAAAAGAAACATGCTTGCCTATTAACACGTTGGCTATTGAACTCCACACATATGTGACTTAATGTTAAAAGAAAACCTTAAATATAGACCAGCGTCACATATATGTGTCGCTCAAGGTGTTTCCAGTGTACCGACGACACATATATGGGACGCTCAGGTCAAATCCAGTGTACCGCCGACACACATATAGGACGCAGTTACGGTTCAGTTAAATAACTTGCCACGACCATTTGGTCCACTGAATCGATCTAAAACCTGTTTATCGGTCTATAGGAATGTGTGACACACATGTGTGTCACTTAGTCTCTGGGTATGACCTCAATTTTTATTTTTTACAGATTTTCAAAGTTGACCATGTTGTCTGCTCACATGTTACCATTAGGCCAGGCGCACACGGGCGATTTTTTAATTGACCGATTAAAAAATCGGCCTATTAAAAATCGCCCTCGATGTATGTGAAGGCGCACACGTAGCGATTGTTTTCGCGTAGTAGTTCTCATTCTGTGTAACATAAAATGGATATTGTAGAGCTAACGTGTGTTTGTGCACTACTGATGCGGGCTAAAAAAAAGAAGAAGACACCGTAGGTATTGGGTACACCCTATTGTAAGTCAGAGACTTTTAAATGGACAGTTTAAGATATATAACACCTTACGAGAGGACGAAAGGAAATTCTTTAACTAGCCTACTACAGAATGTCAAAAAAAGTTTTGATGCTTTTTTCAATTGTTGGACCACGGTTAACTTACCAAGCAACATCAATGCGACCACCCGTTCCACTTCCGTTTTATTTACAGTTGTGGCCGTTTCTCTATTTCACTGATAAACAATTCAGTGTCGAAATCTGCCATTGCACAATATGACTGTATACAAACAACACAAATATACAAGACAAACAAGTTACCGGTGACTGCGGAGTAGCTACTGATGGGCGATCGGCCGATTATTCAATCGCCTGTGTGCGCGGACAGGTTACAACCTGTATGTTTCAGATTTTCGGCCGACTATCGCCTCGCCCACAAATCTGTGGCTTGCCACAGATTTTAAAATCGGCGCTACTTTTGATCGCCTGTGTGCGCGCTCCCATTCGTTTCAATGATGCACAGACTGGGCGATGAAATAATTGCCTTAAAATAATCGCCCGTGTGCGCCTAGCCTTAGTGTTTGTTTACTACACATTCCAGATGGCGTTTTTTATTGCGTGACACATTGTCCTGCATGTTTTAGTATTTTTTAGTGTAGTAAAACTATTTTTCATTTATTTCCCAGTCATCCAACTCATGACACATATGTGGGACAGTCCGTCTATAGCAAACAAACATAATACAAAATATTACTATAGACCAATGTCACACATATGTGACGCAATAAAAATGCTAAAATAGCACTGAAATAATTTTTGTTTCCAAATTCTATGAGCAAATATATACAGTATACATCAAATTATATAAAAATAGCGAAACAAAATTTTCGGTCTCTGAGTTAGTATTTGTCACAATGACTCGGTCTGTGGTGAGAGTAAGTATCGAGTACTAGGATCGGTCTGCTGGGAACTCCCGGCGACCCAAATTTCTGACCGTCGGTAGCCAACGTGTTAATAGATTCTTGACTCCAAAATAGCATAAAACTACAAATCAAGGCGAAACTTCGTTATCCGTCTCCACCGTTATTATCGATGTGGAAATTTCGATATTGCGATTGAAATTGAACGATGAAAACAATCGAATCAACAACGATACTGAGAAAAGATATGTATCATAATAATAATCTAACCTAACAGTGTAACCTTATACCTCCGTCACTCTAATTGACAGCGATGTTTAGGCCTATAACAACAAAATCAATGGTGTTTATAAACATTTAAAATGCATATATTCCCTCAATAAAATAGCAAAAAAAAAACCTTTCTGATTTGTATTTAGCAGCATTTGTGTGACGCCAATTTAGATCTAACGAAGTCTGCTTCTTTTCACAATTTGAATTTAGATACAGCTACACAACGACAACAAACTTGGTTAGTTTATTTTGTGTTGTTCTTTGTTATAGGTTACATTAGCTACAATTTTTACTTTTTCTGTTGTTGTTATTTTTAGTTACTTGTTTGAATATAAACGGTATTTGTTTTATTGTCAAAAGGTTTATTTCATTATATTAGAACGAGAAACTAGCCTAAATCAGGTGATAAAATCGTAATCGTATTGTGTAATTGTATCATCGATATAGGGCCTAATAGCAATATTATCGCAATATCGAAATTTCCACATTGATAATAACAGTGGAGACGGATAACGAAGTTTCGCCCAAATCAATTGTTTTTTAAGATATACAATTAGTTTAAAGTAGCCTAAATAGCCTCTTTAAGAAGCTTAAAATTTTAAGAATAGAAATTTTAAAATGTACAAAAAATACCAATAACGGCAAATTTAGTAAACAAAAGAAATATGTAAATGTTTGTTGGCTACATTTTTCATTCTTAACACATTCGCTGCTAATGGCACAGTACTGTGCCATGAAAATCTGTACGCTCACCCTGATGGCACAGTACTATGCCATGCTACAATGTACTCATCATTTGTATTTTGTGAGGTTAGCTCCTGGTGGAGTTAGTTGTATACCACGTTAGCGTGGGGGGTAGGTATGGCTTTACCTTAGGGCTGAGCAGTTCCCGCGTCGCGGCGACAGCAGCGCTGTAGCGGCGGGAACAGTAAAGTGCCATGCCTGCGCTCATTGCCACCATTCATGTCAGTGTGAAGTTTGCCTTTGTTGTGGACAGACGAGTTTGTAACTATGTTTAGCGCACCTCAAAAACCAAACGAACACTATACTTTTGTGCGCAGTGCCCTGGGGAGCCCGGACTATGCCCTATGCCGTGCTACGAAAAATACCATGTTTAGTGATAAACAATGAGGATATATTAGGGTAGTTAATTTCAAAACATTTTAAATAACTCCCCTTTGTGTTTTTCATTCATAATTTTATTATCTTTATTGTGTTTTACTCAAATAAACAAATACTTCTTTCAATTTTAGTACATTATTTTCACCTGTATGCTGATGGCACAGTACTGTGCCATAAATATGACGTCACGAAATGACGTCATAAACACAACGGATAACATTTTTGACCTCTGTTCCTTAATTATGTCATATAAAGGAATGTTTTGGTGCAATAAAATTGTTCAGCTCCTGGGGAAGGTTTTATGTTTTTATTAGCCGCAGCGAATGTGTTAATCATTTTTTACATCCAAAACTATAATAAACAATGATTCTTTCACTTCGTGCCTTACTGACCTATGCCCTACTACAGAATAATGACTTACCGTACTTAATTTTAAATAAAACGAGAAATAACTAATTAACTTTAATATTTTCATCTGATCGAAACCACCATAATATCAATAATTAATAATTAGGCCTAGCTACAATTTCGTCATTAATTAATTTGATACTAGGTGGTTCATAATGAGCTCTTAAACTCAGCAGTTAGGCCTAACAACAACTCGAGTAAAACTGTTTTTAAAACATTAAAACTCATTGGAACTGGGCCTTGAGCTATTTTTGCTCCTCCATCCATTCACGCCTTAAAGTACAACCTCTTTAACACCACATTACTATTAACACAGATAAATTAAACGTTATTTAAAATATTTAAACTGTTGTTAGTCTTTTAAACACCATTACTTTTTAACGTTTGACATGCCATACTGTTCATATTCATCTTACATCTTACATCCGGAGTCTTCTCCACAATCTGGGATCGGCAAATCGTCAATGTTCTTCCTTCGCTGTCTTCGCAAAGTGAGCTCACCTAATGTGTAGGAAAGTGTGCTCTTGAATGTAGTCAGTTATGGTATAGTACGGTCTGTCAGTGAGATACTGCTTAAGTGTTTTGTAAAAAGTTTTAGTGTTAGTGATTGTTTTAATATTTTCTGGTAAAAGGTTTATAAAAGTAGGAACCTGAGTATTTAGGAATGTAATTGTATTTTTCTAATCTGTGCTGTGGCATGTCAATATTACTAAATAAAAATTAACACAATTTACGTCATACAACACTTTATTTAATAAAACTTACTGGTAATATATTTCGGTGATCTCACACAGTCCGCCATCTTGATTCTAACCAATCGGTCTGAAGATGGTGACATATATCACTGAAATATATTACCAGTAAGTTTTATTAAATAAAGTGTTGTATAACGTAAATTGTGTTTTTTATTTAGTGCTTATAACAACACGTATGCCATGATCATCAAAAAGTTATGTCAATATTACTTTTATTGTGGGTACCTATTGAAGGAGTGTTGGCCAAGTCTTAAAGCAGGTGTAAAACTTTAGGCAAGGACAATGGTTTCCAATATATAGAGGGAGACTACTATAAGGATGTTATATTTGGTGAAATAATGGTTTGCAGTGTTCCAAAGGATTAAGTCTAAATATGGTTCTTATTGTTTTTTTTGTTGTTTTTTTTTTTTTTTTTTTTTTTTTTTTTTTGTATGATGAGAATGCGTTCCATGTTTATTTATGCTGTATATATCCCCATGCTACTATGCCGCACCGCACGTGAGAAGAAAAAAGGGAGTCATAGGCCACTAGTGCAGTCTCTTCATCAGTAATAGTCCTTATCTTTCTTATTACAGAGAGTGATGATGGAAGTTGCTTTCTGAGATAGTAAATTTGCCAGCTGAGGTTTTGATCTTCAAAGATTCCAAGGAATATAGTTGGTAATGATGTTGGGGTAGTTAGGCCATGCCAGTCTTCTTCAACTTATCTATATATTAAAAGGCAAGCATTTGTTTCGTTTCCTCTTTTTTCTCAGCAGCTCGTGTGCATCGTAGGAAAAACCCGTGCATATGGTAAAAAAGACATAGTTGTGTAGAATCCCGTTATAATTTACATCAGACTCGAGAGCTAAAAATAGGGGGGGGAAATATTGATGTTGAGAAATATTTCTCTCTATGAGAAAATTGCCCCTTAAAATCGAGTTTTGTTCATTAACGTGCAACAATTTCGAGCTCTTTAAAATATAGTATGGAAATCACTTAGGTTATTAATTATGGTATTAACCTGAAGGCCAGAATGTACAAAAGGTTATGAATTTAATTTGAAAATCCTAGGTAAACTCGTTACAGAGAAATAAAAAACTGCAGATGCGTGCAAATCCTGAAATTGGCGTGCGAGCTAATACAAAAATGGCCGCCATTTTAAAATGTCAAACAGAACAAATTAAAAATAATTTTAGCTTTGGGGTCGTCCATAAATTACGTCATCTGAAAATAGGGGGGGAGGGTCCAGATTGAAAATGACGGTAAGGTGATGTGCAAGGGGGGGGGGTCGGCTTTGATATGACGTCATTTTAAATATGATGTTTTATATAAAATTTTAACAGTAAAACAATGATAAATTCTAACACAACTCAACTATTATAAAATAATTATCTATAAAATACATTAGACTATTTTAAGGCGTTGTTTTATAGTTTATTTTTCAATTGAGAAAGTCATTTTGGCTTTATTTCTGAAGGTAAATTCAGATTTGATCGGTCAATTTTTTTAGTTTATCATATAGCGTTTAAAAAGCATCATTTTTACTTGAAACGGAGGTTTGTTAAAAATGACGTCATTTTTCCGAGAGGGGGGGGGGGGGGTCAGACAAATTATGATGGTAGGATGATTTTAGGGAGGGGGGGTCCAAAAATCGCCAAAAAGCGATGACGTAATTTATGGACGGCCCCTTTCCAAATATCAATGAGTCTAGGAAAAATTTAAAATTTTTTGAGATGGTGAAGCAACTAGTGCAGGACCACTTGATATGGATTGACCCGACTGGGATGGAAGAGTAGAGAACAAATTTAGTCGGTGTTGTGGAACTTTTTGTTTTAAAACTGAATGCAGTTATTGCGATCATAGACCTGGCCTCAGAGGCTAGCAGTCCCCAGTCCCAGTTCCAACCCCATCCCAGCATTGCCTATCCACACATAAACTTGAGCTGTCACCTGTGATTTTCCTATGTGACTAAAGCTGGTAGGGTACCTTGCTCCATTTGATCACTGCAAGTTTAGGTCTATTGCCTTCAATCCATCCAACCGTCCTATTATAGAGACTTATCAGTGTAATACCTAACAGATATTTTATTTTATATAATGTATTAAATTTTTCTAGCAGGTACGCGTTGGCTGCAAAAATATACAAATTATGACTACTAGTCCATTTATTACTAAAAATCCATATTGCTAAAAGCAAGTCATTTAAAATTGTTACAATGCTTACATCCAGTGACACACAAAGAGTGTAATGATTAAATTTTGAAATAATTATTTGATGGAAATTGTGCAGTACATTTGTTATTACTTATTTTCATTACCTTCCTTTCATTTGACAGGATTCAACATCAGATGTTGAGAGTTTAAAAAACCGTCAAGAAAATATCTTGAAACAATTGAATTTTTTGAAAGAACAGATGCTTTCTTTAAGAGAGCAGCTCATGAAAGGTGCTGCAAGTAACACACCTGAAGATAAATCAAGTGTTAATTTAGACCAAAAAATTAATCCAACTCATCAAAAGGCTGATAAACCACATTGGGTGAGTCCATCATCACTTAAAGTATATTTAGGCCTACATGTTTTATGTTTACATCACGTGACTGTGATAATAATAATGGCATTTATTTTTCAGACAATGTTATACAATGATTTTTCATATTAATGAATTGTGTTGTTATTAAATATTTGTTCATATTAATCAATTGTGCTGTTCCTTTAATTCAAACTCTCGGAATTTTCATAACCTAAGTCCTAACACAAATTAGTTTTTTTTTCATACTGTACTAAAAATTCATTGCAATTAGTTTATTTTTGTAAAATAATATATTACGAGGGAAAACAAATAAATCATTGTTTGGTACTTTACAGTAGGCCTACCATAACCCTCCAGAGGGCGCATCAAGGAGTTTTCCTCCGGGTGACGAGTTTTTTCTTGAATAAACTATAGTTTGAATCCGGGAATGCTGATACCTCATGTACCTAATGCTTGTCTTTAAGAGAAGCAGTTTCAAACTCTTTTTTTTGGACAGTCGAGTGGGGTTTCGAGTCCTTCTGGAGGTAACCTCCATGTGCGCCTCTTGGTGTAACTGAAAACATGGACTCTGCCGCTGCTAGTGCCCTTTTGTTGCACCAAATTGTGGTATACCAAATTTTTGGACATTGTAAAGCGGACAAATTTTAAATAACTGCACGGTTAGTGACCAGCTGTGAAAGGGAAGAAAGTGGACAACTTTAAATGGAAAGGCCTCCTTACATGACCAGGTAACTCATTTAATACAGTACAGAGGAGAATCCCTGGATAAACGATGAACAATGAGAAAGTGATAGTGAAATTGAAAAGGGAAATTTCAATTTAAAATATCTTATGTGTAGGCTAATATAGCCCAATAATTTTTAAAATGATAATAAAGTGTAGGCCTATTTGTAGTTTAAACATTTTTGTTTTATTTCCTTGCGATCATAGTGTTTCAAGACTATATAACTCATTTACAGTTAAATAATTTAATTAATTGAAAAAATTTTGAAAATCGTGTTATAAATTATTCATCATTAATTAATATTTTTGCTAATTATAATAGTTTTTTTTTCAATAAATAATGATAACTTGTACCTAGTTGTTCTGTAATAGATTTAAACAAATTATAAACATTTTAAATATAATAGTTAATTCACTAAATAACTATGATAATTTATATATCTTGCTTTTTGTTTAGTTTTATCAACATTTTAATAATTTTTTCTTAATTAAGTTATCTGCTTTTTTTTACCCGGAAGTAAACTCGGTTTAATATTTATTTTATTTACCATTTACCATCCGCATCTTCTCCGTAATCCTCAGAGACCAGGGAATCGTCATCTTCAAAGCTTCATTCTTCTGGGGTGAATAGTGTGTGAGGGTGATGTGTTTAGTGAGCATTTAACGGACATCTCCATTTTTACATTATGAATCATGTTAAAATAGCATAACACAAGATGACTGCTACAGTGTTTACTATATAACAGTTGCTCATAACAGTAACAATTAACAATATAAATAACAATAATGAGAATAACAGTGTCAGAAGGGGAAATAGACATATAACAACAATTAACTGATATTTAACACCCTACCTGTATAATAACAACACTAAGTAACAACGACAATATAAATTAAAAACACCAAAACAGAACACATGATCTTATAACAATTAATAACAATAGCAAAAAAATGACAAATGACAAGTGCTTTAAATAACAAATAATTAACAATGAACTTCTTTGAAAGGCAGATAATACTATCAACTAACAATAACGAAATTCAGAAAGTCAGACGAGACAAATTTTTTATGATGGCAATAAAACATTGCTAATCTTCTTTTTCAGTGTTGCCACACTGTCTTGAAAGAAGTTGACATGGTCAAGGGCAATGTTGCTAGCCCTTTGGAGTCAGGCCATAGTACTGTTAGCTGCGTAGTTAGTGCGGTGTTGTTGTCATATGAAAATATCACTGGATCATGTGGTCGAAGGAGCCTTATAACAGGATCAAACAAAGAATGTCATGGCAATCGACTCTACCATTGACGATCTTATGCAGAAGGACTAGGTCGGCAGAGAGTCTTTGTTCCTCAAGAGACGAAGGCCTAGATCGATGGACAAGCTCATAATTTCAGCCGCCAGAGCGGCTGAAAGTGTCACATCGGAGCAAGACAGAAAGCAATTTTTGGGATTAGCTCTAAAAGAGGACGAACTTTTCTCCCAATTCAAACCCTGCGATCCTGAATCTGTTTCGGACATCCTATCTAGGTTCAAACACAAAATCTCATATGGGATAGATGGTATTTCCATAAACACTCTTAAATTTTGCTGTTTTGAAATAGCTTTTTTCCCTTATCTCACGTAATCAATAGCTTATCGTCTTCTGGCCATTTCCCTCTATGTTCAAAACTGGTAAAGTTAAACCAATTTTCAAGAATACCCCCCGTCGCAGCAGGCTGCGTACTCAGCGAATTTCCAAATTAGTAATATTAGTTTTGACCAGCTAAACTTGTAAACAAAATTTCATCATGTGCTCATTAATAGGGAAATAAATGTCTATTATTCTCCTAATAGGGAAAGAGTGTGCAGGTATGCTGCCATGGGGGACACTAAAAGTAGGTTGTTAGCATAGAAAAAATTTATTTTGACCATATAAAGCCAAATAGTAAGTTTCATCAATATCTGTCCATAAATAAAAGAGTTTGCCTATTCTCCATATGATTAACATAGGAAAAGGGTATGCAGGTTTGCTGCCATGATAAGTACAAAAACCTAGATTTTTTACCTTAAATGGATGAATCTCAACCACATGAAGCTAAATACCAAGTTTCATCCAAAAATATTGGTTAATAAGTGAAATATTAACACATCCTTATTCTCCATAAGATTAACATTGGAGCCCCAAAAGACAATGTACTGTCTTTAGACTTTGTAATATCTCGGTAACCATTGGAGATAGAGCAAAGCTTCAAAATACTAAATTGTGTGTTTTTTTAGCTAAATCCAATGGTCAAAAAAAAATTTAAAATTCTTACAATTTACATATGAAAAATGCAAAAAACCCGTTTTTGGGGTACAAAACCCCCCAAAACAACCCCTTCCGGTAGGTCGATATGTCTGGTTTTCGAACTCATCCGAATAAACGTAGCATTACACATCTCTACCAAATTTGGTGTCGATCGGACCATTTTTACGAGAGTTATCGTGTCTAGGGACACATATATATATACATATATACATATATATATATATAAATACATACATATATATATATATATATAAATGGATGAATCTCAACCACATGAAGCTAAATACCAAGTTTCATCCAAAAATATTGGTTAATAAGTGAAATATTAACACATCCTTATTCTCCATAAGATTAACATTGGAGCCCCAAAAGACAATGTACTGTCTTTAGACTTTGTAATATCTCGGTAACCATTGGAGATAGAGCAAAGCTTCAAAATACTAAATTGTGTGTTTTTTTAGCTAAATCCAATGGTCAAAATAAAAATTTAAAATTCTTACAATTTACATATGAAAAATGCAAAAAAAACCGTTTTTGGGGTACAAAACCCCCCAAAACAACCCCTTCCGGTAGGTCGATATGTCTGGTTTTCGAACTCATCCGAATAAACGTAGCATTACACATCTCTACCAAATTTGGTGTCGATCGGACCATTTTTACGAGAGTTATCGTGTCTAGGGACACATATATATATACATATATACATATATATATAAATAAATAAATATATATATATATATATATATATATATATATATATATATATATATATATAAATTTTAATGACTATTATTTTTGGTCTCTGGGCACCTCAAAACGAAAAAGTAACATGGTCCTGGGCTTAGGTCTTACCATGAGACCTACGGTAATAGCTTATTCCCTATGGGAAATTCGCTAAAAACTCTGATAACCTGGCTTCTAATTATTGTCCAATAGCCCTGCTGCCAACAGTCTCAAAGGTGCTGGAAAAAGTGGTTTCAAATCAAATAGCTGATTTTCTGGAATCAAACTCCCATTTTTTGCTAGGCAATATGGATTTAGACGTAAATCTACCAAGTCAGCCCTGATCTAATTCATCGAGGACTGTCTCGACACTATGGACGGAGGAAGCGGCATGGTTCAAGCGGCGTTGTCGGATGCTTTGCCGACTTGTCGAAGGCGTTTGACGGTGTCGCCCCTTCTGTCCTGGTGGAGAAGGCGTCCGCCCTGGGGATGTCCGGTGTTGCCCTGAACTGGATAGAGTCCTACATGTCCGACCGTACTCAAATCACTGAAATTGATTTCTTCACGGATCAGGGTCACAAACTCCGATTCCAATCCGACATAACACAAGTGAACTTAGGGGTTCCGCAAGGCTCGATCCTGGGGCCCCTACTCTTCTTAATTTATGTTAACGACATCCACTTTCACCTGACAATATCATTATCTATGCCGACGACACAACATTGATCACTAAAGACATCAACCAATTCAGACTAGAAATAAATGCAAATATTAAGGCCAACCAACTAGCACAGTATACTTTTCAGACCAAAACTTAGCATTAAACCAGAATAAAACAACTTTTTATACATTCAAACAAGACAAAGACATCAATCACACATGACACACTTCTCACAGCTGGCTTTAGGGGACACCACCCTGGCCTGTCTGGAAACTGTCAAGTTTCTGGGAGTGATGCTTGATTTAAATCTCAACTGGGACGACCACATCGCACAACTCAATACTCGACTTGCCGCTGGACTCATTGTCCTCCAAAATTTTGCCTCACTTGGTATTAAGGAACTGTCCAAGCTTGTTTACTTTGGCCAGATTGAGTCCCATCTTCAATACTCAATAGTTTTATGGGGCTCCTCTTCTAAACTCCATCTGGATTCAATGTTCAAATTTCAAAAAAGAGCAATCCGTTACATCTCTAAACTGAGGTTTAGAGATCATTGTTGTGAATCTTTCAGGCAGCTCAAAATACTTACTGTTCCATCCCTTTTTATTTTTGAGGAATTAAGTATGTTAAAGTTACAAACCAGTTGTGCTATTCTGCGGAACATGGTCACAATACAATATTTAGAGACATAAGAACCTCAGTGAGACACAATCTCAGAGCTTTTGAATGTAAGCCTAGCTACCAGGGAATCAAACTGTAGCAAAACTTCCTCAATCCCTGAAGGACATACAAAATATCAAACAATTTTGTTCTAACCTGAAAGATTTCTTAACTCAGGGTTGTTTTTACTCCCTGGAGGAAATCCGTAACTCGAATTGGGAGGACTACCCGATGTAGCCATTATCCCTAGTTTATGTTAAAGCCCCTCTGACCATTCCCTTCCTACTGTGGCAATTTCCATGCGGCTGGGATGGATTTCATCATGGACAGTCTCAAAGGTGCTGGAAAAAGTGGTTTCAAATCAAATAGCTGATTTTCTGGAGCTTAGGAGCTTGGGTCCTATGCCGTCTTCAGCAGTCAACAGGACGACGATGTTAGATGTAACAGGCGGGATGTTAGATGTAAGATGTAATTGGCACTTCATGATATGTAAAATCTATCTTGAAGTCCATGCGAATGAATTGTTGTTGGATTTTCTCAAGCTCATCGAATAAACACCCAAATATATAGTCGAATATATAGTTGTCTTGTCACTAAACTGCTTTGAAACACGAAAAATGAACCCCAACATTCTATTTGCTCTACTACATGTGTTCAGTATATGGGCCTCCCATAGCTCATAGCTTAATGATGGAGTGAATATAATGCCGAAGTATTTTATCTGCTGAACCCAAGAGATAAGTTCATTACGAGCAGTTTAGTTGAAGTTTGTAGGTTCATGGCAGCGATGGAATGTAATAAATTGACTTTGATACTAAGAGTCATCCATTGTCTACACACCAGATGTCAAGAATGAGTAGATTGCTCTGAATCCGGTGGCAGTCATTTACGGATGAATGATGGAAAATATCTTTACATCGTCTTCAAATAGGAGTGAAGCATTGTGAAGACAATAGACAGTATTTATTGTTCGTTCAATAATTACACTGTAATTATAATGAACTTCGTCTCAGGGAGATCATTGATGAATAGGGAGAAGAGATATGGACCGAGTATCGATCCCTGAGGTACTCCAGAGTGAGAAATGAATTCAGAGGATAGACTGGAAGAAAATTTGACATACAGGTGACAGTTGGAAAGATAACTAGTTAACCACCGGATGCAAGTATTGTTAAAACCCTGGTCCTGTATTTTTTGCAAAAGAAGCGAGTAATCCACCATTTCAAACACCTTGGAAAAATCCAAATAGACTTTGTCCAGTTGCTTATTTGAGGCAAAGGCTTCTTGAATTTGGTCCTGGAAGAGTATGAGGTTAGACACAGTGCACACAATCTCAGCTACTTTATGTGTAATATGATCCAGAAAAAAGAGGTCTTCAAATACTTTAGATATCTAAGGGAGAATAGAGATTTGTCTGTAATTTTAATCCAGTCATTGGTACGGTTTTATAATCAATGCGCTCTCTGGTGGGTAAAACCCCACAAAAATAACTTGTAATAACTCTATGCCTCGTTACATAGTGCTTGATTGTATACCACTTGATTCACTAGTCGCTATTTGCAGCGTTTTCTCAAGACTCGATCGTTGTTATTGTTATAGTCATTAGACACAATTGAGTTACTACTGTGGTCGCTTTTTTGAACTACTTCTTTTGTTGAAAAAACAATATTTCAATTTTGATTAGTAATTTTGGTGGTCATTTAACATTGTTGAATCGCTACACCGTTGATCAGTAACAGCTAATGTTACTGGTCTAATGGATTAAAAAGGGAGCAAAATCAGCTCCACGAAATTAGGCAAGTGGTTCATGTCACTTATTTTTATTTCTGACAAATGTTATAGTGCTTGAAGGGGTTAGAAAAACCTAATCTCTGAGGATCAAAATAAACATAATTGGTGGTTTTCAGGACGGTGTGGCAGAAGAGATTGTAATCAGTGCTAGCCCTGAGAATGCTCCATACTCGCTGTTGGCGGTTAATCGGTTGTGGCCTGGGGTTTTGCGGCTGCGTGTCGTCTGCCACACCCACTCCTCTGTTGTCTCTGTGCCCGACCACCTCTCAAGCTTCTCCCCCCTTGCTCTCACGGCTGGTCCCAACGTTTCTGCTCGTCTCATCTGGAGTAACTGTGAGTCTTTTTTAATGAATAGGCAGGTTTCACAAATGATGTAAAGTAGTGTGATATGTGAAAGCAAAAAAGTGTTATGGTCTTTCCTAGTGTCAATTCTTCTAGTGTCAAGACAAGCAAATGCCATATAGTCGGGCAGATATGTGGCAATTAATGGAAGGATTATGTGTTTGATGATAGATAGCTAAAATTTGGGACAGAAATGCAAAAATATACAAAGAATTAAATTTAGATAGGAGACCATCTTATATTTTCCATGTCCGTGGTTTTATGGGATTTCAAAAGAGTTTTCACATTTTTACCATTATTTTTTTTATTTCCATAATTTTTAGTAAAACCTTTTACATGAGCTCTAAAATATCAGCAATTTACTATTTTTTGACTGTTAATAGCTTGAGTGGTGGTCGCAGAGAAAATTAAAAAAAATAAAAGCTGATCTGATCTGGTATATATTGATATTTGATACAATGTGATATAAGTTAAGTTTAAGTATAAGATAAAGTTATAGATTAAGTTTTTATTTGATTTATAGATTATTGTAGAGTCTTCAATAGACTTAAATGAAAATTGATTAAAAAATTGAAAAAATACGATTGATACATCACATCAGATCAAATATTGTTATAATGTAGCAGATCATATTTTCTTTTTGAATTTTCTCTGTAACAACCAAAGATAATTTAACAGTTGAGAATACTAATTTGTTTATAGTTTTGACTCAAAGTTATGCCCTTAAAAACTAATGGTAAAAAATGTGAAGACCTTATTTGTAACCCCATAAAACCCTATCAAGGAAAATCTAAGAATCTAATATAATCCCCTATCTAAATTTACACTTTTGTGTTTGTAGTACTTTTGTTCCAAGTTTATGATCATCATCAAATGCACAATCTTTCCACATACCTGTCAGACTAATAAAATTATTCTAGACAGGTTCAGTAAAAGCCAAAAGGGGAGGACAGGGACCTTCAATGATGAATAGTACATACACTTGACAATGTTATAAAAGTTAACTGATTACCATAACCAATCCCACTGTAGGCTACCTATTACGTTCTATCTTTCAACGTTCTGTCTTCGTTTACGATTCCGATTCCAAAGCCACTTTTGTTGTGTTAATCAATTGTACTATACCTAGAACTGTGTTCTTTCATCCCACATGTAAATGGTTTTTAGTGTGTTTAGTTACTTCACCTAGTCATTGTGTACTTTTTATTTAAATATTACTTGTTATATTGCTAAAATTTTGGCTCCATTGTACATTTTATGTAGCCAATGAAGTTGATCCGTGTTGTTAAGGCTAATATAATTTATTCACAATTTTCATTAGCTTATACTAATAATCATAATTTAAGTAGCCTGCATTCCTTCACAAATATAATGTCCTTGAAGGGGGGATCATTGCCTGGGGTTGTGCCTACAGTACAACTTTACAACCATTACTCATCACACAAAAAGCTATCATCAAAACAGCCCTAGGCAGGTGTCGTCGTTACCCTTCGGATGCTCTATTTACAGAGATGGATGTACTTGACGTGAGACAACTGTTTGTTAGAACGATAACAATTTACATTTCCAAACACTCAAATGAGCTGTTTGAACGCCCTAACCATGACCACAGAACTAGGCATGCGCTTGACTTAGGAATCCGCTTACCAAGACTAATTAAAACTTTTTCAACTACAAATTGTTTCTACGTTGCTCACATAATATACAGTAACTTACCGCGCGACCTACGTAACTTTGACGGCAATACTGTTAAACATAAAAAACGCATTCTGAACTGGCTTAAGGATGTGGGGAGGGAAGGGATAGAAAGGATTTTGGTTTCTACATACAGACATTGACTAGCAACTGATAGTGTGCATGGTCACGTGTGTGTGTGTGTGTGTGTGTGTGTGTGCGTGTGTGTGCGTGTGTGTGTGTGTGTGTGTGTGTGTGTGTGTGTGTGTGTGTGTGTGTGTGTGTGTGTGTGCGCGCGCGCGTGTGTGAGAGTACCCGAATAGATGTCGTGTTCTGGTGGGAGGGGGGAGGGGGGAGGGAGGTAAGGGAAGGGGGAGGGGGGCAGTCTGTCCGTCCGTCTGTCAGTGTTTTTCTTTTCCTTTTTCTTTAAGACAGAAATCAAAGCTCAAAATAATTATGTAATTTGACTCATTCTCGCGCACAGGATTTCCTTTGTGAGAATAATTTCGCATACTTTTTTTGTTGTTTAGTTTTAAGTATCGTGTTTGGTTATGTTTAATTTAGGCAATCATGTGTATTTTTATTTGTCTTACTTGTTTTGCGAAATAAAGAAATTTTTGAGTTTGAGTTTGAGTTTGAGTCTTCTTAATTGTTCATGTTTTTCGTCAAAATAAATTTCAAAAGAAAACCTAAATTGTATTGTTTGTTTCAGTGGGCACTGATTGTGAGTTGGTGATCTCGCCTGTTACCCATAGTCCGATACGAGGTGAAGTGAATGTTTTGCGATTTTTACACCGATCCATTGATGGTCTTTGGGACCCCATACTCGAAACTCAGCTCGACCACATATTAGATATTTGTCATAGATTGGTATGTAGTCAAACCTCTTGGTCTAGCTACACCGTTATGGAGATCTCTGAAATTTCCCCCCTACTAATCAATCTTTTGCTATAGGTCTAGTATAAACATACTATTTAATAAATAAATAAATAAATAAATCTTTATTGTCACATTTACGTTACAATCATAGCATAGCTATAAAACAGGTGACATTGTCAAAAAATATATACATTACCATAAATACACTAGTATATTACATTTCAGATACAAGTGCTAGTAATAAAGTTAGCTTAGAAAAGACATGTTTTTATTCCATGAGTAAAATACATAACCAGTTGTCAAATCTTGTGAAAAAAATCAATTAATAAAATTTAGTCTAGTGATTATCATTTAAGTAATCATTTACACTGTAATAATTTTTATTTAGTAGAAATTCAGTGAGGCTGCTTTTAAATGAACACGAATGGATTAAATTTTTTTGTACTGAAGGTAATTTATTAAAAAGCTTTTTCCCCATGTAAGCTGGTGTTTTCTCTACCAACTTCAAACGGTGTCTCGGATACTGGAAATTATTTTTAAAGCGTGTGTCATATGTGTGTTCAAAATTTTCATCAAATAATTTTTCAAAATTTGCCTGTACCATCAATAATGTTTTAAAAGTAGCTAAGTTAGGAACGGTTTCAGGTGGTTAATATGTTTTATTTTGTTTTATGGTCAACTACAATTTGAAAAAATGGAAAACCTTTAAATTTTTTGTAGGATTACTTGATGAGAGGTTGGTGTGTATTTACCAAAAAATGTAATCCAGTATTCTATAAATATTAAAACAGAAATTTTTGTTTTTCACCTTTTTTGTTTCGTCAAGGATGCATATGAAGGATCCTACAATACAGTTGACTCAAGATAACCCAACAGTTACAGGACCGAGATGGTCGGATTACTGATAATGTTGTTTTACCAAAAGACTAGTTTTATTCTATTGACTTTGAACTTATAAAAGTTGGGAAAATAAATTATTAATATATTATTATGTTTTTGCATATTCTTCGATATTAAGGTAGTAAAATGATACATTTAGGCATTATTTTTTTACAAAAGACAGAGTTGGTACATTTAAAAGTGAAAAACGAATCGGTATGTTCGTTACTGGTATGTCTCGTGGTTTTAGCGGACACGTGAAGTGTCCGAGAGTGTGTGAGTGTGTTTAGGAGTGACTGAGTGTCATGGATTGTCTCCATGGACATTATCACACAGTGGAATTTTGTCATTCACAACTTTGTTGTTATCTTGAGATTGTTCATTACCGATGTCTTTCTCTCTGATTGGATTTTCTGGCCAAATACGTTTCCAAGATTTTATTAGAGTTGAAGCGTTCAGCACGAGATGTGGCGTCGGACTACCAAGAGTGTCGGACTATCGCGAGTCAACTGTATTAAGTTGTTCAAAGCTGTCCCAAGCTTTGAAACAGAACCTAGCTTGCCTATGGTTTAGGATATTTATTAAGGATTGAACAAGACAAAAGCTGGTTTTAATCAGTAAACACACAAGGCATAATTCTATGTTCACATTCACCTTAAATTGATTTGTGGCTTCAAGTACTCTAGGGGATCTCTTCCCCATCTTGAATACTGACTTGTAGTTATAGAAAATACCCATTACTCTTCTGTAACTAAGTATTGTCCAATAGAAACCCATGTGATCAGAGAATACAGAACTTAGTCCTTACTTTTGTACAAATTTTAAGTTTTTAACCCACATCCTGGTTTGAGAAGGAATACATTTTTAACAACAGGGTTCTTACAGCCATATCTCGACAAAATTCAAGGACTTTTCAAGGACTTTTTAAGGACCTTCCATGGTTTTTAAGGACCTTCCATGGTTTTTAAGGACCACGAGAAGTAACTATATTTATATCGATTGGTAGGATTGGTACAATTTTGTTGCTAAAAAAAGAATAGTAGGTTTATCAGAATGGACAACACTGGGCAATAGGCCTTACACAAGTTTAGAATTTGAACTCTCAACAATTTAAATAATTAAATTGAGAGTCAAAAAGATTAAGTTAATAACATTGTCAAAGTTATGGCTCACAGTTCGTAACAAGGTTACAATTTAAGCATCATCATTGCTTAATTCCTATTTATGAACCAGATTTTTTATCCATGAACTAATGAGTTATTTTACCGTAAAACTTAGAAAATTGTAATATTTATACAATGTTGAGTGAATGGTCTTCTTTTAAATGATGTTTTTTTAAACCTAAAAAAATGTGGCTTATGCATAACAAACAAGTACAAAAGATAGTAAAATGACAAAATAACAAAAGATAGTAAAATGAATTTGTTTCTAAATCGTTAGTTTTGATTTCACGGCATCCATTACAGTTGTCTAGTATAAATGGGACCGTAAAAGTGACAGAATCTGTCTCTAGTGCCCTAACTTCCGTGATACATCGGCGATCAGGCCGCGAAACACCCAACAAAAAGATAAAGATAAAAAATAGAACTTTAACACAAAGTTTCACATGACATCTGAAATTACCTACCGCTGCAGTACCGGTACCTAAATATTACTTGCTTCAGTTAGCTTTAAAATATGTGTACAAGAATCTTAAAAATGTAAGGCAATAAAAATATTATTCAACTCAAGGAGTAAAAACCAACATTCCCACAAAATTCAAGGACTTTTCAAGGACCATATAAAACATTATAAAATTTCAGTACTTTTCAAGGCCTTCAAGACCAGGGGTTGAATTTCAAGGACTTTTAAGGACCGTGAGAACCCTGTAACAAATTGCAGCAGGAACAATAATATCCACCAGTATGGCATTTGAGTTCAATGCAAGTACAATCACACCCATGAGTCTGTAAATTGATTAAATAATGCCTATATAAAAAACTTTTTGTGTGATTTTTAAGTGAAAGTAAATTTTAAAAACACAGCAGAAAACAAATTGTTAGCTCACTGTTGATTGCAGTGTTGTGTAACAGATGACCATTATGTGTTTACAGACACACGCACACACCCAGCGAGACAGGCAGATTAACATCCGTGCGCTGAACGCGCGGCTGGGTCGGTCGGCGTGGCTCGGTGGTGACAATCCCACGGTAGCGGACGTTGCAGCCTGGTCAGCCATCAAGAACACTCCAGGTGTCGAACTCAGTCAGAACATGACCCGATGGAATGACCGATGCAATCAAGCGTTTCTCGGTGAGTGATTGATTCAATTTGGCCATTCAACTCACCATTCTATTCACTTGTCCAGTTAGCTGTGAACCGGTTATTTAATTTTACACTGAATTTATACAGGCCATAATACACACTGAGTGATTATTTAAAATGAATCACTGAAAAACAAAGTAAAAAATCCACACATACCACTTTTACTTTTTGTTTGGAATAAAAAATAAATTGTATAAGTTTTTTTCATTTTCTTCATAATTACCAGGGGTTGAGTATGTAGGTTTACATCATGTGGGTGTTTAAAAAACATATAAGTTAATCATTACCTAGTGAAGTTACATATTAAATTCTATCAAGTTTTTGTTAATAAATATTTTTGAGCTAAGAGGTTTATTTCCTATATCAATAACATGGGAAACATATAATTGGATTTTATCCGTGACCTGTTTGTTAAAAAAAGGAAAATAAATCGACATTTTTTTGTATTGAATGGTTTGAATTGAATATTTAGAATTAAAATAAAAAATGCCAAAATCCCATTTTTTAACTAATAATACCCTATCTATCCTGACTTCATACCAAATTTCATGGAAATCAAAGGTTCCTTTTAAAGTTATTAAATAAACAGACATACATATATGTATCGGGTGTCTCATGTAAGGTGTCCCAAATTAAAGATAAACAGTTTGTCCTACAATCTTGAAAGAAAACTTTTTCTTAGTAAATTGACCCCTAGGAATAATTGACAAATAGTGGCAACAATGGAAGAAGGACTTGCACACTGTCATATCCTGATTAATTAACCAAATCATATGGAAAAAAAGACATTTTTACGTTATTACTACAAAACCAAAAGAGATACAGCATTAGTGTAACTTACAAAGTTGCTCAGTTGAACAAGAGGTTTAAGATTATGTACAAAATGGCGCTTGCAAGTTTGTATTTAAAATATTTGAGTTTTGTTTATGAAAACATTTTGTAAATATTAAATTTTGGAATTTTTTTAAAAATATATGTTGTATTGTGACATATAACTGTAAAGCTTAGCTTATTTTAAATAAGTCCCGTATTTTGAATCAGGAGTAATTTATGACAGATAATAAAAGAATTACAGGGTATTCCGTAAATTTTAATTTTTACTGAAACAAATCTACACCATTTTGAAATGAATAAAGATATTCGGGTTTTCAACCAAAATGTTTGTATTGAATAGACCTTTCAAACAATGTATAATGACCTAGGTTTGTATTTAAAATTTCCGAGATGCCAGTTTTTTGGACAACCTGCATTTGTACAACCTTAAAACTGTATTTAAATTATTCCTTGGGGTCAATTTACTGAGAAATTGTTTTATTTCAAGTTGACAAACTATTGATCTTTAATCGATTTAAGACTCCTGGTATAGATATAATTAATTATAAAAAACTTGGTATCCTTATAGTTAACAATTGAATCCCTGACACATGTTTTAGGCATTTAAGCCACAATCACGTGGTCAATATTATATGCCCTTATTCAGCTAACTGCTGGAATAAATAAGTCCTGCATTAGTATTATGCATGAACTCCGCTTTTTCTGAAATTATGCTAAGGTCCAATACCAATTAGTTTGAATAGCGGGACTTAAATATTTCGGGTTTTGGTTGGGCACTTGCATTGTAATTTTTAGACATTATTGTATTTTGTAGTTTTTATAAATATAACATAATGAAATAAAATTACCTTATTCAATCACTGGTTATCAAAAGACAACATGTTTCGTTCCTTAGAACTTCTTCAGGTCTAAAGTATGCAACTACCACATAATCCAATGTATTATTACATTGTGGTTTGTCAAATGATTCAATAAAAGGTTGTCCCAGTCACTAAAACTAAAAGTTGTCATAGTGATAAAATTAGTAAAACAGAATAAAACTGATTAAAATTGAACTTGGGCTGGCCAGCACCTTACTCTTATCACAACGTGAACAAACAAGTTTGTGTATGTGAAAACTAAAGACAAATGTATTTTCTCTTAGTAATGTGTTAAGAATATTTCTGTTTGTGGTTGTATAAATGGTTTAATAATTAAATTGCTCTATTAAAAATTGCATTTATCAATTTTTTTGCAGGTGCAGCATAGTTGCTGATTTTTGCCAAAGACGCTTTAATAAATATTTGTTTCAATAAACAAGTCATTTTTTTACCCTAGAAATTTTCCATTAACCAAGTGTAGTGATGAAATATTTTACCAAAAGAAGGTTGCAAAAGTAAACCGCTTATCATCATCATATTAAAGAAAATTTCATATAAATTTAGAGAAAAAGATGCCCTATATGTAATTTCAAAGTTGACAGTGTAAGTTTAAGTTCATTGAGAGGCCTCTGAGGAGGAATTGTTTACATTATGCAATCCACTTTTAGAGTGTGGAGATAATAACATTTTCCTCCACCTACTATCTAAAGCTGTATTTACTCCTTGGAATAGAACACCAAAATACCAGTTTTTATCCCCATGTGACTTGAATACTAAATTTTTTTTCCTAGGGAAAACTTAACTTTTTCACCATGGGGCTAAAGTTAATTACATAATAATATCATTAAAAGAGAGTTTAAGAAGAACATGGGTGATCGTCAAATGTCATTTATAGGCCTAGTTATTTGTTATTCGAGTAGGTGGAGGAAAAATGTTGTGTGCATCTAGGGACTAAAGTACTTTTTCTCCCTCAGGGGAATTGTTGCCCTCGGCTTCGCCTTCGGGTAGCAACAGTTCCCCTTCAGCGAGAAAAAATTGTACATTAGTACCTAGAAGAACAAATAACTATAATATGGCAATACCCGCTAGACACCATGCTTTAATCTAAATTCAAAACTTTAATTTAAATCTAAATATTTTTATTTTATTTATAAATTTGGTAATTTTAGTTGACATATAAATATTATAAGTGACCAGCCAGTATGAAAATCTATACCTGTGTCAATGTACAATACTTTCTAATTATCAGTAGGGAGCAGGGTAAGCCTATTAATAAAATTTAAATACCAATAGACTTTTAAAAACGACATATACCTATGACTATATCATCTAAAAATACCTAAAGTATTTTAGAAAAGAATACCTAACGGAAATGTCCTAAAGAATGTTTTTTTTAAACATTCTTTAGGATAATGTATGTCATAAAAATGATATACTAAGTCCTTTGGTAGTCTCAAGGTATCAATACTACTTACTATTTCATTACTAACATTTGTGGTAAACGAAGGTTCATGAACGCATGTGTCCAGATTGAAAGAGCAACCAACCTACAAAATATGTAAAACCCTGGCCAATTTTTTTTTTCTTTTTAAGTTACACACAACCATAAAGCATTAACATTGTTGTTCATATACATAATAAAACTATATGTTTAATATGCAGCCTTTCTTCTGCCTCAAATTAAACTACTTAAGTAGGCCTACCTTCTATCTAAGGTTCCTTTTACACTACCCACCTGATTGTCCTGTAAGTTTTAGACTTTGCGCCAGAATCCGTCATTCTTCTTACCACCAGGCTCCCAAGTTTCGTATTTTCTCTCCAACATAGCCGTTAAAAATCTTTTCCATGAAAAAATCTCGGTGTTCACAATAAGATA
Organism: Neoaliturus tenellus; assembly: GCA_030545055.2. Taxonomy (NCBI): domain Eukaryota; kingdom Metazoa; phylum Arthropoda; class Insecta; order Hemiptera; family Cicadellidae; genus Neoaliturus; species Neoaliturus tenellus. Next base: position 174,661,505 of record CM061534.1, on the reverse strand, counting down.
ACCAGGGTTTTATCAGCTCTTTTTCTATGTAGAGCCATCTTTTAAATTTAAAAATCAAATTCCTTAGGGCAACGAAATTGACATTTTTGTCAAAAAAAGATACAATAATTTTTTAACGCTAGCTATGGTGGTACTCAGAGTCACCAAACTACCAAATTTAGAACTCCCCAAGAGTTATAAGTTGTCTGCAATTGATGGATCTGATTTTTTAGAAGTTGCAGGTGACATTAACTGACTTACCTGTGATTTGCAACGGTCTACTGAAATTGCATTGCCAACCCAAGGAATGTTTTGCCTGATGTGAGCTTGTTTGTTATGTTAACTCGTCGTCAGGTATAGCTCGTAGACAGCAAAAACTCAAGTTGGTACCCAACTTGGCAGCCACCATAGCAATTTCTAAAGGTCTTTTTTTTCTTTTTTTTTTTTTTTTTTTGGAAATTATCTATCACCAATTTTTCTGGAGTTTTCTTGTCAAGAATCATGATCAGGTATATGGCTGTAGGGGTTTTGACTTCTTACATCCAACTTCTGTGTTACATCCTACACTCAAAACCCAACTTTCATTTATAAATAGATTTTATCTTTTTTAATCAAGAATATATACTGCATATCCTGTAATACACGACAGAAAGTTTATTAGGGCGTAATTTGAAACATAACCTAAGTTTTTAAAAGAGTTTATGTTTGCCAAACATAGATTGAAAACCTGACAATTTATTCTAAAAAATGAATAAGCTTAATTAAAGTTGAAGATTAGTGACCTGGTTTGTTACTACAGTTTTATGGCTCCTACGCATATTTAGAAAAAAAGCTGAAATAATCCTTTCCCCTGCACTCGATCAACTAGTCCAGGTAATTAATTATGGTTTTCAAAATCACTGCGCAGCTGAGAAGACCTACTCGAAGTAGGTTTAAAGGGCGTGGGGGCCTTTTCTGAGCGAGAACCAAAATCTCCAATTGCTGGTTGTTTGGGATGCTGACGGAGACTTTGCGTGTCAATTGTTTTAATTGCATCATTTAACAATTAACAGTTTTATAAATTTTCATATAATTTACTAAGACCCTTGTTATATGAAAAGAGATTAAAGATTAACATTTTTTTCACAACTTGACGACTTTGACGTACTATGGGGCAAAGCCCTAAGGTCGCAAATCCAATTAAAGTTGCTATGAACCTTCACACCACTCCAGTCTGACAGGAAAAAAATTAGAACATCAGGTAAAGTTGTTGTCCCATGAAAAGAGGACAAAATAGGGCCCATGATCGTTACAGACAGTAAAAGAGAGACAGAGGGAGAGAAATTTAGTTGACACAGATTTTGGATTCTGTGATGAATACAATGTAAAAATAACAAAAAAATTTCGTACGGACAAAACTCTAAATTTTGTAAATATAGATGATCACTGTTAATGATATTCGGAATTCATTATATACTTAACAATCATTCAAATTTGAACAACTTTTAAAACTGTAAATTTGATAGAAACTGCTTTAGGTAACTTTAGGTCCTGTGCCTACTACAACCTATTTATTTGTGCCAATTTTTGTTTGTTTGCAAATTTGTGGTGTTGAAAATATTGGACTAGATTAATATTAATATATATTTGACATTGCAGGAAAAATAAGTCATAATGCTCAACAATTTATTTTTCATGCCAAGCCAAACATACAAATTTGGATTTCAAATTGCATACAACCCTTAAGATTTAATACACAAGGTGAGGTAATATAGAAAACCTAATTTCTAGAATAGAAAATTAATATAATGAAAGATAAAGTGATGTGAAACATGAAGCTTATTTTGGCTAACATTGTTCCAAATATAGAACATATACAAATACAACATTGCTTTGTAAAACAAACACAAGTTTAAAATAAAATTGGATGTAAATTCAAATTTAACTTATTGTACTTGCCTAAGAAAAAACAACTGAGATAACAGGAACTGTTAAAATGACATCATAGAAAGTGATAACAATATATATCTACGTCATACTGTAATTCTATCAATAAACATAATATTAAAGAAATAAAACATTTTACGATACAATCTTTTCTTAAACTCCCAACTGTTAAGAGGAAGAGTCAAATTTATATAACATTTTACAACATTAAAATTAATTACTAGTTCATTACTTAATTTTGTCAACCAATAGAAAATAACAAATCTATTCACAAAAATTTACTTTTCACTTCAAAGTTTCCTGATGTAATGCTTAATATTACAGTGCCATGGTAGAAATATTCATACTTCAATTATATGATGTGAATTGTATTATGAAACATAAGCTCTTCTTGGGACAAAAATGACATTAGGCAGGTGGTACAACTATACTTTGTCAGCCCCTTTGATGGCTCAAAATATTTTTTCTCCTTAATAAAACCATTTGAAATTATAGATGTTATGTCATCAAACTCCACTGATATTTCATGATTTGGTGCTTCTGTAGCATCCTTCTTGGAATTGAATGAATCTACATCAAGACCCCCATTCAAAAGTCTTTCGCTACTTCTTAGACCTTTCCTCTCTGAGACATAAGGTATTTCAATTCCTCCCAAAGGGTCTTCTTCATCATCAAAAATTTCTTCTTTAACTTCTATCTCTCCACTGCTATCAGAGAGTGGGTTTTCAACCCGTACCACTTCTTCCTCTTGCTTTATTTCTTTCTTTGCCAGTGAAGGTGCTCTTGTATTAGCCAAAGAAGAGAACAGTTTGAAAGACATAGGTCTTGCCTTAGTTTCCACGTTATGCGTTACTACTTGTTGAACTTTGGAGACATTTTTATTTCTTCTTAGTCGTGCACGAGAAGTAGATACTGGTTTGTTCGAGCCAGTTTCAATATTTGAAGGTTTTCCTTTTTCTCGACTTACACCATTACACTTATTGCTGATAGAATCATTCTTTTCTGTTGAGATATCATGGGCACGATTATTAGAAAGTACATCAGAGTTTGTGGGGATTATTCTCTCCTTTGAAATCCTTCTAGACTTTTTTTCAGCTTTGTCAGACTTTTTCTCCTGATCAATTTCCATTTCAGTGTCTTTCCATGACTTATTATTCTCCTTAACTAACCGACCACTTTTTCTAGCAGTTTGGTTATCACTCTGTATTTGATTTTCATCCGTTTTGATTGAACACTTTTTTGTTGTTGCACTACCTTGATTTTCAAACTGATTTCCCGTTTTACCATTTTCTTGCATTTTTTTAGGAGTTTCTTCATTTCCAAATTGCATTTTTCTTGGTCTTCCCCTCTTGTTTTTTATAGGTTGGGTGTCTTCATTTACAAAGTTTATTTTTCTTGGTCTACCCCTGCCTTGCTGAGTTTCTTCATTTTCTAGCTTTATGATTGATTTGTAATCAGTGTCATGATTTGATAACAGACGAGGCCTTCCTGGTTTTACTACCGGTTTTCTTTCTTTAAGCTCTTCAATCCATTCACTTTCACTTTTTGTCATATTGTTTTCTGTAATTGCGATACTGTGATCAAATATGTGATCAGTCCAAGATTCACTATCTGGTAAAATGTCTCCGCAGATTTGACAGTGAAATGACGAGCTACTCTTGGCAATGTGCCCTGTAATATGATATTTTAGGGCTGACTGCTTAGCATAAGAGGCTAAGCAAACGACACACTTAAGGGGTCTTTCTGTCCCGCTGGTACTTGCATGGAATAGCATATGTTGAACCAACAAGGATAAGTCTGTAAAGGGTCTATAGCATATTTTACATTTCAAGATCTTACTTGTATGTTGTTTCATATGAGTTGTTAAACTTGTACTGGAACTGTAAGCTTTGTGACAGAAAAGACATGTAAATCGATCATTACCTTTGTGCCTTACGTAGTTGTGTTCTTCTAAAGAAAAATGGTTCGGGAATGTTATGTTGCAAATTTTGCAAATACTTTGAGCCTGTTCAACATGGTCCTTGCTGTAGTGAAAGTACAATTCTTTATAAGTCAAGAAATCAGCTGAACAAATCAAACACTTAAATTGCTCCCCGCCTTTGATATGCACCATTCTGTGTTCATATTCGGCGAACGTGGTCTCGAACTCAGCCTTGCAGGTTGTACACTGGTAGGGATAACTCTTGGGGTGAGTTGATTTAAAATGATCCTTCAACGAATGTTCATCCTCAAACTTGTCACTGCAAATTCTACACACCATGAGACGAGGAGACTGAGTATCTTTGTGAGTGCACCTGAAATAAATGGGAGAGAATAATAAAAACTGTCTTTATACTGTAAAAATACATAAACAATTTCAACAAATGCAGAATTAAAACCAAATTTTTTTCAAAACATTACCCAAGCCTCCAAGCTTGAGATATTAATTGGCAGTAAATAAATGAGGCAGAGAAGATAAAAGGTAGTGATACAAACTTCCTTCTTTACCTTTATGTTATTTATCTTAGGTTCTATGGTTGGACAGCAACAACCATTGTTAAACTCCATGGTTGGGGGGAACTGGCTGTTACCCACAACTGAATATTGCAGTTGGCCAACAATAGCAGTAGTGCTTTCCAGGGGTGCAGAATATGTCCGATCCGGCAATCTAGGATTGGAAGATATTCTAGGAGTCAATACATTTTCTGCACCCCTGATGCTTCCTTCCACAAAACGCAACACTTCCTCAACTCTTTTTGTTTACGTTGCTTAATGTGTACCTAGTCTGTACTGTAGTACTGTTGCGTTGTAGTTTTGACATTACATTTAACTAACTTTTAACTTTTTCTCACGTATAAATGGGCTTGGAATTAAAATGTTACAATATATGGTTGCAAGTAAAATATTACCATTATTGTTTAAGTCGTTAGTTAAAAAAAATTGGTTGTAATCTAAATAGTGGGAAAATGTTCAAGAATAATATCAATTTAAAGTTAAAACAACTGGCCCATATTAAATTCAGGCCAACAAATTACACAGTTTCCTTTAGAGAATTGGTGTAACAGAAATGAATCTTATTACTGCAATGTTGTGTAAAGGACGCATAAGAATTAATATCGTTCATTGGTCCGTCTCAACACAACATGGGGCTTACAGTTGTCGATAACCGTTTTCCACAACTAAACTGAAACAGGCAGCTCAACACTTGTGTCCAAGCAGTTGCCGGGGCCTCTATACGCCCAAGCTAACAGTTGTTGACAACTGTTGTTTTAAATGGTTTGTCACAGCGCAACCATGCAGAGCACAATGGATGTGTGAATCTGGTGATTGTGCCCATCTCATGACATTCTACCCAATGATTCTGTCTGTTTTCTCCGTTTATTTGAACTCACTTTGCTACTACACACCTTTAGAGAGCTCCAATCATTGATGGCTCTGTATTATGGGGATGATTTGAACATGACAATTAAATTTATATATCAGGTGAATTAAGTTTTAATGATTAGTGAGTGAAATGAACAAAATGAATAATATAGGTATTTAGTAATAAAATTAAAATTTTGATAGGTGCAATCAACCAAATTACAGTTCCATCTGTTTTTAAATGAAGGTTGGTGGCAAGAAAAGAAAAATGCTTAACACTTAGTAAATAAATTCTTGAATTTTACCACAGAATGCGGCCATTTAATGAAATAGGAATGGAGATTGGACAGGATATCACTGGGCAGTGTGTGATATCATACCAGTTCTAGCTAACAGGTTGTTTAAGGCATCAACGTGCGAGAGAGCTTTTATTTGTTGTGCGTTATAAACAAATAAAACCACAAGATCTATCCAGATATCTTGGTCAAAGACTGCTCATTGGTATAAGGTATAAAGTTCCAAGCTGCTCACAAACACCATCAGTCGCTTTTACCCATAGAACTGTATAGGCCTGTATATCCTGAAACGCTCATGCAAGTCAAACATCGAACAAAAAACTGTCATCCCATGTTCTGAAGAGCAGGCAAAAATGTAAAATAAGCAACTAAAGCTTTTGTGCGCTTACTCACTTCTGTGTAAATCTTTTTTTTATTTCTTGGTCATGAAAAAACTTCAAGCGACAAAGTTATAGATAATGCAATGACTTTAAATTTTTACATTTAACATTTCATTATAAAGTGACAGTTTTCTTGGAAAAAATGTGTAAACGTGTAAGTTAGTGGCAGGTCACTGAAGATTCCGGGAATCGCACCTCAATTTCCGAAGTCCCGAATGATAGATTTTTATGTTTTAGACAGTGTGGAGTATTTTTACTTGGCCTCAGTACAAATTTACTAATAATTTTTCTATTTCTCTTAAATAAACTTGTCAGACAATGCTTTTCAGTCGATTTAGTATTTAATATTTAGTGTATGTTTGAGAAAAAGCGTGTGAATAAAAAAGCACTTACTGCCAAAATTAGTAATTTGTTCATTATTGCCCGAGCTTTTTTGCCGGATTGCAGGTTCTAATACTGGTGTGAGTGTTCTAGGTGTTTATATGGAGTTCTATGGTGCTAATACCCTGATTTTGGTACTATATTGGTTTGATTTAAAAATAAGTTGGCCAATTAGTTAATCACTGGCTAAAAAATCTGTCTTCTCATCTGATACAATTATGAGTTTTAAATACTAAAACCAACTTTAACTAAGTTACATTAGGCTACAAGTTTTCAGTGAGTGTCTGCTGACAATTTTTTTTTTTTAGGTTCAATGTTATTTTATGCAGTTTAAAACCATAATAGCCTGTAAAAGTTGGGTTAAGTTAGAGCTTTAGACAAAAGGAACCAAGCCCAGTTTTTAACCAAACTGAGATGTTGATGATATCTTGAGGAGAAAAATCTAACGTAATAAAAAAGTATGACGAAAATATGTTGAGATTTAAGCAAAAAAATAAGTAATTAAATAAATAAAACAGATTTAATAGCTATAACAACAGTAGTAGTAGTAGTAGTAGTAGTAGTAGTAGTAGTATATATATATATATATATATATATATATATATATATATTAGCTATAACTATAACAAATGTATGGATATAAAACTTTTAATCCAAGCAAAAACTAAATTTCAAGTAATTATTGAATTTTAGACCCTCGATAAACTTTGCAAGTACATTTTTGTTTCAAAACAGTAATGACAGCTTTCTAAATAACCAACACATAAAGAAATTAACTGTGGAAAAGTTAAGAAATTGATTTATTCAATATTTATTTAAATATTTTTATGATTATAACATAGTTATTTTCACCAAGGAGGGCTATTAAAATAATTGTATACAAGACAGTAAACATATAAAATATGGTGGGTAATAAATTTCAACCATTTACACTGACCAACACCAGGTCAAGTATTAACAAGTATCATTCTAACAAAAATATTTATTTTTTACAAAAATATCATGCACAATTATTATTCATACGTTTCCTATGTCAATTTTTATCAAACCACATCCAAATTATGGTACTTCCAAAAATTTATTTCAAAAACAAAGAAAATTTACATTGTGTTTACAGAAAATCTTTCATTAATTTCCCTGACTTTTACTGACCATTTTTTACCATTGATTTCCCTGATTCATGGAATTTACTGAAATTATAATACTACATTCACACAAAAAAATATACCCTAGGCAATTCAAATCACAGAAATACTTAAAAATGTATTGACAGATTACAAAAAAGCCATGATTTTTTCAAATTTCATGAATTTCAATGAATTTTTCTTCCATATGGTGTAGTTGAAGTACTCGTACCGGTACTCAATATAGAATATAAATTTTTACCCATGATGTTGGCACCGAAATCTTTTTCTAAGAGAAAACGGATATTGCTGACAAGGAATTTTCATCCGGCATGTATTTAGGTCTTCAGAAAGTGATATTACAGCTATCTTACCCATGTTACTGAGCTTGAATGACTTGGAACACACTTTACAATAGGGTAAGCAAAAGTTGCATCATTACCTAATAAGCAAGTCCAACAATCTCATGAATTTCAGGAAATACTTTAGCATCAAGCCACAGTTTAAGAAAATTTCTCTGTCTAACAGCAATCGTACAGTAACCAACTAATCAACATCAAAAGAAGAAAAGATTAACAATTAAAAATATTCCCAGCACAGAGTTATGGCAATCGGCAATATATTGAACTGTAGCATATTCGTGAACAATTAAAAAAAAAAAATCTATAATAGTCGGGGTTACGACTATGGTTTGTTAATTTTTTTGGGGGGGACAAAAGCATGAAAAAGTCCCCTAAATTTATCGTTAGAGCGGATTTCCCTGACTTTCCAGGACATGGACACCCTGTTTTATGACATTCAGATCCTTTATTTGCATCAAAACATTTTGAATGTAAAAAACCTATCAATATTAATAAATAACACTTTTTGGGTTTTAGGGGCCATCCATAAATTACATCATCGCTTTTTGCCCATTTTTGGACCCCCCCCCCCTGTGAAAAATGACGTCACTTTTAACAAACCTCCGTTTTAAATACAATACTATATTATTTTAAATAAAAATAATGCTTTATAAACGCTACATGATAAACTAAAAAGAAATTGACCAATCAAATCTGAATTTACCTTCAGAAATAAAGCCAAAATTACTTTCTCAATAGAAAAATAAACTAAAAATCAACACCTTAGAATAGTCAAATGTATTTTATAGATAATTATTTTATAATAGTTGAGTTGTGTTAGAATTTATAATTCTTTTACTGTTAAAATTTGATATAAAACATCATACTTAAAATGACGTCATATCAAAGCCGACCCCCCCCCCCCCCCTTGCACATCACCTTACCGTCATTTTCAATCTGGACCCTCCCCCCCTATTTTCAGATGACGTAATTTATGGACGACCCCTTACTGACACATTTTGTTTTAATTTAACTAAACATTTCAATATTATTTAAAAATCTAATGACAAAATTTATTGTATTTGTATTTTAGAATATGGCTTAAATTTTGTTAATGGCTATCTACATAATTATGTAAAAACATACATTGGGGAAATAAATCATGGATGTGATTGAAACATGCACATCGAACTCTCGAAAAAACGTAAACGAAAGTTTTGTTTTGTGATAAACATTTCAGATGATATAAATTATAATTTTATATCGGTTGTGTAAAAATTTTTTCATGATAAATGTTTTTATGATAGAGGAGTTTGACCTTAGTGCTTGATTTTTATCATGTAAGCCATAAAATGCAGTAAAAAGACAAGAAAATTCTTTACCAATCAAATATCTCTTATGAGATCGATTGTTTACAGCTTAGGTGTAGGCTAAGACTATTTTAATATAATCAATTGGCACAATCAAATAAAATTTTATTGAGTAATGCATTCCCCTTTTACCCACAGTCTAACTAACAACAAAGTTGATGAACAAACCAAACAAAAAATAACATTAAATATGGATATAAATGTGCTTCAACAAGTCGTCTTGGGTGGCAAACGTTTGACAACACAGGAGGCATTTTTCAATAACATTGGTTTCTCGTAGCGTCAAATCATCTCCATCTGTAAAATAATCTTCTTGTATGTTTTCTACAATTTCCAATATGTCACAGTTTCCAGGAGGAGCAATAATTTTATCCTTTACATTTTCTACAGTTTCCAATACGTCATAGTTTTCAGCTTTAATATTAGTTTGACTATCATGTTTCACATTAGATGGATCATTTGAAAAAAACACATTTGCTTCTAAGGTATTTTTTTGTTTTTTGTTAATACTTTTTCTGCCTGTCTTTTTGGGAACAACAAATAGATTTTGCGATTGATGTCTTCTCTTAGGATTTGATAGACTCTCCTTTTGTTGCACAGTTTTATTCCTCACAAAATGGCAGTTTTGGGATTTAAGGCCTCTCTGGGAAAAAGAATTAGTAGATGGAATCAAGTCTTTTCTGTGGGACACAAGGTGGTCAACCAAGTCAAACCTGTGTCCCAGAACCGCTTTACAGATAACGCATGTGAAATCATCGCTCATGTGGTTCTTAATTATATGCCCCCTAAGACTACTCATCGTATGATACTGTTCGGGGCACACAGAACACACATAAGATTTTATCCTAGAGTGTATGAGTATGTGGCATCTTATTTTGGCTTTTGTTTTAAATGCTTTGGGACACTGGAAACATTTGTAAGGACGAATGTCCGTGTGCCTTGTCAAGTGAGCATTGTAAACATCTTTAAGCCGAAACTGGGCATGGCAAATATCACAACGGTAGGGCTTTTCCCCTGTGTGTAGACGGCTGTGCTTTTTAAGATCACCAGAGTTGTAAAATGATTGGGGGCAAACCTGACATTTGTATGGCCGAAAGTTGATGTGTCTCCTCACGTGATATTCATGGCTCGACTTGAGATTGAACGTCATAAAACAAAAGGGACAGAAATATGGGCGAACCCCAGTGTGCACGAATCTATGCTTGGCAAGGCCACTGGAATCGGCAAACTTCTTGTTGCATATTAAACAAACCTTCCGATCGCTTTTTGGATGCTCTTCAGCATAATGCCTACTCAACTCCGATCTATTATTAAGCCTTTTTAGACAAACTGAGCAGTCAAAGAGGTCTTTCACATGTACCATCATGTGCCCATTGATATTGTCCAGAGCATCAAACTCTTCATTGCATGTGGGACATTGAAATTGCAGGTTATTTGGATGATGCTCCTGGAAATGTGGCTTCAGCATTGTATGGTTATGAAGCAACTTGCCACACAGACGACAAGGAAACTTCACACTGACAGAATTTGAAGCAGCCCCTTGGCAGTTGTGACTGCAAACAAAAACGATACCACAAACTAGTTATTCTTGTGATGAATATTCGCTTTTATGATATAAAAAGCTAAGACTATCAACAACACTGAAAAAGAATAGTTCAGAATATCTAAACCCCAATGGTTCAGAATATTTTCATACAAAATTCTAATATACTTCAGGTGACAATTCATGAAAAACTCACTAAGCTGACAGAAATTCCATTGAAAGATTCAATATTGCAAGGGGCTGCAATCAAATTGTTTTCAAAGTTAGTAGACATTGTATTAAAAGGTTGATCAGTACATAATCTACAGGGTGTCCCATAAGTAAAGTGCCAAACTCCGGGAATAGTCAAATAAAGAGAACTCCGGGTTATACAGGTCAAAATGAAGAGAAAATCAAGGGTTAAATATTTTTCCAAAAACGCTTCATATACCAAATATTCACCATTTTTTTTTTTTTTTATAAAATAATTGTTATCTTCAACATTTTTTCACCGATCTTTATAAAACTCGATAAGTATCTAAATATATAAAAGGCAAAGCCCTCACTCACTCATCACTAATTCTCCAACTTCCCGACTAGCTAGAGTGCTGAAATTTGGTATACTCATTCTTTAGGCTCAAAATAGGAAAGTCTGACTATTTTCATATTGATATTCACAAAGGGGTACGCCCTAGATGTCCTCAAAATTACCATGTTATTCTTATGGAAGCAACATTTTTGTATTCTAACATAAATGATTATGGAAATTGAATTAGGTTTGTTTACATCTGCCACATGATGATTCATTCTAGAAAATACTTATAAGCATAGACGTTACCAGGTGTGAGATATAATGTTTATTTATGTTTGTCATTGTCAAGATTAGAGTGATGTACTATTACTTTTAGTGTGGTGTACTTTGGTTGTATTAAGTCCAGTTTCCTTTATTTCGTATTTATTACTATATACTTTTTTACTATTCATAGGTACTAACAAACGGTTTTGTAAATATAGTTTTTGAAGCACTTAAGGGCTCCGCCACACTGGATTTCAAAATTACTTAAGGGCATTCGCGGGGTTGAAATTTTTGACATGGACGTTCCTCTTTGCTCATGTGTGCTCACTAAGAAACTCTTTTACCATTATAGTTTTCGAAATTGTTTAGGGCTCTACCTCAAAGAAGCTGACAATTACTGTATAGCCTACGTGTTGAAATTTGACAAGGATGATTCTCTTAGCTCATAGGTACTATCTATCTAATCTAAGAAACGTTTTTGCTAATATAGTTTTGAAGCCCTTTAGGTCTCCGCCCCACTGGACTTTCAAATTACTCTAGGGCCCACGGGGTTAAAATATGATGGAGGATTCCCATTGCTCATGGATACTCACTAAGAAAAGGGTTTGCAAATATAGTTTGCACAAAAGGAGTGGGGGGAACGTGATTCTTTCTAGTCCTGAGCGCCACCATCAGCTTTGAGTTCAGTTGTTTCCTCAAGCCAACTCAAAATAAAAATAAAAATCAGCTGTTAGTCTCATTAGCATGAGTTGCCCACAAAAGGAGTGGGAGAACATAGCTTCACCACCTGTAATGTTAGTTGGATACGAGTGGCCCCTCTGTTTCTGTTCTGTGCTCTCTGGTTTACATATCCCTTAACATTAACACTACAAATTTGACAGTTGCAGAAGACAGCTGATTAAGAAGATATTATAATAACACCATCCCTCTCACCCATCATACTCTTTAAGAGAACACCATGGGAGAGTATGTAGGTTTGCTGCCATGCAGGTTTTTTTTATCAAATACAGTATTAGTTACTCCCCACCAAGTGAATGTTCATACACATTTTGTAAATATAAGTTAATAAATAAGCATTATGTAACTTTTTTAAAGATTTACCCATAAGAATAATGGTAAACTTTATTTAGATTTTCTCCGTAACCTATTAAGTTAATGATTAAAGATAATACATTATTTGTTTTTTAAAGTTCTTTTAAACGGTTTAAGCTTATACTGTCAAATATAATAACTTAAGGTCAAAAATGTAAAAAAACCAATTTTTGACCCTTTTGGAACCCTATAAAACCCTAATTCCATGGTCCAATCATGCTGGTTTTCAAACTTAACCTGATTATGCTGCTCTACACCTCTGTATCCAATATCATAAAAAACGAAGGATTTTTTCAAAAGTTATAGCATTAACGGACACAGATTATATATATGGAATTGAACGAACAGTGTTTTTGGTCTCTAGGGACAATAAAATGAATTAGTTACATGGTCCCGGGCTTGGGTCTTCACGTGACCACCACCGTAATAACATATTCCCTATAGGGAAATTCGCTAAAAACATAGTATGAAGCAAGATGGCATGAAAGAGATAGTTTCCAAATGTTTAGAGATCTTTCATTGTTAAATCTCCACAAGACAACATACAGTGCTGTACCAAATTGTTAAAAGATCAAGTTATATGTATTATTCTAGAATATTTAAAAAGATGTAATAGTTTTTGTGTCTTGGTTTTGTTAACATTTTTTACTCACTCATCTCTCTTTCAGCAGTGCCCATGGTTTAACTAATGTTTTAAACAATGGGTTAAAACTGGAATAAAATTTAAACATCTACCTCGAGGTACAAAATAATTTTGTAGGCAACTGTAAAAAATGTAACCCACAGACTAAGGCAAAAGGCGCCAAACACATAAATTTATAATACAAGCTTTAAAAAATTATCTATTTTATATGAGTTTAACCAGTATGGAAAAAGGGAACATATACTAAATTAAGTTGTTCCTTCTGCAGTAATAATATTGACTATATGCACTCAAGTAATAGTTGAACACATTCACTGCTAAAGAAAATTCACAATCCGTTCCCCATTCCTGGATCAGTACTGACCTACAGTCATTATTGACCCACCTGCAAGAAAGGGAGCACGAGTAGAACAGCGAATAGAGCAGGTAGTACAGTACGCGCTAACATAGTATTGGTCCGCCCTCAACCTATGCTAGGTCTAGCAAAACGGGAAGATGCACGTTACGTGGGTCAGTACTGACACAGCCAGGTTGGAGCAATGCAATCGCCATGGGTCAGTACTAACCCACCCACAGCGAACGTGTTTAATTTGGGTCAGTACTAACCCACCCACAGCGAACATGTTAAATTTATGTGGGAAGTAAAATTAAAAACAGAACACACTAAATAAAAATAAAAACACTGTTTATTACAATAAAAAACAAAAGAGGAAAGTTACATAAGAAATGTACATACAGATTTTTATTAAAATCACCTGGTAATATAGTTTGAAAATAATATAGTGTAGATAACAAAAATGTAAATCAGGTATAAGAGAAAAATAAACAAATTGAGTGATTAAGATATTTATACAAGATTGTATGGTTTAAGCAAGAATTTTTTTTAACGTCATTGGTCCATGTGTTGCCACCCTTCAAACTTGATTAATCTACATGTATTGTCCAAATTAGTTATAACCCAAGTCCCAAAACAGCATTTTTCTAGTAAGAATTGATAATACATTAATTGACTTATGATAAATCAAGTCTAAACCTTACTATAGATGAACAATGTACATTTTACTTTGGTAAAAAATTTAATCAAAAGAAGGAATTAACTCATAAGTACTATTTAATATACTCAGTCTATCAATATCATCAAAGCAAATAAATATACTCAAGTAATTGTATTTTACAAAACACTGCATCACTCAAATGACTAAGTATTGAGTTGTTAAATACAATTTATTTTTATTTGTTTAACAGTTAGGCCTTAACATAGCCTTGAAGAATAATTATTTTATAGTTACATCACAAATTGTAATTTGAGGCAAAATTTGACTATGATCGTGTCCGATTTTCAAGAGAGGAAGGTGGCAACCCTGTGAAAATTAGCCGAGGAAGTTATTAACACAGCCAACAGCTTATCAATTAATGTCCTTTGCTTGGATTGTAGACTACCTAACAACACTTAACATAGAATAATGGTCACTTCAGTCTTTTGAACTTGTAAACTGACAGGCTTCTATACTTTAATCTTCAGTTATTAAAAAACCAGAAATCAAATGATCTATAGCATTATGCTTTCAGCATGAATTTGATTTGATTTTTTTATCAGAAAATATAGAACTATGTGAGAGTCAGTGTAGTACTGGTGATGAAAATAACATAAAATAAATACAACTTAAACTAAGTTGGCGGGTCTTTCAAAGAGAGGAGGGAAATATTCAGAACTAGGATTACTTGATGACCAAGTAAATGATGTAAGGACTTTTCAACTGTTCTTTTTGACCAATTATTGAGTCAGAAAGAATAAGACATCACATGATATTTATTGTAACGGTAGTGCTTAACAAGTTAAAAAATGCACTCAATTTTATATATTGACAATTATTTAAGTTTTTAGTTTCTTTAATTTTTGTTTTTTTTTTTTTGTTTTAATACCATGCTTTATTACAAAATTAGGGCAGTCTCCGAGGTTTTTAAAAATATACCCTTTCAAAAATCACATGAATTAAATCAGATCTAAGCATTACAATACATTAAAATGGAGAAAATTATTCAAGACTTTTAGTCTTTAGATTATTACTACTTTTTTATTTAACTATTTCAGAAAACTATATTTATAGTAAAAAATCTAAAGTTAGACTAATAAATTAATTTATGTACAAGAATTTTAGAATACTGTAGCTTAAATTAATGGTAAGTTAATAGTCATTGGCAATATAGTAGAAGTCCCTCTTAACAATCCTCAATGGGATCAGATGCTAATTTTTAAAAATTGGGTAAAATCTTATAAAGACAGAATATTCATAAAAAGTACTAAAAACCATTGAAAGTAATTAAAAGATGGCTCTATGTTTAGTTTTGAACGTAACAGTGCCAATAGGCCTTAGACAGAGTATCGAGCTAGCCTGTTTCAAAAATTACATGTTTACCGATAATCATTAGAAATGTATAACACAATAATTTGTGAAATATTATATGTTTTATCATCAGGATGTTGTTGACTTTTTTTATAACCTGAGCGTTTATTTTCAGTTAGACATAAGCAAATTGGCTGAAACAACAGCCCTGAATCTATAAAGTGACGGGCAGTTGAGTAAGCTAGAGCATTTTAGAGGGGCTTCTACTGTATTATATTTCCCAGTATATTTCTTCCTCGGAATATAAAGCGATGGGCAATTGAATAAGCGAGAGCCATTTAGAGGGGCTTCTACTGTATTATATTTCCCTGTATATTTCTATATGAATTGTTTTTGTTTTGGAGCAGACTGGAACCTTGATGTATTACTTAACTAAGAAAACTGTTCAACAGATTAATAGATAACATCAATCATTAAAGTAAAACATGGCGATTGCCCAACATAAATAATAAATTCCTTATCAGATAAACATTAAGGTAAAGCGCAATCTTTTCAGACAGTAGGATTTAAAGCAATGAGAGTTCTGTGGCCGTGACTTATGGCATTTTAAAGCTCTCAGTTTCTTTCAAAATCCTCAACTAATTACATGAATATGAACTATGACATGGTTCCTGAGAGATTCAATCGAGTCAAACACATCATAGCAAATGGAACATTTGTGAACCTTGATGTCGCTTACTATGACAACACTGTCATCTACATCTACACTGTTACCAACACATTCACCACGAGTTTTATTCTCTACTTCCATTTCTTGAGGTGTGTCCATGATCTTACCACCCCCATTATCACTGGATTTCACATATACTAGGTTAGAGCTTACTAGATAATTATCCTTTTCCTGCTTAATACGCCTCAAAGGTAGCTGACTGATGTCAAAATGTTCTTCTAACAATGTACTTTTATTTTTTCCCTCGCATGTATTCTCAACGACTGAATTTTGGCATGAATCCTTATCTGTGTGACCAGTGAGTTCTGGTTGGATGTTCATTAAAGGAACATAACAGGACTTTATATTTGGGCTACATTTTATTTTTCTGACACAATTCTCTTTGCCATCTGCACACACATTTTCTGGGTGTTTCTCTTTGTTCCTTGATTCTTCTGGTTGAATATTATCCTTACACTTCAGAGCTTGACTGGGTTCAATCGTTCTTGATCCACAATTTTGCCCCGATCTCATATTTCCATTAAACCTATTTTTATAATTAATCTTATATTTATCAAAATTAGCTAACTTTAGGTTTTGATGGAATCTTGTTCTACGAGCACACTTTCTGCTTGGATATTTTTCTTTTCCGGGTAACTTACAGAATAGGTCTTCTCTGACTACTTCAGAAGAATCGACACATGATTTACAGTCAATGTTTTCTGAAAATCTTTCACCAACAGGATGGCTTAAAATGTGGGACATTAGGTGATCTATATAAGATGAGGCATCAGGAACAGATATCCTACAATGTTCACAATCAAAATTTTCCATGTCTTTGATGTGTTGTTTGTTCAAATGTTCTGACAGAGAAATCCTGTTAAAAAATTCTTCAGAACAAATACAACATTTGATGGGTTGTTCAATTTTCTTACAATTATGTCTTTTAAGTTTCTTCTGACTAAAAAAGAACTTGTTACAGTGAGAACATGACACTCTTTTCTTTTTCTTATGGTTGATACAATGTTTTAAGTATATTTTCTTAGAGCTAAAAGATAATTTACAAATTGTACAGAAAATCATCCTTTTTCTTTTATTTACAGTAAGCTTTTGAAGCTTAGACTCCTCAAATAGTTGTTGTAAATATTTAGGTGTGAGGTTTTTCTGGCAAATACTGAGCTCTATGAGAGTTCTAACTGATCTTATAACGTGATTGTTACATTTGTGTTCCAGCATGGGAGTCTCTTTGTAATAACTATAACACCTCAAACAAAGTCCCTCTTCTTCCTTTCTTGAGTGGGCCACCATATGATTATTCTCTTCAAATTCCGATTGAAATTCTGCCTTGCACACATTACATCTGTGCCTTCTCAGAGCTTTCTTCACTAAGGGTATACTTTCACAACCATAGCATTCATGACTGCAAACAAAATAAAATTATCTTACACCTTTTAATGAACCCAAATTTAATTTAATATTTTTAAAATTCAATACTTAATAAAATAAAGTCACCACATCTTAATAAGGTTTAAGTAATAACAATTTATTTCTTTAGGATTATAACCTTAAAATAAAATAAAATAAAACACAATTCAAGTAATAATAGATTCTTTAGAACAAAAAGCCAAATACTTCTGAAAATATCACTAAGAAACAGGCAAAAAAATAGGAAAAATTCTAAGACCATCAAAACATTTTGGTAGTCTTCTGGTGTCTAGTCAATAAAGTCTGCATGTCTATTAGACTAACACATGGTTAAACACGAATAAAAGCAGTTAAATAGTGTAGTACTATCTAATTATGATTGGAAATTGTTGTAAGAGTTTTTACCGAGAAACTGATTTGCAACAACACTTCAAATGTGTAATGCAGTCTATTTTAACCCATTTTAGTCCCAAGACCAATTAACCAAGTTTCAACAAAATGGCAAGAAGCACTTGTTGACCTTAATAAAAGGTCAGGTCACCTTGACCAATAGTTTATTACAGTTTATTTACTGTAACCTTGTCAAGACTTTATTATAAAACCCACTGTGTGTCTAAAGCAGAACAAATTCCTTCAAATTCAGCTTTAACTAAAAATCATTCTCAATTAAAACCTCAATATCAGTTGTTGCTGCCAATGTTTAGGTATGTCTTAAAACATTAACGTTTAATAATCCAATTTCCCAAAAATATCAGTACAAACTACCATTTAAACCAAATGTCATGGCAACATCACATTAATTCATTGATGGACGAAAAAACATGAAGAGGATTTTAAATGGGGAAGGTATGTACCAACACTTCGCGGTTATGGGTTGGGACAATAAACATGTCAGAAGTTTTGGGTAGGCATCACAAACTTGGCCATTGAGAGGTGGATTGGGAGTTGGTATATTAGGGAAGGAAGTCTAGAGATGAAGAAAACCTCTAAGAGAATGGTGAAGATGATGTCTTTATCCTGGGGCGACTAACCTGGTCAGATTTATATTTAATGTTGCAAGAAAATGTAGCTACCTACACATTTGGGGATAATACATATTCTAAAATTAAAGATACATACATTTTCAAATAGTCTGTACTACCATTGCAGCAGACCTAAATTCTCAAATGAATTTTCAATAGAATTTTTTTATTAACATTTCTCAGCAATGCAGAAGGATTAAGGTTCTTGCTATGAGTGTTTTTGTGCAAATCATATATACTTTAATACTAGTAAGGTATATTGTATGTATGTATGTAGCACACAGATCTCGAAAGCGGATCCATTTTCTTCAAACTTTGCAAAAACTTAAATTTGCAAGTGCTTCCCCTAAGGTACTATTAGTAATCCCTGATCTCTCTCTCACTCTCCTCCGAAACAATTCTCTTGGGGTGACTGTAGCGCTTGACAAGGAGCACTAAAGTTACCTTTGTCAAGTTTTTTATAGAAACTTGCTGTGTGTCCTGCAGTCATTAAAATGAAGCTGGGTAACTATTGCGTAGTGAAGAAATACTGCTCCGCTCCTCAACAAAGCATAACATATAGAAATCTCTTGATCCACACTTGAATACCTTTATGCTGTTTACTACTACAGATTCACGTCCAAGCTTTGATTTATATAAGAGTATTTTCTAAAATATTCAAGATGTAATATTTAATTGACTTGGTACTTATATTTATCCTACTTATTTTTAAGAACTGTACTTTTATTAGTCATTTATAATAACATAGGAAAATTCAAAAAACATACCCTTTCGTTATATTAAATTGTGTTTGTAGTTTGTTGTTTACATAAAGAAATACTGTTAGAATATATTAATGTCAATAAATTTTTAATTTGCTTTTGCTACGGTTTAGCATCCTGTAGTAAATTTGGACAGGTTTTCTTCTTTATATATCACTGTTACACGTTTCCCAAAATAAACAACAAAAACAGTATTATTATCTTGATTGATTGTCCAGCCCTTTAAAAAGTGAGATGAGCTTTAAGTTGAAATATTTTGTAACAGGTGAGTGGTGATCATAATTGTACTGGTGATGATACGAAAAGTAATTATTTTCATCCTACAAATATACTTTTTTTATATTTAAAAATTCATTTAGTGAAATACCAATTTCATCAACCATGTAAGTTATTAAAATGTTATTAATTTACGATTTTTTCTTTCGTCACTATTTTCAGCTACAGTTACCATTATTAGTGTCACAAAAAAATTTTAGATTTTAAAAATCATTGGATCTAAAGATGCATTAACAAGGGCATAATAATTGAAAACTTATAAAAAACTCAACACACAGTGGGAGGGTGGGTCCCAAATAAGTTGCCAGGTATAAAAACATGGCCCCCTAAAAAAGCGAAATTATGTCCATGGCACTAAATGATGTTGTTTACCTTTGTTACTGCTCAAGACTAGCTAACTCTTCTTTAGTCAGAATAAAAACACAATGTCCTGATTAATGGAAAAAGACTAACAACACCATTCTTAAAAACAGAATATTTATTCTTCTAAAATACAAAATTTCACAACGGGTACGTTACTATTTACTCTGTATTAGTAGTGTATGAAAGAAAACACAAAACTATATTTTGCTAAGAATAGACACTTTAAATTGCACCAAAGCATCGAACCTAATGGAACATTGCAGGGATAAAGTTGACTAAAATAAAAAATCTCATCTCACGCAAATTAATAGATGACAAAACCATATTAAGTTATTTTAGTTCCTAATGGCCTGCTTTATAAAATTCAAATATGTTAACAAAATAATTTGTGAAAATAGTCTGAGTGCAAAAAAATAAATGAAGACATTATTATAGTCGTTTTAAAAATATTTAACTCTAAAAACATTTAGTTTTTCAAAGAAACAATATTTTCCATTCTGTAAAATTTTAATCAGTCCTTGAAATGCTCAAACTCCACCGAAATACAGAACCAAATAAAGTTTTTTATAACTTTGCTATCAAATTGTTATTAAAAGAGTTACTTTTCACAAAACTTACTTCATTCTGGTACAACACATATCATGAACTCAAAAAATTACAATCATTTAAAAGGAAAATTATATTTAAAATAAATGAACGAAAGTGTATAGTAACCTACCTAACAAACTCTAACCTCACATGATAAAATCATCTAGATACTAGACATTTAACTTCCCTTTTTTGTTTCAGTATGCATTATGCAATTTTAAAACACATCACTTGAAGTAGTAATCTGGACAAATAGTACAAATTTATATAGAGAAATAAAATAGAATACAGTATGGTAATAGCAAATATAATAACTTACAATACAGTGTTACATTAAAAATTATATTTACGGAGAATTCCACAAAGCCTAGTTAAATAAAGCTAATTTCAAACCAGAATGAACTTCCTACAAACTAACAATGAGATAATTATCAAATTAATTTCTCTCTCATTTCAGAGAAATGTATAAGTTTAAGGTATGTATAAGGATAAGTTGTACATTTCCCGTTATGACTTATTTTAAATTACAATGCATTTTCACACAGTTTAAAGTGTACAAATGGAACTAATTGGTAACAGTTCAAATTAGCATACAGTATTTCTAAATTAAGTGTAAAATATACTATACAATAGATAAATATTTAGTAACAGAAAATATTTATTATATTTTTTACATTCTACACAAAAATACTTTTTTTCAAAGAAAGTGCTTTTAAATTGTTCTACCGCAAGTTTTAACTCTGAGACTTCATAGCTGTTGTTAATTTAAAATTTCACCTCACCCAACTTCTGTCAAAAATTACTTCTTCTCAAACTAATGTTATTCAATTATCTACAATGGTAATCATTAGCCATAATTGTTCGTATTAAATTTCTAACTGTGAATTTTACAATTAATTAATAACAATTACTAACGCTTTGATTGCTGAATAAATATTTTTATCAAGTTAGAATACTGATTATTTAAGTTATTTATAACTTAGTGCACAAAATTAGCAGTGGAGAAGGACCACATAATGTGATCATCAAACCATTATATATGTGTGGCTAGATGATCTAGTAGAATATCCTGGTTGTGAAATCTTTCGGAACACATCGTACAACATATTTCTTCCGATTCTCCCAGGCTGGAGGATGTTGACTCTTCCTGGACTTGTACTCCGGTGTCCGAAGATGGTTCAGTAATTGTATCAACAGGTAATTTAGCCAAATCTTCAGACTGCAAATTATTATCTAAGTCTTTGGTAAAATCATCGGATGCTTTCTCGAGTAAATCAGAATTATTCTGTTCATATTCATGAGTTGGTGTTGGAGCAGATTTTTCTTCAGCTTCAAAATTTGATTCTGATTTTTTATCTACAATTGCTTCATTTATATATGAGAGAGGAATAATAACTTCACTTTCATCCGGATCAGAAGATAATCGTTCTGTTGCTACCTTGTTTTCTCCATCCAAAATGGTCTCATTCCAGAGTTGGTTGCTAGGTTCAGCATCAATTTTATTTTTTGGATTTTTATTGGTTTTTTTAGGACGTGTGTAAACATAACGCCTCTTTTTGCTTCTTTTAATGTTGGATTGTGATATCTTTAACTCGCCCGAAACTATGGTTTCCGTTTTACTTACATTTACACTTTTGTCATCATTTACCAAATTGACCTTTTCTCTATTAACATCAATGGAAATTTCAGGTTTTACTATGTTTTCTGGATGAACCCATTCTTTTTCAGTGTTTGGCTGATTGCTTTTATCAAGTAAAGAAGTCTTTGAGTGTTCATCAGTCCTTAATTCAAATCTGGCTGAGTTTTTGTATTATGTTGTTGTTGATTAAGAGCTGAATAATTCTCTTTAGCTTCCACTTCTATAAGTCCCAAAATGTTGGAACTATCTTTCACATATTTTTTTTCTACCAACTGAGACTCAATACCACTTTCATCGTCAATCTTTTCTATTTTCACCTTTTGTCTACCATCCCTTTTCCCAGCTTTTTTTGGAAAAGAATAATCTATTGAAGCTTTTAACCGACGAGACCTGGAGAGTTTGATTTCATCCCATCTTTCTCAGGAACAGTTTTATGGTTTGAGTTTCCAATAATTGTCACATTTTCTACTGGTGGCAGTACACTGATCTCACCATCCTTATTAGAACTATTTTTAGTCTTTCTTCTAGAACTGATGGGAATATTATATTCCTTGACCAACTCAACATCATTTGCAAAGGGATTTTGATTGGAAGCCTGGGTTGGATCATATTTTGTTTTTCTCTGTGATTTTGATAGAAAATCTTTGCTCTTTTTACTTTCAACAAAGGCCTTCTTTGAAGATTCCTCTTTATGTGGCAGTACTTGGATCTCGCCATCCTCATTAGAACTTTTTTTATTCTTTCTTCTAGAACTGAT
This sequence comes from Neoaliturus tenellus, assembly GCA_030545055.2. Classification (NCBI taxonomy): domain Eukaryota; kingdom Metazoa; phylum Arthropoda; class Insecta; order Hemiptera; family Cicadellidae; genus Neoaliturus; species Neoaliturus tenellus. Next base: position 174,638,428 of record CM061534.1, on the reverse strand, counting down.
GGGAAAATTATATTCCTTGAACTCAACATTATTTCCAAAGGGATTTTGATTGGAAGCCTGGGTTGGATCATGTTTTGTTTTTCTCTGTGATTTTGATAGAAAATCTTTGCTCTTTTTACTTTCAACAGAGGCTTTCTTTGAACATTCTTCTTTATGTGCCTTTGAGATTCTCAAAGGATCACTATCAGGAGTCTCATCTTCTTGTTTTATTTTCACTCCCGGATTGATCATCTCATCTACTATATTCTGTCTGGCAAGACCTAAGAGTTTGGAGAATCGGTTAACAGATAAAGGATTACTGCTGTGTATCTCCAAATGGTAACACATCATTTCAGCATTTGGCATTTTCATCTCACATATTTCACAGGAAAATATAGAGTTACTTTTTGCAACATGATTTTCTCGTAAATGAATTCGCAAGTTATCTCTTTCTACAAAACTCTGAAGACAAATTGGGCACGAAAATAAATAACTGCTTTGGATCCTACTAGATGGCACATTAACTGGACTGGAGGGAATCTTGTTAGAGTACCTACCAGTTTTCCTAGTATTGATTGAAACCCTTTCCACAAATCGACTAGAAGAAGCCTTGGTTGAGCTTTTATTCTTTTTTGCAATCTTTTTAGGAACATTTTCACTCACAGCATGAATTTCCAAATCACTTTTTTGAGGTGACATTGGGGATTTTTCTCTGGCACAATCTTGCTCCGGTTTATTATTTAAGTATTGACCATGTTCATCTGCCTGATGAATTTGTAAAAACAACTCACTGATAAAATCTTCTTCGCAAATGTAACAATGATATGCAGTGTAAGGTGGGTGATTAGAACCAAAATGTTCATCGAGCAAGGGTTGATTAAGAAAATCATCTTTGCAGATTCGGCACACGAACTTAGAGCCGCAGGATTCCAGGTGCCTGCAAAGAAAAGAAATTTTCACTCTCACAGTCCTGACAAGGCAAATGTTTTTAATCATAGTGGGCAAGACCAAATTATTCAATATATCCTCTATTCGCACCTCATACCCCATTTCTATGCCTATTTTGTTACGGCTGTGTCCTGTAAATTATCCATCAAGTAAATTTTCCTTCAATATGTCGCTCAATTAATCTTGAAGAATTTTTCATTTGTGTTGAGAGTCGCAGCAAAATAAAATTCTTTAACGCATATTTCAAAATAGATTGGCGGCAGCAAAATTAACCACAATTAACTAAACTTACAACTTACTCGAAGCGTCAGTATTTCTGCAAATTATTAACTGGTATCAAATAACAGTGGTATAATAACACTGTAAGTGAATGCATTCTTCCGTAAACTATATTGGATAGAGTAAATTAAAAATTACTGTAGGTCTATTCTTAACCAGTAATTTTATTTAAAAACCATTACCTAGTTTACAGTACCTAAAAATTGTTAAAGGGACTTTGGTTTAACCCTTTTGGCACTAGCATATTATTTACATAGTTTGCAAAATCTGCTATATAACTTATGAATGTAACTCCTGAAAACTGCTAGAGGTTAAACAAGGGATCAGAAGAGAATATATAGGAAAACACTGTAAAAAAATCATTTTCGACCTAAAAGTGCTAGATGGCAATATTTTATATCTTAATTGTAAATAGAATCAATTGAATGGAATCATCGGTGTTTCAAAATAACAATTGAGTCAACTGATATTTTATTTTGAGACTGCAGTATCGGCTGCGATGGTGAACTGATATATCGTTCCTCAGCACTTTCCGAATGAAAGACAAGATACAATATATCATTCCTTAGCACTTTTCAGGAATAGGACGAGGAATAAAAAACCTCCTTTGCACTGAGAGAGTTAACCGACCAATTTGTTATTTGGCTACGGTCTGGTCCCAAGTGGACAAGTTTTAAAGGGATCTACTATTGTTGGGGCAAGAAGTTGCATTTAGGAGGAGAAAACAAGCCACAAGCCTAAATACACTTGTAACAAGTCAATGCTTTTAATGGAAAATAACTAATTGGGAAATTTTTGCAGTGGTTTTACACGTTGTTTTATCAAGTATTAAAGGAAAAATTGACCTCTTTGCGTCAATTTTCAATTTTGAGTTATGCATATTTTTGAATTCCTCATTCAAATTCTAACAATTCTGTGCAAGTCAAATAAGTCTACATTTTATTATTATTATTTTTTTTTTTTTTTATTTATAGAACTTTAAAATCACGTGAGAGAAAAGGGCCATTTTGAAACAAAAAAAAATTCTGACTGTTATTTTGTTTTTCTAGCACAAGATACAATAGGATGTCTGAACTCATAAGATATTCACTGGACGCCATTTCAAAAATTCTATAATTCCCTCATCGGGCATAGTTATTGCTATGGTTGGTCGAAATTTGATGCTTTACGGTCCATGATTATAGCAGATATAATTTATTATCATAATGTGGTAGATGCCTTTAATTTGATCTATTTACTTACTAAATAATTTACAATTAGACAACAATTTGAAATGGAAGTCTCATATTTCATTCCTCCTAAAAAAATTACATAAAGCATTTTACACTATTCATTTTTTGTCCAATATAACCGACTTAAAAACCCTAAAAATGATTTATTTCGCCTATTTTCATTCAAGAATAATTTATGGAATTGAATTGTGGGGGAATTTAGTTGAAAGTAAACAAATATTTAAATTGCAAAAGAAAATGGTGAGAGTAATGTGTAAAAAACACCCCAGAACCCATTGTAAACCGTTATTTCAAAAGTTAAATATACTGCCATTACCCTCTTTATTCATTTTCAAAAGTATTATTAATATCTTCAATACAGTAGTAATATTGATATTAAAGATTTAAATAATGATAATAAATTTAATACCAGACATAAATACAGGGTGTTTCAGAACTCCCTGACAATATTTTAGGGCATTGTTTCTGGGTTAGAAACATATCTAAATATCATATTTGAATTGTCCGGAAGTCTTTAGTTACTCACACAGCCGCCATTTTGTTTTTTCACATAATAATTTTTATTTCCGTAACGGATGGTTGTATTAAATTCATATTTGGCATGAATCTTTATTATACCAATGTACATTTCCAGGGAAAAAAATAATTTTTTTCCGCTGTATATTTTCAAAATGGTGGCCATTTTAAATTTTCAAACGCAAATATCTCAAAATCGGAAAATTTTATAAAAATTTTACAAGGACACAAAAAAGTTGACATATTAAATTATCTAACCAATGGTACCAAGTTTGTAAAGATCTGACAACAAATAACGGAGTTATTGTGATTTTTCGCCATGAAAACATTGATTTTGCTGTTAAATGGCTTTAATTTGCATTGATTTTTAATGCAAAATCAATGTTTTCATGAAGAAAAATCGCAATAACTTCGTTACTTGTCAGATCTTTACAAACTCGGTACCATTGGTTAGATAATTTAATATGTCAACTTTTTTGTGTCTTGTAAAATTTTTATAAAATTTTCCGATTTTGAGATATTTGCGTTTGAAAATTTAAGATGGCCGCCATTTTGAAAATATACAGCGGAAAAAATTATTTTTTTCCTGGAAATGTACATTGGTATAATAAAGATTCATGCCAAATATGAATTTAATACAACCATCCGTTAAGGAAATAAAAATTATTATGTGAAAAAAACAAAATGGCGGCTGTGTGAGTAACTAAAGACTTCCGGACAATTTAAATATGATATTTAGATATGTTTATAGTCCAGAAACAATGCCCCAAAATATTGTCAGGGAGTTCTGAAATACCCTGTATATAAACTTTCATTATCCAGCTCATCATTCAAATCTCTTTCAAAATTCTCCATTTTACATGAGTATAAAACTTTTTAATTCTTTACCCAACAAAATTAAACATATAAATGATGAAAGAAAGATAAAAAAAGAAATGGAAATTTTCTTCAAAGGGAATCCTTTTACTCAGTAAACGAATATCTAAATTTTGAGAAATAAACAATGAAAATTGAGAAAATGTATTTTAGTCATATTTTTTTGTGCTTTTAAAATGTAAGAAAATTAATAATGTAAAAAAAAATTATAAATGCATATGACCTGAATTTGTTAACTCCAGTAGTATAAGTAAAAAAGTATCAAAATTATTGTTTTAAAAAAATTGCCCAACGACAACATGTTGTGTTTATGCAATAAAGAATTTGTATTTGTATCATTTTCCATAAAATATACTAAAAGATTTTGCTGAGAAGTGCTGCTTACATAATTAAATAGGCTGTAATAAAAAGGTCACCTTAACTTAAGGTAATCATCTGGCTCTTGTGTTAAAATTAAACCAAAACGACCAAGCAAATGTTTTTTGAATACCCATACCTTTTTAAGGAGGGAATTTTACATGATTTCTCATTTGCTGGTAACTTTGGGGACCCACCGCCATTTTACCCATGTCAATGTGATTGGGCTCTTTACAACCCTATTAACAGACGTGCTCAACGGTTCGGCCGGGGTCTCCTTATCCACCAATAACAACAACTATCCTATTAACATGCTGCGATTGGTGAAACGCTCACAATTTGGTTTGAAAGCAACAATATACTTAACACTCAAGAATTTTATTAGGCCCTACACCCAAAGTAAAATTAAAGTATATATGACCATAATTATTATAAAATGAAAAAATTAAAAAAAAAATTGTGAAAACTCACAATAAAAGTTCGGGGTACAATTGGACTATTAAGAGCAACTATGCAGAGTGGAGAATTATATATGACAAAGAGAAATATGAGATAAATGTAGTGTCTTTAATGTAACAGCACAAGTAAAGGTGCCACTCCCACATGGGAGGCTATTACTCCCACATAGAGGTGTGTGTTTAACGTAATAGGATAATTAACACTATAACCAAATTGCAGCCTATTAATCGATTATTAGGTTATATGGTTTACCCTATTAATTTTTTAATAGTTCATTTTTAGAGGCAAGCCAATAATTTTTTAAGTTTTTGCTAAAAGAATTAAAAGATTTAGCATTTGAAATCTCGAAACGTTTCAAAAACTAACTCAGCAGACTGGATATTAATCTAAAACAAGGCCCATATAGTTTAGTTTGTCGCAGCGGAACGCTATCAGTATTAATTTAAAATAGAAACTAAAACTGTCTCTATTCTGTGTGGTTTTCACGGAACGTAATATGTATTCGTTCGTGGAGTAGTTGACTCAAGTCACCAATGAATAGTGGACACGGCGGAACGATAACAGTATTAGTTTCAAATGGAAAGTACAAGTGTCACTAATTGGTGTGGTTTTCACGGAACGTAATATTTATTCGTTTGTGGAGAAGGTTGCTTAATTCACCATTTAATAGTGGACGCAGCGGAACGATATCAGCATTAGTTTGGGAAGGAAATGACAAATGTAACTACTTTGACTCAGCTTTCTCGGAACGTAACCCGTATTCGTTTAGCTTCTACGTTTCTGAATTCGTTGTTTAATAGTGGAAGCTGCAAAACGATATCCACCGTGGAACGTTCCCGGTATGCGTTTAGCGACAACGGTACGAAATGAACTGTTCACCGCGGAACGAATCGAAACGACCCCATGCCCGATTGCCCGGTCGCGGCCGAGCGTTGAGCTCACTGAACTCTTGTTTGTTTGTTTATCTATTTGGGATAAGAAATGGGAGCGGGGGGGGGGGGGGGGGGAGGGCCGGGTTGCGAGGGTAGAGACGGAGAGGGTAGATAGATAATTTCATCATAGAACTTTGATCACATTTGACTCAAGAAATGTGGGAAAACTTTTATTTTAAATGCTAACTTACTTGATTGAATTTACTTTAGAGAAAATGTTTAACAGTCGGTAAAACTCGTCAGTGTGAAAAAAACTGCACCTCAACTAAACTGAGTCAGTAAAGTTTCTACTTTGTTTCATATAGGCCTAACTAAGACTTATGTTTTCTTTTATTTGAATTTTTTGTGTGTTTTATAACAAACAATAAAATTTTGTACTAATATCGTACTATAAGTCCATTTAATTTATATCTTATAGACCAGAAAATAATTATCAGTTCTTTTTGCCAAAATTATATTTTAAATTATATATTTTCTGGGACTAATAATAATTAAATTAAATGAATTTACGGGAGGCATTCCAATGCAAAAACCGTTAACTAGCTTGTTAAAATTACGCCTCAGCAGGATAGGCTAGTGCTAGTAATAGGTTACAAAATTAATAGCTTTTTGTCACCTATTACTAAACCTCCGTGGAACGTTGCAACCTATTACCAAAAAGTAGCTGGAATTCCCACCTCTACTCCCACAACTTAAACTGGAAGTGGGAGTAGACCAACGACAAGGCCTAGAAGGCGGTGGGTTAGTGTAGTATAAAATACCCCGAATGAGAGGAGAAATGGAAGAGGCAAATAGACAATAGACAATAATTCTTTATTTATATTATTCATTGAGAACAGTAAATGTGTCACTAAAAACAATACAAAAGATAGAAAAGTCTGTTGTTTTTAAAATCATGTCTCCAGTTTTCAAACTCGACCACCGTGTAGAAGGGGCGCTGATGTAGCCATGCGATGATGTTGTTTCTTAACTTCTTTTCGCAGTGGACATTTTTCACCTCTTCTGGCAAGATGTTTGAGGAATTTTGCTCCCAGATAAGGCGGTTGTTTTTCATATAGTGTAATGATGTACGATGGGTAGGAAGTACTACGTTGTTGGCTCTTCTAGTGTTATAAATGTATAAGTCAGTTCATCTCTGCAGGTTTTGTCTTTTAGCATGTAAGGCAGTTTCTAGGATGAGAAAGCTCACTACAGTTAGCACATTTATTTGTTTAAAAGCGGTGCGGCACGATTCTCTAGGCCCAAGGCCAGCTACAATGCGAATTGCCTTTTTTTGCAGAACTAGGACCCTCATTATATTTGTTGTGGAGGAATTACCCCCATATCGCTATCTTATATCGGAACAGAGCAACAGAGCAAAGTACGCTGCTTTTGTAGTTTCATCACTAGATATGTGTTTTGCCTTCCTAGCACATACAGAGCTGAGCTAAGTTTGCTGCTTAATTTGTCTGGGTGGTCTGACCAGTAAGCTGTGACTTGTGACACTTGCATCACATCTGGCAGTCCTGCAACTTCCTCTCTTTTCTTCCCAATGATAAGCTGTTGGCTTTTCTTCTCATTCAGTTACAGACTGTTAGCATGAAAATATTGTTGTGCCATTCCCAAAGCAATAAAAAGATTGTATTTCTAGATCAGTGGCCTTTTAATTTTTTATTAACAGAGCAGTATCATCAGCATTTATTATTGAACTACAGTAGTCTTCAAGGTAGCAAGGAAGGTCACTTGTAACAAGATTATGTACAAGACATGCCCCAGAACTGAGCCTTGGGGAACTCCTGATTGAATTTTGCTGGTTTGGATATAGTTTCCACAAAAACATCTCTTTTTAGGTTCTTGACCTCTACAAGTCGGGGATCTGTTTCTTAAGTAGCTTTTGAGCCATTCTCCTGAATTAACTCTTACTCCCATGTTCATTAGTTTTTTAAGAAGCAATTCATAACTGATACAATCGAAAGCTTTGCTATAATCAAGGAAAACTGCGGTCTTCAATGAATTTTATGAGGTTTTTTATAATGGTTATGATGGCGGTATTTTTTGATTTATTTGCTGTGAAGCCATGCTGTTCTTTTGTCAGAGGCTCATGTTGTGAGAGATGAAACAGTAACCTTGCCAGGAAAATCTTTTCAATTATTTTTGAAAAGGTAGAGAAGTAACTGGTCTATAGTTACCTGTTAATTGGTCTATAGTTTTGTGTTTCAGTTGGGTCACCTTGTTTAAACTTTGGATACACTTTCGCGGTTTTGAGATTATTTGAAATTTCCCCTGTGCAAATGACTTGTTAATACTGTTTGTTAGAGGATGTATCAATTTGCTTTCACAGTACTTAACAACCTTAGGGTATGAACACACAGAACGCGGCACGGCGCGGCACGGCACGGTGCGGCGCGTCATCAAGCGTCGACTTGAACACACAGAACGCGGCGCGGCACGGAGCGTCTTCTGCTCTTTTCACTTCATATCAGTAATCAGTGTACGACATGGCGTTGAGCAAGTTGGATTGCCGCTTGCTGCGTTTAGAAAACATTTATTTAAAGTATCACACGTTAGTTTTTGGCGGAAACAATTACAGATCAAGCCGTATCCAACGTCACCAAAAGCTTGAATTTTCGTTGTAAATTATAGGAGGAGTTTTCAACACAAAAACCCTAAGTGTATTAAATAAGTGTAGATTTTATAATGTCAACTCCCGCGATCGTCGTTAAACATTCCCGAATCCGGACTACCAAACAGCTAAGCTTACAACATACACACCACGTCTGTCCAACGACACTAGAAACTTTAAAGTCTGTGGAAACTGTAAAGAAGTTCCAATTACAGTACACTTTCGTTCATTGGACTCGGCGACATCGGAACTCCGCTTCATCGGAACTGAAAATCTGGATATCATTAATTGTTTTTCTTACGAAATAAATAATTTTTCCGTTTTAGCGCCTTTAATTTCCATTCGTTCTTCCGCCAAACAGTAAAGTATAACATTTTGCATCAAACGTCATCAGGCGTTTTCCATAATCTGTACACATCGATGTGACTTACGAGGCCGTGGAGTATTCGCACAAAAATAGAAAGAGGAAGGGGGCAGGAAGTGAACATCCGTTTCGACCGCTTCCCAAACTGTCATTCAGTCTGTCTCGCGTCACGACTGCACCTGTGTTACGTGGAAGTCAGTTGACTGCTGGAATATGAGTGGAATATGAATATGGAATATGAGATAATGATTTTGGATCTTTATTTCCTGTGTTGTCTTCATTGTTACCATGTTCAAAGTTTGAGTGCCTTATTTTCACAAAATATCTTGTGTTATCTTAAAAAACCAGAGTGAATACAATCACGATAGGTCACGTAAGGGCGGAAATGATGATTCACGACGGACTCCGCTTCATCAGAATTTTTTGACATCCGAACCGGCCGTCCGCCACATTAGTTCCGATGAACGAGAGTGTACTGTACAAAATAACCCTCAGTGTATAAAATAAGTACTGTATCGATTTAAGCGATATGTTCTACCATTGTCACCTCATTCCACAGCTTGTCCACAATTCCCCTGCTTGTAATGTTTATGCTTTGCTTGCCACAGTGCAGGCCTTCAAAACACTTCGTTAAACACTCACCATCCATCGTATCTGCAGGGAAGACGCGCGAAAACGTGTGTTGACGCTCCAAAAAATCAAACTCGACTGGTCCAAATGAAGACGCGCCGCGCCGTGCCGCGCCGCTCTCTGTGTGTTCAACTCCATGACGAACAATGAATTTGTTTTTGACGCGTTATGACGCGCCGCGCCGTGCCGCGCCGCGTTCTGTGTGTTCATCCCCTTAGATGGAACACCATCGAAGCCACTTGAGTTTTTGATTTGAGTGACTTGATGGTTTTACTAACTTCACATGGAGTTGTTGGCCAGAGTACTAGATTTTCTCGTTGTCATGTCTGGCTTCTGCAATATTTGCTTTACAATTGGGTATCTGAGCTAAGATGTTGCAGCATTGCTAAAGGAACAGTTAAGTTCCTTACAACAGTTTATGGGAACAGTTTACGGGAGCGGCAGCTCAGTGGTAGAGCTCTGGCCTCACAAGCCAGCGGTCCCCGGTTCGATCCCGGGCGACGACATTACACGCACAAACATGAGCGGTCACCTCTGGCTAGCCTATGTGACTTAATGCCGTGACAGTACCTTGCTGTCTTTAGATCACCGCACAGGCCTATTGGCCTATGGTGACGGACAGTGGAGGTTTAAAAAAAAAAAAAAATAAATAAAATTAAAAAAATAAGTCATCAGCCACTTTTTGAGGATTGCCTGTAACTTTGCTTGGCAAATGCTGCGGCTTAGACGGGGGGCACAAGGCCAAAACCCTACTTGAACACTGATGGCCGTGAGAGTAAAATACAACGAATTAAAATACAACACAATAGGAGATGCTTAAGGAAATGTGAATTTAGGTATAGCGTGACTAAAATGTTTGGTGGCACAAGGAACTAATCAGTACTATTGGCAGTGAATCAATATTTTTCCGAAACAACTTTTCCAAAAGTTAAGGGGGCTTGTGGTCCCCTGTATCCCACCTAAAGATGGATTCATTTCCCAAATCATCACTATTACTATATTTAATTTAGTAAATCAACAAACCACTGATAATGTGATGTTTGAGGAGAAATCAGAGTCAAAAGTACTTGAAGTAAATATATTATAAAAATAATACAGCAAAACCCCACAAACACAACACAATCTAGGACGCTATCGCGTTTGATGTATGTAGTTTTCTGGGGCCGATTTCACTCCCGCTGTTAACTTGTACAGACTGTGTATTATTGGCTCTCAATGACGATCAATGTAATCACGTTATATGGATGGAAATACCGATCAAACATTGTGATTTCGTCGGTTGACGATAATTGTGCGACAGAACATTGACCACAAAGGTGACAGAAATGCGTCTGTTAATAGAGAAATCCATGTAATATCAAAGATTGAACCACAAAAACACACTGCAAATAGCGATTAGTAAGTCACTTGGCACGAGGTCAAGCAGTATAGACAGGTACAGATTAGGGTCTTAAGTCTTAAGAGTGCAGAGTTATAAGGAGGCGAGTTGGTGAGGTTTTACTAAATCATAATGTTGCCATGACAAAGAATAATTTAGTTTGTTGATTGTTAAAGGATAAAACTATGTTTAATGTATTTAATAATGCAGATAAAAACAAATAAATTACCCATCCACAAAAATTATCAACAAATGAGTCAAACATAACAGTTTGTCAACTAATTAAAATTAGATTATGGTGCCTGCATTCCATTTTCAAACAAAATAGCATAAATAGTATAGTAATGTAGCCAGTAAAAATAAAATAACTTTTGGAAAGCCAATTTCTTTTGAAATGTCTTCTATGGCATGCTCTGACCTTCCCCCGAAAAGTCCCCTGAAATCCCATGTGGGAGATTTTCAAAATCTCCCCAGACACCTTGAAATTTCTCCCGATCATAGATCACCATATCGGACACATTCTGCACCCCTGGGGTTTGAAGTCAAATTAATATGCTGAGTTAAAAGAAGTTTAATTACGCTAATGGGCAAATTACTAATAACAGAGCTTTTAACATGTTATGACAGACATAACCAATCATGATAAATGTTTGCCTCTCTTTAAAACTAACTTTGGCTGGCTTCTTTTAACATGAAAATAGTTATAAAAAACTGAGAAAAAATTACAATCCTTACCTAATAGAGATGGACAACTCCTTACGAGCAAATCTTCATGACTTATTTATTTTAAACATAAATAACTGATGACAATCACTAACATAGTCCTATTTAAGATAATTGACGACTTTTTTTACTAATTAATAAAACGCTTGTGATTCATAATCTTAACCTCTCACTTAATCAAGTAGCTTCAAATAACTTGTGGCTTAATTTTCTTGACCTAGAGCTCCTTGAAAATACACGGCATAAAATGGGGTACAAGCCGTAGAATGCTCATGGGATATAGGAATATAATATACATAACATATAACATAACATAACATATGTATTGTCAAAAAATTTGTTTTTACTGAATAAAGCACAGTATTTAATTTCATTTCAAAATATGTCAAGCAAACTACTACAATTTGTGTAGTTTTAGCCGACTTAATTTTTAAGTTAATGACACAATTTAATCATAAAATAATAATTGCTTCAAATTCAGTAAAATCTCCGCTGACGATATTGGGAATATCAAGTACTAGTCGTACATGTCTATGTTGAGACACAACATAGAAAGTACTCAAACCTACATGAGGTTGAACGTTTCCATCCTTAGTAAAACTTCATGGATTTCAACATCAAACACTAAAAAGTTTGTTAAAGGTGTTTTAGTCATAAATAGGCCTTTGAGCTATATTTTAATTCCAAACAAGTTTATTTGTCTTTTAAATAAATATTATTACAGTAAATAAATCTCTCTCCTCTATATAGAACAATAAAATATAAAATTAGTTAAACTCTCTAACTAAAAAAATAACGCTGACACAGGTTTTAAATCAAATCAGTACCAGTTGTTTTCTCAAATAAACTAATAGTCTAGTCATATTAGGAAAGTTAAGGAAAACTTTTGTCTCTGTCGTAAAAAACATTTTTCTTATTGTTCTTTTGGTCGCTGAACACGAATATGAGGTTTGCTAACAGATATTTTGCCCAAAACATGGCTTTTTTTTGCATAAATAGTCAAAATTTTTAGGGTTTTGGCCTAAATCTCTGTTGTAATTCATAACAAAAATGTATTAGTTATTAAATAGAAGTAGAGAAATTTTCTTACAAGTTTTGCACACAACAAATTTTTCTACGATTGACCAATACCCGGCTAAAACACGCTAAAAACAGCCAAAACTAAAAAATGAAAAAAAAACACCAAATTTTCCTTTTTTTACATTTTCATTGAAACAAGTTATGATGGATTTTACTGTTTAAGATACTAAATGTCATGAAATTCAAATAAAAAAATAAATGGATTAGTTTATAGAAGAGTAAAATGAAATAAATCAGTTTATAAATTTAAAACTACAATTACTTATCGTTGTTCTTAAACTTAAACATACTCATAACAATACAGAAGCGGGATGGAAACTCAAATAAACTTTTGATTTCACCACGGATACAATTAAACCCTGCCTTTCTAGCGGTGACTCACAAATGAAACACGCTGACATTGCGACATTTACTTGAGCTAGCACAATTAAAACTTAAAAAAATTAAAGATAAGTTATAAAACTTGAACATTATAAACTATTGTAATATACTAAACTGTTTTTAACCAAAAACTAAAATAAACAAAATAATATTTTTTTTGGGCGTCTGCCCACACCTCTGCTCCATAAAAAAGCACGGACTGGACCGCGGAGATCAATAGACGTCTTCTACTGGATCGGGGACCCCCGACATTGGCCATCAGCCTACTAAGGTAAGTGACCACCATAGCAGCCTTGTCTGCCGTACGGAAAATATGATCCCTCTAGCTTAACTTGGTGTCCACGGAACGGACGACGGAGTCGATCCTTTTCTTCATGAGGATCACAATCAGTGGTGTAGTGGTGCGGGAACGCGTGGGAACGGCGTTCCCACACTGGTTTTCGTACGGTATAGGCCTACCATACGTGGTGGGCATCACTCTCCCGTCCCTCCCCAACCCTCCACTGTTTGTTTATTTAGTTTTGAGTTGATTTCATTTATTAACCGTTTATTAATTAATAATCTACTAATAAACTGAAGTGTGTTCTAAATTAGTTGCCTCAGTTCAGTGTATTATGGAATCGACAAGAATAAATGATAAATAAAAAAACACTCCTGTCGTTCTTCACTATAAGCAACAAAATAAAAAACATAAGACCACTCCGGAAGAGGATGCATATGCCGACTACTTAAGGCCATTTCACACCGCCTACCGCTACCGGCTACCGCTACCGGCGCGGTAGCGGACGTTTCCGTGAGCCATTTCACACCAAAACTACCGCGTCTGCGCGGGAGGCGGGAGTTTCTGGTGGCGCGAGACGGTTGCAGTCGACAGCGGCGTTCTGCGCATGCGCGAGCCAAAACTACCGCGCCGGTAGCGGTACAAAATCGCTCGAGGAGCGGTACTGGCGGTACTACCGGCACTACCGCGGGCGTGCGGTAGTCCGGTATGAACTGTCCCATTTGATAACACGGTGAGCGATCTTTAAAAAGTACCGCCAGCGGTAGCGGTAGCCGGTAGCGGTAGTCGGTGTGAAATGGCCTTTATGAGCATGATTTTGTCAATCAGTCAATGAACTTTCAATGTAATTAATTACTCTGTTTTTCCTCTATTTAATTTTTGTTCTCTCCTTTTACTTTACAAATGTGTCAATTAAAAATTAGGTTATGTATGTTGCTATTTTGGAGGTTAACGTACATAAAAGTAGTTAATAAATTAATTAATAACCTTTTCTGAAACAACCTTCTTTTGTAAAACAATTAAGTTAGTTAGGCCTAAATATAAAAATATACTGTTTTTTTTTTTTATTTTGGTTTTCGCAAAATCATCCAAGTGAGATTCTTGAATCCTCAGTAAATTCAGTTTCAGCTTAAAAATAAATAGGCCTAGCCTACAATACGCGTACGCATTCAGGGAAATTTTATCCTAATTTTCAGGAAATTTGACCAATATAATAAGCGTTCCCATATTGGAAAATTTGCCACTACAACACTGATCACAATCTCCGTCTTATCGAGAGCAAGCGAGAGACCGTGATCGGACATCCAGGTGTTGACCACACGCATGACTCGGTGTAACTTTAGTTGGGCCAGCTCAACGTTGCGTGCAGCAATGAGAGCTGTGACATCATCGGCGTACCCAACCAAAGTGGTTTCCTCAGGCATTTCGGACCTCAGGAGGCTGTCATAGGCAACGTTAAAGAGATCCGGGCCGAGTATTGAACCTTGTGCAGCACCAGAAGTGACTTCCATCGTTTGCGTTCCGTCCCTTGTGTCATAAATCAGGCTTCGAGAGCGGAAATAATCCTCAATGAGCCGCAACAGATATGCAGTAACGTGAAACCGATGATGCTCATCGAAAAATAATAATAATAATAATAATAATAATACCACATAGCTAAAAATTTTTGTTTTTCAATAATACACAAACATAATTTGTGTTTTCTCTGTATCAGCGCGATATCTTCAACGTTATGAAAATTATACTCTAATTCTGTCTAGACACGGTAGCCGTTTATTGTGAGTCAAAACTTCACAAAACTAAAATAATAATTAATGTAATTATTTGATAACCTGAGTATTACACAAGTGTAAAAACAAAAGATTTGGCGTTTTGTGTGATTTTATAATTTTGGCTGTTTTCAGCGCGCTCTAGTGGCGTAATGGTCAGTTGTAGAACAATTTGTTATGTACAAAACTTGTAGGAAATATTCTCTACTTTTATGTACCGGTAATAACTAATATAGTTTTCTAAAACTGCATTACAACAGAGATGTAGGCAGAAACTTAAAAATTTTGACTATTTTTGCAAAAAAAAGCAATGTTTCGGGCAAAATATCTGTTAGCAAACCTCATACTCGTGTTCAGCGACCTAAAAGACATAAAGAAAAAAGTTTTTTACTACTGAAACAAAACTTTTCCTTATCTACAAATTCGTGTTCTATATTGAATAGCCTATAATTAAATAGAAAAAGAATCAAAACAGTTAAAAATTAAATTATATTAATACTGTTGTTTTTCTTCTAACTCGTTTACATCTTTATTATTATAGAAGATACTTATTTATTTATCTTAATTTATTACTTATTTTATTAGATTATTTATTTATTGGTATTTTTATTGAATTGTATTGGGCTAATTAGATTTAAGTGTAATATAATGCTCATATGATAACTCAATTGTTTAAATACCCCCATCGCAGCAGACCTGCGTACTCAGCGAATTTCCAATGGAATTTTGATATATTTTCTATTTCCCCATAAAACCCTTACTGATGAGAGTATGTAGATTTGCCGCCATATGGGTTTTGTTGGTAAATATAAGTTAAACCCTACCTAGTGAATGTACATACCAAATTTTATCAGGTTATGGCGTTCTTTTTATTTTCCCCATAAACCCCATTGGGGTGAGTACGTAGGTTTGACGCCATATGGGTTTTCTAAGCAAATATAAAGAGGCTTCCAAATGAATGTAGATACCAAATTTTATCAAGATATGTCAATAAATAAGCAAGATAGAAGGTTTTGTTGATTTCCCATAAGAATAACATAGAAAACAGTTTTTGGATTTATTTTCTCCATGAAAATCCAGACTTAAGCTAGGTAAAAAATTCAAAATACTAGATTGTTTGTTTTTTAAGCTCTTTTAAATTTGAATTTTGTAATAAAAGTAAAAAAAGTCAAAAACCCATTTTGACCCTTTTGAAACCCATAAAATGCCGTTCCCATGGTCCAATCATTTTGGTTCGCGAACTCAAACTAGTAGATGCTGGCTTACACCCCTGTACCAAATTTCATCAAAATCGGAGGTTCCATTCAAGTTATTGCGTTCACGGAGACACACACACACACACACACACACACACACACACACACACACACACACACACACACACACACACACACACACATATATATATATATATATATATATATATATATATATATCAATTTGAACGAACGGTGTTTTGGGCTTCTACGGACCTCAAAACGATAAAGTATTCATGGTCCTGGGCTTAGGTCTTACCATGACTACTACTGTAATAGTGAATTTCCTGTAGGGAAATTCGCTAAAAATACCACAACTATAAGAAAATATTGGATAAATAGATCAGTAACCTGATCAAACTGAGAGATGAGGGCTAGACCTTTCTCACTCAAGATAAGACTTTGAGTTTAAATGTGTACTTCATAAATGAGCTGTACATACATAAGTCGTGGCTTTTGCATGAAGTAAACTGTTTGTTCTTTTAAATAAAATAAAAAATAATAACTAAGTAACTTAATACTACTGAAGATTTGTCCATTCAGATCACTTTGTGGTTGAGTTTAGTAGGCCTAATTATACCTTGAGGAAATTGTAATTTGTAAGCAATGTCCGACAGGCCTTGGGTGAGTAGGGGTACGTGCAGCAGGTACATAGTTTCATTTATTTAGAAAACTTTGTTTTTAATGGCTTTAGTATAACTAACTTCTATAGCCTATCTGTCCTTTTTGGTGTCTATCCTGTTTGCTTATTGCTTATAGGCTTTAGTAGGTCAATTTATCACAACTGAAAATAACCCAATTCTTTTAATATCTACATTTTTTAATAGTTTATAGGTGGTTTGATTATTAATATTACAAATATAACTTCTCATAGGATCTGAATGTGTTTCAATAGGGTATTCAGAGAAACAAACATGTAAGATGGAATGACCTACCTTGTCATAAGGAAAACATTTCCCTTGCATGCTTATGCTCTTCACACATATTCAGACAATTTAGGAAAAAAATCCTAAACAAGAGTGATTTAAATTGGTGAAAGCCCTTGTGAGATTAAAAGGTTCCAAATGAGGAAAATGTTGTATACAGTTATTAATTCAACGCAGTAGTTGGTGAAGATCCAAAAATCAATTTTCTCCATTTAAGACATTTGGAAATTTCCAAAATAGGCTTACATTAAAATATTGAGGGATGGAAGACAAAATATAAAAATTCTTACCTGTTAAGTTTTTCTTGACTCTGGTATGACCTTCCACATTGGTTGCAAACAAAATCTTTTTTCATTGCTCTTTGGAATGTGCGGTTGGGAGAGGAGTCGTAAGATTTTGCTCGATTGAAATCATCATCTTTTTCTTCCTTGATGCCCTTGCACATGTTGATATGTAACCTCAGCGCGTGAATGTCTTCGAATGGAATATCACATTTATGACACTTCAGAGAATCATCAAAATCGTCACTGTGGTTTCTCATATGGCAGAGAAGAGCCTTTTCTCTAGTGAATTTGAAGTCACACCTAGGAAATGGACACTGATGTAGTTTTTTCCTGTCGTCATCGGGTTCATTATTTTTGGAAACTTCAGTTATGTCACTTGACAGTGTATCATTCACATTTTCTCCTCCAACTCTGTTACTACCAGACACTGATGACTTTTGAAAATTTGACGACTTCCTGGGTTGTTTTGAGGTGATAGTAGTTTGACCCATTTCATTAAGTTCTGGAATAACAGATCTCCTTTTTCTAACACTCCTATTATTAAGTGGAGACTGAGTAGATTCATTTTCTTCAGTGGAGGGTGATTCAACTAACCTCTTTGGTCTTCCCCTCTTACGAGGACTCAATGGCGGTGCAGAAAATGTCATTGGCTTGCTAACAGGAAGAACTTGCTTGAGAGAGGACTCCAGTTCATCCTCTGCTAGAGGACATATAGCAAGGTGATATTGCATTTTGTAAATGTCATCAAACTCATCACCACAAAACTTACATTTAAAACTTTTAGCAGCATTTTCTCCATGTGTTTTTATATGACCTAGTAGTGCACCATCAGAAGCAAAGGTGTCTCCACACACATGACACGAAAAGGGTTTATAGTTAACAACATTCTCACTGCTTGTGCTTGACACATTTGGGGGTGTTGAGACTGCCTGTGGATTAGCAGCAGTAAGTTTACTTTTAACTGGAGAATGTTTTTCATTTGATTGTTTGTCACCTTTAAATGATAAACGTTTATTTACTTTATTAGGTGAATCTTCACAATTATTAGTTTTCTCTTCCAATTTAATTTCCTTTGTGGATAAACGTTTAGGAGACTTGATAGAGGGGTTTTCATTATCAGATACAGCTTGTGTTCCAACCTGAGAATGTAGCTTCTTTTTTTGGCTCTTTTGCACAATCAAAATCTTTTTAGTTTTCTTAAGTGCTTTAATCTCTTCCTCTGAGTCATCTATCTCAGATAATTTTCTTTTAACTCCTTTAGACACAGCACCATTCTCTGGACAAACACCATTAACCTTTTTGTTATTACACAGATCCTTCTTCTTTTTTGGTGAAGAATGCTTCTTTTCATGATTTACAAGACTAGAGTGTCTTAAAAACCTCCGAGGACATTTGGAACACTTGTATTCACAAGTTTCACATTTTCTATTCACCAAACTTGCCTTATTCCCTTCTGAGACAGAGATTATTTTGTCACAGTATTTACAATTTACAGTTTCTTTCTTATTATGCTTCTTCTTGTGTTCATCTAGTTTTCCTTTTTCAAGGAAGAACAAACTGCACTGGTCACAGTGCCACTTCTTCTCTGCCTTCTCTTCATTCCTGAAAAAGAGAAAGATACACATAATGCTAATCTTGTTACTACTATCTGAATGTATTAGATGATGTAGGCTTATATCAGTTTAAAAGATACTCTAATATGTCACTGGTTAGAATAGCCTCTTAAATTTTACAATATAAACTATTTTTAAGTATGTCATGTGGGGACTCAAATAACGTGGAATTTCATGTAGAATACGAATATGTATATATAAATTAAATACAGCAATACTCAATAATGAGAGAAAAAAAAAACTCAAAAATAAAATAAAAAACAGTGAAACTTACATAAATGAAGGATTAACAATATTACAAGTGGGTTTTCGGGGTGTCTACTGACATCTGATTTTGGAATTCCAGTATATTTCCAATACGTTAAAAAAAAATTCCAGTATCACTCGCGAACTATTAATCTGAATATGGAGTAAAAATAACAAAATCTTATACATATAAAGAAATTTAAATCGATTTTTGCATTAAGAGATCGCCATTGGTTGAAATTCTACAAAAATTCACCTGATTTGGACTTTAATTTATTTAATAAATTACCCTTCTTTCATTAATTTAACATTGAAACTTTGAAAGCCTGTAGGACGTACCCATGGAGGCTGATGTGAATTATAATAGCATTCTATTTATCTACCTTTCTACAATGGCGCGGATTTCTCTTACGATAGGCCTACACACAAGCTGAGAAAAAAGGAGGAAAATAAACATGCTTCATTAATACAGGGTTAGGCAAAAGTCTGGACACCCCCAGTTAACTTCTTAACACGTTGCAGTAGGAAAACCAAACTCAGCACATGTTGACAACATAAAAAACTGCACTTTTTCATAAAAAAAAAAACTGCACTAAACAATTTTGCCCCTGCCCCCAAAATGGAGTATTTTGGGGGCATCCCCAAATTTTCATATGTAAACCCCTATTGAGTGACCCCTCATTTTAAACGGTTTATCAAGAGAAATTGAATGGCACAAACCGGAGGTCGATATCTCATCTATAACTAAAATGGCAGCCATTTTAAAATACGAGAAGGGTTATTTGACATTCGTTAAAATTAAATCGGAAAATAGCTTTTTTAGAATCAAGAATTTCTGGAATTATTTTAGAGTTGAACCTAGTAGCAGAAATGAACTAGTAGGTTCAGTTCTAAAACAATTCTAAAAATTTGTATTTCTAAAATATCTATTTTACGATTTAATTTTATTGAATGTCAATCACCCCTTCTCAAATTATAAAATGGCTGCCATTTTCTTTAGGGGTGAGATATCGACCTCGCCATTTAATTTCTCTTGATAAACCGTTTAAAAAAAGCGGTCACTCAATAGGGGTTAATATTTGAAAATTTGGGGCTGCCCCCAAAATTTTGGGGGCAGGGGCAAAGTTGTGTAGTTGATGAAAAAGAGCAGTTTTTTAAGTTGTTAACATGTGCCGAGTTTGGTTTTCCTACTGCAACGCGTTCAAAAGTTAAATGGGGGTGTCCAGACTTTTTCCTAACCCTGTATATAGAAACTTACGGTTGTTATTATATCCTGTCTAATGCAAAATACATGTTATATTTAATAATGTTTACGTTTATTTTCAAGTTTGTTTACATTTGTTCACTTTTCAAAATACAGAATTTGGAAGTTTATCTATTTATGTGAATTGAGTCAGGTAAAAATCAAATCCTAGTAATTGAGATGTAGTGCCCTTTGAATTATTTTACAGTGAAATTATTAAAATCACCTGATTGGTATTGGAGACATTCTGCCAAAGTAGAAGAATAATCCAAAAGTTCATTGCACCAGGTCACCCAGCAACCAAAGGTTTAGAGGAGAGCTTCATACAAACATTTAAAAATAAACTAAGCTGCATGATAAATTCCAGTAACCTTCGTCATAAGGTTCGTGAGATTTTGTTGAAGTACCGAGCCACACCACTCAAAAATGGCAAAACGCCTTCAGAAATGTACCTTAGCCGTAATATTCATTGCGAACTTGTTTAAACCTGTGCCTCAAAACCCTATCATTCAATTAGCCTCCAGCGAGAATATTCTATGTTGGTGACAGTTCTAGTCCGGTGGTACTCCAATAATAAAGATTCTTGGAGGCTAGGGAAAATCACTTACGTTTTAGGAAGAGTTCACTACCAAGTCCAACTTAATAGTGGATATTGTTTTAAACGCCATGCAAATCAACTAAGGAGAATTTCAGCAAGTTTTGATGAGCCGATTCAAGGACCTGTTATTAACAAAGAGAGCCCATTAAATAACCAAGGAAGGAATGGATCAGAATCAGACCAAAAACTTCTTCCACTGCCGCCCTCGATCTTACTTCAACCATCTGCACATCGCCCTGCTCCTGGTGGGTATGAACAAGCAGACATGCACGCTGGTTCTCCCCCAGGATTATTCGCCAGTCGACTCGCCAACATCAGCTTCCGGGCCGTTTCAGAGATTTAATAATTTAACTAAGCTCAATCTCTTGGAGGGGAGAAGAATACTATATCCTGTCTAATGCAAAACACATGTCATATTTATTAATGTTTGTTTATTTTCAAGTTTGTTTACATTTGTTCACTTTTTAAAATACACCAAAACCAACCAAAATCGCAAAATCAACCAAAGGGTGGATGACAGGAGAAGTATTTTTTGAGTACTTTACAAACTATTTTTATGAATGGCTCTTAACGATTAACATTACACTACGTATTATTGTGTTCATGGACGGCCACACATCACACATGACATACTTTTTAAGCAAATTCTGTTTGGAAAAGGATCATTCCATATCAAATCAACCACAAAAAATACATTTTAACACCCAAGGTCTCAGATTTTTATGAAACTTGGTAAATTTGTTCTTTTTATAAGGATAAACAACCATACCAAGTTTTATTGACTTATCTATATCGGTTTTCTTTTTACAACCCTTCAAAGTTTTTACTAAAATGCCGGCCGGGGCTAGCCCAAGGCCACAGACAGAACGTGTTTATTTTCTCAGAAAAAATCATATCTTTAATATTTATCAATAGAACTCAATGAAAATTTGTAGTTTAACTAAATAAAACATGCTGATTTTGGAAAAAAATATCATAACACTCTAGGCCTTACAAAAAAATTACCATAAATTGTTATTTTACAAATATTTTATTTCCGGAAAGTGACTACAAGGGTTCACGTTACAGCCAATATCTACCTGAGGGTTAAAGATAATCAAACAAAACTTTTTACTAAAATTATCTTCAAGATATTTTCTATCACATCCAACAATAAAATTAATGGCTTTTTTATTCCTTCACATTTCAAAAACTAATATTTTCTGAAAGACTTGATTTTGTCAAATAATACAACACCAATATGCTTATTTATTTCCTTGGGCATAAAATAGTGTGTAGTTATATATAGTGTGAAGTACTGAAAAACTATTAATTGTTTCATATAACTTAAGAAGACATGTTAGAGATAAAATATTAGTATTATCACCTAAATAATTTGTTTAAAAACATTACATTAAGCCTTTCCGTTGGTCATCCAGACCATGTCACCCACCGATTTGGATTTTAATGAAACTTGGTATGGTTGATTCTTCTATACAGATAAGAAAATATACCAAATTTTAATGCTCTATCTCTGCTCATTTGTTTTCTAGAGCTGTTTGAAATTTGAATAAATGTGTCGTTTTTGAATGCCCGAGGTTTCCATGGTAATGTGCCCATTGTTCCATGATTATGAAAAGAAATTTGAAACACTCTCATTTGCCAACCACATAAAATGAAAATTGCAGGTGTTGTCAATAAACCTACAGATTTTAGAAAAAAAAATAGTTAATAGTACTTCCAATTCATCTATTTAAAAAAAAAGGTAAAATACAGACGTGTATATCTGTAAGGCAACCGTACAGACAACCATATATCATTAAGGTTTTTAGAGAAAAATTTTGTTTTACTGAAATGTAAATATTTTTGAAAGGCACAGTGGTTTTCAAGTTGAAGGTTTTTTCAGCAATCCCAATATGTGCTACCTTATGATTCAATCAAATTCATGGCTTTTTCTCTGCTTCATACTTAAACAAAAATTCACACTTTTTTTGTAAAATTCTTAGCGCCATGTTTAATATCTTTGATATGAATTAAAACATCTGTGAGCTAACTTAAAATCATAAAACTGTTTACTTTAATAACTCTTAACATTAGCAACAACCCATTTATAATATTAAACCCCTTTTGGATAAATTACATTTTTTTCATAATTTATGGTCATTCCATTGAAATTGTCCAAAAATGAATAACTTAAATCGCTTCTATTGGTTTTTTCATTATAAAAAAAAACTTTATGTTATTCATAAATTTAATCAAGAAATAAAATTTTGTTTTTTAATTAAATTTAACATAGGCTAATAGGTTAGTTCTTATTAGCTGATTTTCAAACATGGTGGATGCTTATTCCTAAAAAATTAATTGTTATCTGGGTAAAGTTAAATATATCTTGACATTCAAAGAGATAAGTACAAATATAAAATAAAACGAAAGTGTAGATTTTACCATCTTTCAATATGATAGTCTTAAAAGTCAACCCTTTGAAAATTAATACTTAATAAAGTAATATTGAATGAATTAAATATAAATTTAACAAGTGAAAATGTTTTTTTTTTTCAAGAATATGACTCAGGGAATACTCTTCAACTTTAATTAAAAAAATAAAAATGTCTTACACAGTTAAAAACTTACTCTTTAGAATAAAATAAATATACAGAATGGTAAACGTCGTACGGTTACACTCCATAAAATCCAACATTTTAAAGTTTGATTATTACATTTGCATCCTGCAAAGTATGCATTTCTCATAAGAAAAGTCCAAAAATCTGAATAGTTCCTGTATGAAGTATTCCTATGAAATAAAACCAGTTTCAAGTGGTTTACTGACCACTGTGCCTTTCAAAACTATTTACATTTCAGTGAAACAAGATTTCTCTCTAAAAAAATTACTGATATCTGTGTTTCATTTTTTCAATCGAATAGATGAATTGGAAGTAATATAAACTATTTTTTCCCTAAAATTTGTATAATATTATTGGCAACACCTGAAATTTTCATTTGATTTGGTTGGCAAATAAGAGAATTAGGCTACAAATTATTTTCATAATCAATGCACATTACCGTGGAAACCTCAGGCATGCAAAAATGACATTTATTTCAATTTAACAGCTCTATAGAAAATAAATGAGCAGAGATAGAGCACTGAAACTTGGTATATTTTTTTATCTGTATAGAAGAATCAACCATACCAAGTTTCATTAAAATCCAAATCGGTGGGTGACATGGTCTGGATGACCAACGGAAAGGCTTGATGTAATGTTTTTAAACAAATTATTTGGGTGATAATACCAATATTTTATCTCTAACATGCCATGAATTTGATTGAATCATAAGGTAGCACATATTATTGGGATTGCTGAAAAAACCTTCAACTTGAAAACCACTGTGCCTTTCAAAAATATTTACATTTCAGTAAAACAAAATTTTTCTCTAAAAACCTTAATGATATATGGTTGTCTGTACGGTTGCCTTACAGATATACACGTCTGTATTTTACCTTTTTTTAAATAGATGAATTGGAAGTACTATTAACTATTTTTTTCTAAAATCTGTAGGTTTATTGACAACACCTGCAATTTTCATTTTATGTGGTTGGCAAATGAGAGTGTTTCAAATTTCTTTTCATAATCATGGAACAATGGGCACATTACCATGGAAACCTCGGGCATTCAAAAACGACACATTTATTCAAATTTCAAACAGCTCTAGAAAACAAATGAGCAGAGATAGAGCACTAAAATTTGGTATATTTTCTTATCTGTATAGAAGAATCAACCATACCAAGTTTCATTAAAATCCAAATCGGTGGGTGACATGGTCTGGATGACCAACGGAAAGGCTTAATGTAATGTTTTTAAACAAATTATTTAGGTGATAATACTAATATTTTATCTCTAACATGTCTTCTTAAGTTATATGAAACAATTAATAGTTTTTCAGTACTTCACACTATATAACTACACACTATTTTATGCCCATGGAAATAAATAAGCATATCGGTGTTGTATTATTTGACAAAATCAAGTCTTTCAGACAAATATTAGTTTTTAAATGTGAAGGAATAAAAAAGCCATTAATTTTATTGTTGGCTGTGATAGAAAATATCTTGAAGATAATTTTAGTAAAAAGTTTTGTTTGATTATCTTTAACCCTCAGGTAGATATTGGCTGTAACGTGAACCCTTGTAATCACTTTCCGGAAATAAAATATTTGTAAAATAACAATTTATGGTAATTTTTTGGTAAGGCCTTGAGTGATATTTTTTTATGATATTTTTTTCCAAAATCAGCATGTTTTATTTAGGCCCTAGTTTAACTACAAATTTTCATTGAGTTCTATTGATAAATATTAAAGATATGATTTTTTCTGAGAAAATAAATACGTTCTGTCTGTGGCCTCGGGCGAGCCCCGGCTGGCATTTTAGTAAAAACTTTGAAGGGTTGTAAAAAGAAAACCGATAGAGATAAGTTAATAAAACTTGGTATGGTTGTTTATCTATATAAAAGGAACAAATTTACCAAGTTTCACAAAAATCTGTGACTTTGGGTGTTTTGCCCTGGTTGAGTTGATATGGAATGACCCAAAAGCAAATTATTCTCAATGCGTTGTACCCAAATGCAACCCATATTCTTAAACCTATTGATATAACCATATTCAAACCAGTGAAGCTTGAGTGGAAACATGCTGTTCAAAAGTGGCGAATGAAGAGTGGTGGGGCTCCTTTAACAATGTACAACTTTGCAAAAATGTTAAAAGAGGTTCGGTCATTAACGGATTCAAAGCTTGCGGACTTGTACCTTCCAGATGATGTGGACTACACCAATACGGACATTTTAAGATCTAGACTAAAAGAATTTGGGAAGACAGACATAGTTCACAATGAAAGAACTGAAATCCATGACCACCTAAAGGTTTTAGAAAACCTCATTGAACCTCAAACACTGAAAGAGTTAAAAAACACTTATGTAAAAATAACACCTGTCTGGGATGGTGAGAAGGCAGCGCATGACCTATATGTAGTATGGAAGAAAACTAAAGATTTGATGACATTCTCAACACCACAAAACAAAACAAAGAATATTTTGGAACCTAGAACTCGTAATGACTTAGGCCTATTCCTTGAACTTGATGAAGAGTTAGTTGACGATGTATTGAACACTGAGGAAATAGGCCTATTCAAAGAAAATAAGAACATGCCAACAGAAATAAGAGGAGTGGTTGAGGAAAACTTGAATCTCACGGCAATAGTCTCATTGGAGTCAAGCTCCTCTCTTAACAAATCAAGCGATCTTCAACCAGGTACTTCATCAGTTACAAATAGGCCTAGCAAGCAAGAGAAATTGGCAAATCAACCAGGTACTTCATCAGCAACAGACAGTAATCAGGAGAAATTGGCAAATCAACCAAGTACTTCATCAGAAACTGGCAGTAAGCAAAAGAAATTGGCAAGTCAACCCGGAGGTACTTCATCAGCTGCAGATAGTAAGCAAGAAAAAATTGGCAAGGGTACTGTCACCTAAAACTGACGGAAAGGGTGTACCATCACCATTCAAAAGATTGCTGTTCTGGCCTGGTACAATAAAAAGGAAAAAGAAAAATACACGAACAACAGTCAAAACTACTGTCTGTTGTGTCTTCCAAAGAATGGGTAGATTATGAAGAAAAGAAGAGGGAGAAGAAGAAAGAATATGAAAGATTGAAAAAAGAGAAAAAAACAGCTTAGGGAGAAAAATATAAATAAGAAGAAAGCTAATCAAGCAAATAGGAAACTTAATGAAACAGTAGAAGATGACGACAACAACTAGATTTGTAATATCTGTAAAAGGCGTTATTCAGCAAAAATTATATTGAAAATTAGAAGAAGGTGGGTTGAGTGTGATCAGTGCTCAAAGCATATTTACTATAAGTGTCTGCCAAAAAAAAAACATCTAGATGCTTTTGGCCTTGGGGAAAACGATGATGATGACGATGAAGTTGCATTTTTGTGTCACGGATGTGCATCAGATGTGACAATGACAATGACTTGAATGATTTAATTGATGAAACTTACAGTGAAGAGGATTAGGCCTAACTAAAAAGGATAATGAAATATTATGTAGTGTGCCATAGGCTACTACAATTGTAATTATTAAAATTAATTAAAAATATTTTAAGAGCTTTGTCAAAGACTAGTGAAAAAAAGTACGGTAATTCACTGGAGAAAGTGTCAAAGACTGGATAAAAATGTAAAACTTTACTACATTTTATTTTAAAATAGTTCAATTTTTTTAAATTTTAGTAGGGCTACGTTAAAACACCCAAATACCGTGATCCAACCAAATACCGTGATTCACGTAGTTTTTCACCAATAATAAGAAAACCAGCAGTCAAAGGCGTCCATTTTAACATTTACAACCAAATTCAATGTTTTGAGATTAATTTTGAACGTCGTTGTCTTCATTCCAATCAGACAGTCTGAACAAAACGTAGTTTAGAAGTTGGCATGTTCTGGGACAGGCGTTTGGCTTAAGATCGTTACGTAATCAAACTACCATGGAGGTAAAAGGAACAAACTTTAATTTCCAATATTTTCTATTTACACATGAATTTGATATTTATAATGGATAATCATATGATCAATTTAAAGTTTATTGGTGTTTTAATAGATGCTGAAAACATTTAAGTTATTAAAAAGGCATCGCGGACTTTAGCAGTGAAAAAATACAGTTTTCCAAAGTCCATGATTAAATCACGAACTTTGGAAACACGTATTGACTTTTAATTAGGCCTGAACAATGTTTCTTTTTCAAAAGAAATATATTTAAGATTGGAAATAATACATTTTTAACACCAAAATTATATATTAAAGTCCGTTTCTAGATATATCAATGTTTCTGCTTGGTAAAGCATACGTAAAATTGTTATGCTTTTATTATGGACTTTAGCAGAAGAGGAAGAATACAGCTTTCCTTACTCTGTGAAACCACGGATTTTGGTAACGATGTATTGACTATGTATTTGGACTGAACAATGTTTATTTTTTATCAGAGACATATTATTAACTTAGACAAACTTATATTTTAAACATTCCAAAATCATCTGCTAAAGTCCGTTTTTAGGTAAATCAGTTCTATCTGGTTGGTAAAGCATATTTATATCGCAATAAGGGTCGTTCTCTATGGATGAGATGTTGGCAACATGATGGGTTGTGACATCAGCTGACAGCTGTCATCTGTTATATCATGAGTCGTATTTTAAGGTTAAGAAATTCCTTCTAAATCACTAATTTGAGACAGGGACCTCACATAGTGGGTATTTTAACCTGAATATGAATGATATTCAGTTAGATGAGTGTAGGATGATTGTGGCGCGATCTTGTAGTCTTGTTACTGTACTGACTAAGGCCGACATTATCCTTAGACAGGACTGTTAATTAATAGCCCAACAGCCAATGATATCTAGGGACCTACAGTTTTAACGTGGGATCCGAACCACAATTTTAACCTCCCATACAGGCCTACGAATTGGTCTAATTATGAGGATGGTCTTTATGGATGAACTAATGGTCAGTAGTGCGGATGTTAATCCCCACCAGGGAACATCGCATACACAAGCCATCACTTATAACTATCCACAATTCGTGACCTTCAAGTAGCTGAATTACAGGACGACGCCTCCGTCCCAGTCATACTTATCAAGTAATATTACAATGTTTTTTCAGTAATTTTATGGATGTCATTAACATTGCCTCTGAAATTAGGAGTCACGGGTTTTAGCAACACAATCAAGGACATTGGTCACGTGAAGTCATGGAGTTATGTCAGAATTTGGCAAAACAATAAAAAGGCATTATTTAGGGTGATAGTAAAATTAATTGCATAGGGCCTATAATGTTACAAACAACAACCATAGATTTGTTCAGAATTTAATAACAAAAAAAATTAGTAAAACTTAGGCCCTAGAGATATAAAAAACTTATAAGTTTTTAAGCATTATTTATTTTTTCACCTAAAGAAAGAGAGATGGGCTTCCCTTAAGGTCATGGCATTTAGGCAGTTTACCTTAAAATGAAGTAGGGTAGAGTTTCATATCCTACATTTCTACCCATCAATCAATGCGATTGATATATCGCATCGGATCGATCGATACAATTGATATATCGCATCGGGTCATAAATTCTATGTATGTATATCTAATCATATACCTAGGTAACTATGTTTGCACATCAACATTCACAATTTGGTATATTGTTGCTAAAAAGTACAACAGTTAAAATGTTGATCAAAATCTAAACCTTAATCTCTCAAAAAACTTATTTTTCAATGTAAGTTATAACTTATAATGGTTGATTTTTCTTCTTTAACATGAAAACTGAACACTAACACTACTAGGCCCTATATCTATTTTCATTTTCATCCCATCACCAGTGCACCACACTGCTCGCACACAACATTTTCTTTGGTAGGTATCAGTTCATTATCTTGTAAAAATCTATCACATTGCTCATACCTATGACCCAACTATCTAGTATTAACTTTCTATTATGAATAGGTTAATAGAAAGTTTTCTGAAACTCATGAGACTAATCAAAATTTAACTAAACTATCCATAGTGAATATGAAATCACCTAGGCCTAGTAAAATCTTGGTTTAAATGTTAGATAAACAAACAATAATATTTAGTATATAAAAAATTCTCAAAAAACATATGTTTAAAATATTTCATCCCATATTTCATCCGATGCGATATATCGATATTTTATCCAATGTGGCGTAGGCCTATCGATATTTTATTCAATGCGATATATCGATTTCATTCGGTAGAAATGTAGGCGCTAAGTTTATATAAAACTCTACCCATGAAGTAGCCTATGGAATTTTACATGCCAAAGGTTATGGCTCGGAGTCAGAGTAATAGGCCTACGTTTTCTGATAAACATCAACGTAGGCCTATAACTGGAATTAACCCTCCAAGCGCTAAACATCGCGATCGCGATTCATTTACAAGGGTTTACTACGATCGTCACAGATCCGTTGTTTATTGACGGATCGGCATATATTTTATATAGTATTGAAGAGAAAATATCATTCTATCTGAATACTTTTGGTTCAATACATATTTCAGTGGAAAATCAAAGTTGGCTAACTTGTTTGTCAACATCAGCTGTTTTTTGGTCATCTGAAGTACAGCTGCTACATCGCAAATTGTTATGGTTATGTTATCTTTTTTTGCTAAGAACATATAAACATTATATGTGAGGTGGAAAGCGAAAAGGGACCTCTTGTCGGCAAAGTAAAATTTTCAGTAAACAGCTAAATACAGCAATTTCGGTCCAAATCATCGATTTTCGTTTTTTTATCGATTATTAATCTATATTTTGTGTAGAAAAGGTGTATATCGGTTAAAAAGTCGAATCAAAGCTTAAACAAGTTGATATAATCATTTTGTTAGTCACTGCATGCCCTGAGAAAAGGTACCTCTTGTCGCTTATGGGAAAATAACATGGCCGACAAGAGGGCCCTTTTCAACAACACACTTCATAAAGAAACATTGGTTCAAAAATGAGTCTCTCCTGAATTCTAGCGGACACTTAGAGAACTAGGACAAAGTTCTAGTGAAAGCAGAACATCGTCTGATTATTTTAATACGAACCCGACAAGCGGTACCTTTTCTATAACCGAGGTTTTGGTTACAAAACTTTGACTTTCCTATACAGTCCTTTAAACAGTGGACAGTTATTACGTTATTGTAATTAATTAATCAGTAATTATCAACTAACAATATTCTATCAATGATAAGCGGGATAGTTCAATAATGAACAGGGCATTTTTATTGTAAAGTACAAGGTTGGTAGCAATGGGTATCGTGGTTGCAACCATCAGCTGTTGCCCCAGCTACTGCCTCTGATTGGAGTATTGTGGCACTGTCTTTGTTCAAGTGTTATCAGTTCGGCTTAAAACCCGAATGTTAACTTTCAATTTGGTCATTGGTAATTAGTTGATTTAATGACGAGTATTCAATTTAATAGCAGATCAAAAGCAAAATCTTTCAGCAATAGGTCCCACTTCGCTTTTCAATGGTTTACGTTCAAACTATCGATATTATTTTCTAATTAGGGTGTTTATTTTGACTATATTAAACTAATTATTGGATAAAACATTTAAACAACAATGTGGCAGCAGTAAATGTTTAGCCTTGAAAAGGTATCTCTTGTCGTTATGGAGATATAACACTGGGCCGACAAGAGGTCCCTTTTCAGAAAATACCCTTGTGTACTACATGTTGCAATAAACACAGTATCAGCCTAAATTCTAGCGTTAGTTAAGGAAACTACTAGTGTTCTTCCTAAAGAGGACATTATAAGCTTTGCATTGATAACAACATCGTCGCTTAAATACGAAAAATATAGATTCTGAGTTTATTTAAACTTTTTAAGGGCGTTTTCCTGAAAATGCCCTTCACGCTTCGAGAAAGTTCAAACGTCCATAACTCAAACAAAAAAAAATCGTAGAGACATGAAATTTGCACCAAACTGTTAGGAATTTTAAGGTGATAATAAAAATATCAATAACTCAAAATCGGAAATTGCCGACAAGAGGTCACTTTTCGCTTTCCATCTCACATATATCACTGGAAAGGTAATAAAATTTTCAACATTTTGGCTATCTCAGATTTTTTTATTTGACTATGTAATTATGCCCTGAAATGGAAAAACCTGAAGACGAGGGTAACAAAAAAAACTACCTTTTGATATCTAGAAATTTGGAAAAAAAATAAATGGTAAGTAAGATCTAATGAATCATATTTTATAATACAGTACACTCTCGTTCATCGGAACTAATGTGGCGGACGGCCGGTTCGGATGTCAAAAAATTCCGATGAAGCGGAGGCCGCCGTGAGTCATCATTTCCGCCCGTACGGTGACCTATCGTGATTGTATTCACTCTTGTTTTTAAGGCAACACTAGAGATTTTATATGAAAATAAGGCACTCAAACTTTGAACATGGTAACAATGAACCTGTATCAATAAAAACAACGCAGGAAATAAAGATCCAAAATCGTTATTCTCATATTCGATACTTATATTCCACTCATATTCCAGCGGTCAACTGACTTCCACGTACACAGGTGCAGTCGCGACGCGAGACGGACTGAATGACAGTTTGGGAAGCGGTCGAAACGGATGTTCACTTCCTGCCCAGTTCCTCTTTCTATTTTTGTGCGAATACTCCACGGCCTCATAAATCACATCGATTGTGCAGATTATGGAAAACGCCTGATGACGTTAGACGCAAAATGTGATACTTCGCTGTTGTGCGGATAGAACGAATGGAAATTGAAGGCGCTAAAACGGAAAAATTATTTATTTGGTAAGAAAAAAAAATTAATAATATCCAGATTTTCAGTTCCGATGAAGCGGAGTTCCGATGTCGCCAAGTCCGATGAACGAGAGTGTACTGTAGTAGGCATTTTTCTGAACAAATTGATATGCAATATGATATACTTTTCATATCATTAATAGGCTAACTATTAGGGGGTATGCACATTTGCTTAAATGCTTGCGCGAAACTTAAAAAATGGTCAGCACTTAAGGACTAATATACGTAGCACTTGGAGGGTTAAATGGGTGTCATAAGTTGCAAGCACAAATTACCCACTAGGCCTAAGTTACATTGCTATTTCAAAATAGGCCAAAAAGTCAATTTCCAGTTTTTCCGAGGTTTTCCCAAGTCTTTCCCTGGGAAATAAGTTACTAAGGCCTACCATCATAGGCCTACCATATATTCAGAATCACTTAGGCTATGGATCAAAGATAATATGGAGGCTTGTCCCCACAAGGTTTAGGCCTACATTTTGACCTAGGCTTCCCTCTTTATTCAAGTGTGGCCTTTCAATATAAGCCTATGATTGGCAAGGCCTAGGGGCCTTAGCCTATCTTTAATTTTTTAGGCCTAATGACTGAATTGTCAGGCCTAGTACAAACTTGCAAATGATACCTCGATAAATAGACAATCATGGTCATGAGTTGAAATAGAAAGTATAATCACTACTCATGTGAATTCAGGTCAAAAGATAAGGGCTACAATATAGGCCGAATAAGCAGGGTTAATTCCTTTCACAGTAAGTAATAATTATTTAATATTATAGCTAGGTCTACTCATGAATTTAGAAAAACAATTGTTTTTCTAAATTCATGAGTAGCTATAATATCAAATAATTATAAAAGCAGGGTTCTACAATACTTGGCTGAAGGCAGACTTCACAATAAATAGTTTAGGCCTCAACTTACCCATTCTTGTGATCAATAATTTCTATATCCTCTAGTTCAAAAGCACACGATGACCAGGAACTCTTGTTGTCCATAGCTGTAGAAATTAACAATAACAAATATTACAACGGACTCTAGGTATCATCAGTAAATTTCCCTCCATTTTACACTTTTCTGGTGGACAGGCATACTTGACGACGACGAGAGGGCGACTCCATTATTTCCCTTTCCATTGTCCATTTCATTTCTTCAATTTTGAATTCCCTCTGGTTCATATCCATTCGTCCCTATTCGTATCTAGTGATCAAGGTCTGTTGTAAAGGAAGAAGCATAACTTCTTCCCAGGGGCCCATTTCATAATAAAGCTAATAATATTAGTAAAAAAGTACAAGTTACAAACTTACAAGTTACAAGCTTGGATGCAAAGTGTTTCATAATGAAAATGAACATTTGCTAATATTATTAGTAAAATTTTACAAGTAAAACTTACAAATAATGACAAACTTACAATTTACAAGTAAAAACTCACAAGTTCTTGTACTTTGTGTTCCATAAATGAATAGGTATTTTTACTAATAATATTAGTTGTATTTTACAAGTAAACAGCCAAATGTTTCTAATCAGCTGACAAGTTTAAATTGTTGGTTAGATTACTTCATTCTGTTTAAGTTTCAAAATATTTGGAATATGTGAAATGGCTGAAATAAATGATTTACTGTTTGACTCATCAAGTGAAGAAGAGGGAAGGCATGGTGTAGCAATAGTTAGGAGAAGAAAGGTATATAAAGAAAGAATTAATTTTAACTTTGTTGGTGAGTTCGAGTTTAAAGAACGATTCAGAATGTCATCAGTTAAACTAGAAAACCTTTGTGTATTGATTGGCAACGATCTGCATCATTATACCAAAGGAGGAGCGCTTACTGAACGCCAACAGATATGTATAGCCCTTCATTGGCTAGGTAGTGGTGGGCAGTATCACACTGTCGGAGATATCCATGGTGTCAGTAAAGCTACGGTCTGCCGCTGTGTTAGAAATGTAGTCAGGATTGTTAACAGAAACCTCTTTAACACAGAGATATCATGGCCAATCAATCTTGCAGACACCATCAATGGATTTTACAACATGGCTAATTTTCCACATGTCATTGGTGTTGTAGTGAATGGACTGACAACATAGCCCCCAAAGTAATATTTATTCAATAACTGTAATATTTAATAACAGCTGATTGTTATTATTGAGTGTTTGTTGTTGAAAGAGTTTTGTAAAATAAAAATGTTTACCTGAATTTATTTAGACTGGTTTTTTTTAAGTTTTTATAAGGAAATCAGAGTTATTAAGGGCCTTTTCAGGTAAATAATGGCGACCCACAGCCAGGATAATTGGTATGTATATATCCAATAGTTCCTGTTTTCTTGAGAATTAAAAATGAGTGAGCTTCAAAGGAAAGCCTTGAGGACTTTGTTTACAAAAAAGGCTAAGTCAATAAAAGAACTTATTGGGGAAAACAGTGAATTAAACTCTGTTTTACTAAAGTTTTCTTCATTGAGTGAGATAAATACAAAACTGCAGGCACTCAATGATGAAATATTAAGTAAATTAGTAGCAGAGGAACAAGTTACTGAAAAAGATATTGAAAATGAAATAAGTAATGCCCTAGATTATACAGAGACGTACAATGAGGTGAATCTACTGGTTCAAAAACTACAGACTCAAAACCAGGCAGACTCAATCTCATGTAAAAGTACTAATCAATCTTGTGACTCTTCCAAATGTTCCCATTCATGTAGTTCTTCTAAATTGCGGTTACCAAAAATTGAATTGAAGAAATTTGATGGGGAAATAAAAAATTGGATAGGTTTTTGGGCTCAATTTTCTAAGATCCATGAGGATGAAAAGTTAACTGTTGAAGAGAAATTTCAGTATCTTATTCAATCGATGGCACCTGACTCCTCTGCTAGAAAACTTATCGAAGGTTTCCCTCCGTCCAGTCAAAACTATCAAAAGGCTATAGATTTGTTAAAATCCCGTTATGGTAAAGACGAGTTTTTAATCGAGTATTATGTTCGTGAGTTGTTGGCACTCGTTCTTAAAAGGGAAGAAAGACTATCTGTGACAAGTTTGTATGATAAACTGGAAGTACAGCTTAGGGCTTTAGACTCTCTAGGTGTCACAAAGGATAAATATGCTGCAATCATTTTTCCTTTGGTAGAATCAGCAGTTCCGGAACCCATATTCAAAGTGTGGGAAAGGCACCGAGTTTCAAGGAATACATCAACAAAGGACGCAGATGGCTGTCTTGGTGAGCTTTTCGACTTTTTAAAGATTGAAGTTGAGGCAGAAGAGCGTCTGAAACTTCGGGTAAGTAAGTTTGAACGTAGTAATGATGATGCCAAACAGTCTTACAAAACGAACACATCTACTAAACAAAAGACAAACTTACCTTCTGCTTCTGTTCTTACCTCACCCTCAAAGGCAGATTGCAGTAAAGTTACTTGTGTTTTTTGTTCTAAAGATTCTCATGCATCTCATGATTGTCACTCTTTAATTGACATGAGCATAGCAGAGAGGATGGAGGTAATTAAGAAGAAAGGTGTTTGCTTAAAATGTTTAAAAAGCGGTCACTTGGCAAATAAATGCAAAGTTCAAGTGAAATGTCTTTTCTGTAGGGGTAAACATCTAGCCATTCTTTGTTATAAAACCCAGACTGTGAAACCTGAGGACGGGAATAAAATGAAAGAGTCTTCCCAAAACACAACTAATTCATTTTCAGCTGCAGAAAATAAAACTACTTATTTGCAAACGTTAAATGCATTTATTGTTTGTAGAAATAACTGTAGAAAAGTAAGAGTTCTATGTGATTCTGGTTCACAAAAGAGTTTTATTTCTGCAAAATGTGCAAAGGAACTTGGTCTTAAACCAACAGGTAATGTTCTAATCCATCAGGAGGTTTTCGGGGGTAAGAAGATTAAGCCGACACATCACAAATCTTACAAGGTGACACTTAGGTCCATGGACTCCGATTATTCTTTCACCATTGATGTTTTAGAACAACATGTTATTTGTAATGAAGTCCCTCAGGTAAGAAATCATGATTTAGTTAAGATGCTATCAGACATGGATATTACTTTGACAGATGTTACTTATCCCGAAGAGGTAGGTACTACAGCCATTGATTTGCTGATTGGTGCTGATGCCTGGGCAAGTATAATTACAAACGAGTTTAAGAAAATTAATGATCAACTGTTAGCCATTAAGACACGTCT
The DNA here is from genome assembly GCA_030545055.2 of Neoaliturus tenellus. Lineage (NCBI taxonomy): Eukaryota > Metazoa > Arthropoda > Insecta > Hemiptera > Cicadellidae > Neoaliturus > Neoaliturus tenellus. The sequence continues at coordinate 174,601,986 of CM061534.1, read as the reverse complement.
TGGTTGGACAGTCGTAGGTACAGCTGAAGGTGAGTCATCGTTTATATCATCCATGTTTGTTTCCACCTCATCCTCAAAGTCACAGGACATCAGGAAGTTTTGGGACTTAGAAACAATGGGCATATTGGAACCTACAGAAAAGCAACGGAAGGAAGATCAAGAAGCACAGGTAATGAAATTTTTTGAGGAAAGTTTTAAAAGAGATGTGGATGGACGTTATATTGTGAAACTTCCCTGGATTGAAGACCATCCTCCTCTAGAAACAAACCGTAAAGTAGCGGAAATACGCTTACATTCCACAACACGTAAGTTGCAGAGAACTAATCTTTTTAATGATTATGATTTAGTTTTAAAAGTTTGGTTGGACCAAGGAATTATTGAAAAGGTGAGCGATGAAGACGCTTCTTTATCACACATTAATTGTCATTATTTGCCTCATCGTGCGGTTGTAAAAGAAGGAAGTTCTACAAGAATTAGACCTGTGTTTGATGCTTCTAATAAAGATGTGAATGGGTATAGCGTAAATGGATGTCTTGAGACAGGACCCAATTTAATAGAACAGGTACCAAAGGTCTTAACCAATTTTAGGTTGTATGCATATGCCTTAACCGCTGACATCGAAAAGGCATTTCTACAAATAGTTGTAAATTCTGATGATCGGGACATGTTGCGATTTTTGTGGTGGGAAAAAGAGAAAGTTATAGTTTACCGCCATGCCAGAGTCGTGTTTGGTCTATCATGCAGTCCTTTTCTTTTAGGAGCAGTACTAAATAATCTTTTGGATAATGCCCCGCCCTCTTTTCAACATGTAGCCGGTTCCTTAAAGAAATCTTTTTATGTAGACAATTGTCTGACAGGAGTGAACAGTGTTGCTGAGCAAGATAAATTTATTGCTGATGCTCAAACATTGTTAAGACTAGGGGGTTTTAATTTAAGGGGATGGGCTGGCAATGGTTATTTTGAATCTCCTGAACATGTTGAGAACATTTTGGGTTTAAAATGGTTGTGTCAAAAGGATGAATTATGCTGTAAGCTTCCTGTATCAAATATGAAACCTACAGTAATAACCAGACGATCACTACTTTCTTGTGCTCAAAAGATTTTTGACCCTATTGGTTTCACAGCTCCCGTTGGGTTAATACCGAAAGTAATTTTACAGAGGACATGGGCTTTGAAAATAGGTTGGGACGAGGAGTTGCCTGAAGAACTAACTGTACAATTCCGACGATGGGCTGATCAAATAGATTGTTTGGAGAAGTGTACAATGTCAAGAAGAATGTTTTTGAATGAATCTAGTACGTTGCATGTATTTTGTGATGCAAGTAAAACTGCCTTTGGCAGTTGTATATTTTTGCGAACCGAAGTAGATGACATTGTTCACGTAAGCCTTGTATTAGCCAAATCAAGAGTAGCCCCGATCAAACCAATATCTTTACCACGACTTGAATTAATGGGTGCTGTTACTGGAGTGAGATTATGCACTTTAGCTTTACAGTGTTTGAATTCCAGTGTCCCAGTATTCTATTGGTTGGACTCATCTGTGGCACTTTCTTGGATATCTAAACAAGGGAAATGGTCGGTCTTTGTGGAAAATCGTGTGAAAGAAATTAATAAATTTACCCAACCCACACAGTGGAGACATGTTACTGGAACAGCTAATCCTGCCGATCTTCTGTCCAGAGGCTGCAACCCTGAAAAACTTTTGAATTCTCAATGGTGGTGTGGACCTAAATGGCTTTATGAACCCCAAAGCCAGTGGCCTTCAGAACGTCCCTTACCTGATTTGGATGAGATTCAAAAGGAAGAAAAGAAACTAGTAATGACTGCCAACGCAGTGGAAACGACTTCTATTGTTCAGATATTGGGATATAGATTTTCGAAATACTCAAAGATAGTTAGAACAATTGCTTGGATGCTTCGTATGAGATCTAAAATGCAGACACATAAAGGAAGAGATATTAACTCCGAAGAGTTTAATGCAGCAGAAAAGGTTCTCTTAAAATTAATTCAAACGGACAGTTTTCCAGAAAGTCTGAAATGTAATGCTTTAAGCGGGATACAGAAATATGTCGATGAAGATGGTATGATTCGACTCAAATCCAGAGTCTTAAATGAAGATGATTGTGCAGAGTATCAGTTTCCAATAATTCTACCTTCTTCACACCCTGTGGTAGAGAAACTGGTGGCTCAGTTACATTTACAACATAATCATGCAGGAGTACAAGCTTTACTTGTAATTCTAAGAGAAAGATTTTGGATTCTCAAAGGTAGAAAGACCGTTCGAAGAATATTACATGGCTGTGTTTACTGCAAAAGACATTCGGCAAGAGCCTTGGAAGTGCCACCCCCTCCTCTTCCTACTGATCGTACACAAATCTCTTCGTGTTTTCAGGTCACAGGGGTTGATCTTGCTGGGCCTCTGTTTGCTAAAGAGAATCTTAAGTGTTGGGTGGTAATTTTTACATGTGCGGTATATCGTGCTGTTCACTTGGAACTCATTCAATCGCTGAGCACTGATGCTTTCATACAAGCTCTGCGGAGGTTTATAGCAAGACGTGGACGAATTAATGTAATTTATTCCGATAATGGTACTAATTTTGTAGGTCTGAGCAGAAAACTCAAAACTTTGGACTGGCAAAGAATTCAAAATGAATTTAACCTGAAGTCTATCGTTTGGAAGTTTAACCCACCTGCAGCTCCTTGGTGGGGAGGATTTTGGGAGCGTTTGATAAAAATTTTAAAAGGCCTCCTTAGAAGAAATTTGGGCAATGCATGCCTCAATTATGAAGAGCTCAATACACTAGTTTGTGAATGTGAAGGCCTAATGAACAGAAGACCGCTTACCTACATATCAGAAGAAACAGATGAAATGAAACCTTTAACACCTTCAATGTTCCTCCAAAGTATTTGTGGAAATGAAGTCACAGACTTAGATATTCTGGAAAGAACAAGTTTAAAATCACGATGGAATTATGTACAAAGTGTTCGAGATGGATTAAACTCAAGGTTTAAAAAGGAATATCTAGGGTTTTTGAAATCTTCCAAAACAGGTCGAAATGATGTCATTCAAGTGGGAGATGTGGTTCTAATTCACACCGAAGACAAGAAGAGAATTACTTGGCCTTTAGGCATAGTAACAAAACTGTTTCCTGGTAGAGACAAGTTAGTACGACTTGTACAGGTCAAGACGAAAAATGGTTTTCTTTTAAGACCACTTCAACGGATTTATCCTCTTGAAATAAAAGGTGATGAAGAAAACATTATTGGTAAAGAAAAACACAATTTAGAAGACAGCAAAACTTTGTCACAGCCTAAGAAAAACAAAGATAGAACTGTAAATAATAAGTTAGAAGTACAAAAAACTAGAAGTGGACGAGAAGTACGTCAAGTAAAACGTCTTGACTTATAATTTTAAATGGAAAGTGTTTTTGCGAGTCTACGCAAAAAGGGGGGAGAATGTAGTGAATGGACTGACAACATAGCCCCCAAAGTAATATTTATTCAATAACTGTAATATTTAATAACAGCTGATTGTTATTATTGAGTGTTTGTTGTTGAAAGAGTTTTGTAAAATAAAAATGTTTACCTGAATTTATTTAGACTGGTTTTTTTTAAGTTTTTATAAGGAAATCAGAGTTATTAAGGGCCTTTTCAGGTAAAGGTGTTGTAGATGGAATTTTAATTCCAATTGACGCGCCCATAGATAATGAGGCAGCCTATGTTGATCGACATGGTGACCACTCCATAAACTGCATGTTCGTCTGTGGCCCAAACTGCCAAGTGTACTATCTAAGCGCACGTTGGCCAGGTAGTGTACACGACTCAAGAGTGCTCCGAAACAGCAGTCTGTATGCCCGCCTTGAACAAGAAGAACTGTTTCCAAATGCCATTATCTTAGGGGACTCAGGCTATCCACTGAAGCGGTGGCTCATGGTTCCGTGCCACCAAGATCCAGATGATCCCGGCGAGAGGCGCTATAATAGACGCTTGAAAGCCACGAGGCAAACGATCGAACGCTGCCTGGGAATTATGAAAGAAAAGTTCCCATGTTTGAACCACCTGCGTTTACAACCAACTTATGCAGCGGAAGTTGTCAAATGTTGTGCAACTCTATGTAATTTTAGTAGAAAGGGTGAAGAGTTGGATCAAGAGATCAATATTGTTGAAGAGGAGGCAGAAGATGAGCCAGAAGTACATTTAGGAGAGTTCGAAGAAGAAGATTATGGGCCACGCCAGGAACCTGAAGCTCATCTGGGGGTTTTAAGGCAGAGCGAAATAATCAACTCAATGCGTTAAATTTTGTCTTGATTTTGGTCCTTTGTCATGATTAAAGATCAAAAGGGTTATTAATTTTTTTAATAAAGGGTATCACATTTTGTTGTTGTAACATAGCTGTGTTTGTATATTAGGCTTTAGTTAAAAATAAATGTTGCAGAAAAAGTTGAATTATTTTATTTATGTTAAAAAATATTAAAAAGATTAAAAAATTGTTGGGCTCAACAAATAAAATGTTACTGTTAAAAACCTAAATTGGACGATTGCGTAAAACTGTTCTAAAACTTTATTTTATAAATAATGTACAAAATAATAAAACATTTTGGTCTAGTTGAATATATATTACTATTATTTTGTGAATAATTCATACTGTGTTGTTTTAATGTACCTTCTAACAAGTAGGAAAAATGAAAATAGGCCTAGTAAGAAATAAAAATGTTGCCATTCAGCTGATCAACAACAATCAGCTGTTTTCATTGTTAGTAACAATAGGAACAACATCTTTTGTTTTTATTTTGCTTCTAAGTTGTGATTACAGTTATCTTACGTGTCCTTTAAGTTTCTATAATCAAAGTTAATTTGTTCCTTAGTTAGTTTGTTGAAAAAGTTAAATTTGTTAAAAATGGGAAAACGTGATGATCAGAGAAAACTGAAGCTTTGCTTATTAAGTAAAATTAAAGAAAACAAATCTATATTATTTGGCCAATTAAGTCAATCACTGACAAAGCAAATGAAGGTGCAAACGTGGAAGGAAATAAATTCCTATGGGCAGTCTATTGGAGTTATCGAAGGTTCAAAAGAGTGGAGTTATGTAAGGGATGTTTGGTGGCCAAATGTAAGAAAATCCTCAATGGTAAGTAACAGATATTTTTGATATCATAAGCTAACTCAAATGTTGAACAAGTAACATTGCAGTTAATTAAAAATAGTTTTTTATTTGCTATTACAGATTTTATAAATTACAATAATTAGTCACGTGTTTTTGTCATGAAACTCAAAACTACATGCTACATGTATTCCATTTTTTATCTTAGAGGAGGTTTGAACCCTTTAAAAAATAATGTTTTAATTCAGCCAAAATTAATTTGTCATTCCCCAAATGTTTTCTTAGTAGAAACTGATCATGATTTTAATAAAACAAATTTTGTAAAATTCCTGATTAAGAAGCAACATGTGTCAATGGATTATTCTCAAACATTATACAAACTGTCCATATTTAATTTCTGTTACGGTACTGTAGTAAGTTGATTTCATTAACAACATTTTGTAAACAGCAACTAATAACTTTACAGGAGAAAATCGATAATGCTAAGAAAACTGGTACAGGAGGGGGAAGGAAAAATATTAAATGTGGTGGATGAGGAAGTTGTATTAATCATAGGCAAAGATTCTCCATGCATCACAGGACTTAATGTGAGTGAGTCGATGGAAGAGCAAGATGACTCTCTTCCTCAGGATTGTTCCCTGAATGTTAATGATGAATCACCTGAAGGGGAAAGCAGTTTTGGTGTAATGCTGGCTCAAAACACTTCTGACCAATCAAACCATCTCAGGTCTAGAAAAAAATTAAATAAACCTTCAGCAGGTACAACCTTTTCAATGAATTTATTTATTGCCAGAGTGCAAGTAGATTGTTTTAAAATTCAATAGTGTCTAGATTCTTCAATTTTAATATTAATCAAATTATGATTTAATTCTGTTTCACCATGAATTGTTATTTACCTAAATTCTAGCTAATTGTAATTACTTGGTAATTTTTATGATGTTTCAATTTTGACATACACGCAAGGTGTCCCTGAACTCTTTACTGCCCTCATAGTGTATTTATTCCCGACCTTTTTAGAGAGTTTAGGGACACTCTGTATATGTGTCTAATGAATCGTAAATTATTTTATGAAAATTTAGGTAAATGTCTGAACTACCTACTACTTTTTTGTCAATGGGTTAAATATTTATACAATTAAATATTCTATGGGTGCTTAATAATGAATAAAATTTGGGTCCAAACATATATACATTATAGCAAATGTTTACATTTTACTACAAACAAAATTGATTTGTTCCTAAAAAATAGTTATTTTTGTGCTAAACACACGTTTAACTACTAATTGGTAATATAACTTTATAATGACGACATATTTTATAAAAACAAATAATGTTCTAGAACCATCGAAAGAAGAAATTGAAAAGAAAAAACTTCAAATTGAGCTTATGAAAATACAAATATACAAAACAAAATTGGAAGCAAAAAGATTGGAAATCGAATTGGGCATACACGAAAGCGAACATACCAAAGAAATAAAATCAAATACCTATGACATCGTAATGATCAACGAAGATCAAGAAAATAGCTAATTTCCAAAGTACTGCTCTTTCTACCATACAGACTCACATTTTTGTCTTCATTGCTTATTTTGCAAGCTTGTGACTCGGGTTACTACAGTGTTTTTTGTTTCTTTTTTGTAAAGTTAATGTTTTACAATGATAATTCAGACTACATTTTGTTAATTATTTATGTTAATAAAATTACAGTAATTCTTTACTTTCACGTTGATTTACTTTTATTTTATGATTTTGGAATGAATACATCTGAAAACAGGATAACTTTTTAGCATAAAGTTACTAATATTTTTAAAAATTAGGTAACTTAGTTCTTGTAGAATTTTTACTAATATTATTAGAAAATAATTACCAAACTAATATTATTAGTAATGATTATGAAACAGAAGATGAAAAATCACTAATATTATGTAGGAAAAATACTTGTATTTTGCAAACTATTAGTTTTGTATTATGAAACAGAATTTTGCAACTTACAAGTAATTCTTCAATTATGAAACATAATTTACAAGTTACAAGTTACAACACTAATAATATTAGTTTGTAACTTGTAAATTTGTACTTTGCTATTATGAAACAGAATTTTACAAGTTACAAGCTACTAAACTAATAATATTAGTAAATGTTTTATTATGAAATGGGCCCCAGGTCAGCCGAATAGCTTTTTTTGTGTTCCGGATATGAAGCGTCTAAACTAAAACGGAAGTCAAGTTATAATATTTACCATTACAACACAGCTGATTGAAAAAGATAATGAAGCAGTCTTGCCATGGGTACGATATTTATCGTAACGACACCATATTACTCTATTTTAAATTTGAATTATTAGTTGATAACATACCATTAGGTAATGACCAAATTACAAATTATCAATCAAGGTAAATCTAAAACCATAATTTATACACTATTTTGCTTTGAAATTCCTTATTTTACTAATTGTTGAGACAAAAAATTCCCAATTCAAACGAGAACGATTGTTGTTTGTTGTAGTGTTAGCAACACTTGCAGGTTGGCGACATCCATCACAGCCATATCTAGTACATGTACTAGAGATGGCCGTGCATCCATGGTCCATAGATGTCGCAGAAAGTGACACCATTGCTCTTATGGGATGTGGCTGTACCATTGCATCCATGTAGCAACATTTGTTTCATATATAGTTGGTGAAAAGAAGAATAACATGTGTAAACTGGAGCTGTTTCAAGGTCACATAATTTTGTTTTTTAAAAAGTATAAGTAATACATACATGAGCACCTTTGCAAAACTAAGCTTTTTTAAGATCATATACTTTTGTTAAAAAAAAGTATAAGTGCTACAAATATGTGCAAACCTGAGCTGTAAGTGCTACTAATGAGAGCACTTTACGACACAATCACTCAAATCATTTTTACGACTTTTCTTGATTTACAATGTTCTCCTGCTGATTCTTTGTTGGAGAAACTTTCACTGTGGTTTCCACTTCGTCGATTATTAAAGAAGAATACAGTTTTCCTGTAGTACGACACCTCTTGAGGTAATCTGTTGTATATAGACTGGTCTATCGGTCCATATAGCAGTGGCACCGCTGGATTTGTGTTCACTGAAGTGTTCAGATAATCAAATATGAGAGGGGAATATGTAGTAACTTGCTGGATGTACCTGATTATTACAGGTGTTGGGTTTGACAGAGCTTGACATTCTTCCAAAGTCATGAGGATCTTCTTTTTGTGTTTGGAAAGATCTCTAAACCTCACAAATTGGGTACCTCGAAGTCTTATATTATCGATTTCTAAATTAGAATCTTCGAATCCAATTGCAGTTTTTCTTCCTGTCAAGTTGTTGAATAAATAGGCTTCAATGATAGATACATATTTAGTAAATTTATCCCACATATCCAACGTGAGAAGCAACGAGGCTTTTCCGCAGTGATTAATAAGCACAGCAGGATTGAAGTTTAACGATTTGAAAACCCCAACGGTGACAGATTTATCCATGTTTTGATTCAACGGGTACATTAAGACACAAACACACGGGGTGTTTTTAAGACATAAAAACACATCCATCAACACATCCATACTTTCTTCATCATTATCTTCATTGTTACATCGTTTCCTTTTTCTTTGATCGTTTCCTTCCAAAGATAAAAAAATCAGACAGTTCTTTCTTAATATTCTCGGCAGATTTTTTGGAGTTTTCAGTCGGTTGTTCTTCGTTTTGTGCTGGCTTTGTGTTAGTAATCGGTACTTTGTCAACCGGTAATGGAATATGTTCTGTTGGTTACTCCCAAAGTAGGTAAGTCTTGAACAATTGTTGACGAAGATGGAGATTCTAGTGAGTTTTTGTCAGTTTCTAAAGAAACATCTTCAGTTGTTTTAGTAGAGTTCTCGCTAGTTTGTCAGGATGCTGGTAAATCATGTGCCGATATTTCAGATGCAGATGTCATAGCTGGTGGCGTGGCCTCGAGTGCTAATTGCCTTGCTTTATCCTGTCGTTAATTCATCGTCAGGAATAGTAGATAGTACACTGTCCATGTTAACCATCAATGTTGACTTGCTGGTGTCAGGATGAATACTGATGTTTTCTCACCGAGCAATCTCTCTTTTATAATCTGTGGTGGGGGTAAATATGTGTAAGAGCTGCATGCTGTCGTAAAAAATCTAAATTATTCTTCTAACCACGCCTGTTAGTGATGTGTAGGTTACAATTGTATCATGTAGTATCAAACAATAAGCTGTAGTTTGGTCAGGGATATTTTCTTCCAACTCAAACTCGATGCGAATGTCTACTGTTGACGACTTTATTGATTCGTTTTGTTTCGAACAATCTATGACTGCTATAGGTGCAATATTCTTGAATGAATCAGGTTGGAGGAGAGGTGAGTTTGTCCTTCCATAGTAAGATGGATGAAATCTTGCATACATATCATATAGAATCCCAAATCTGTCCTTAGAAAACATAACATTGAGGCTGCCATATGGAAAGAACTGTGAATTTAAAAACAGTTTAAAGTTTGTAAGTTGATAGTGGTCAAATTTGCTTGCGTTAGGCGTAATGTTAGATCTTTTATTTGTTTGTAGAGCGAAAATAACATATCTTGGTTTTTCTAGGTTACTAGATGTTTTCACAGCCCACGTTTGACGCTGAGTTGTTGGCAAAACTGGCCATTCATGCATTTCCCAGCTTCTAAATGGAACCACAATATCCCTATCAGAATCCAACATCCGCAATAGGCTTACTCGCCTCTCATCGGCCAACCGTACATGAGGTACCCTCCAAACTATTTTATCCAAATTCAATTTCCATTCAAGTTTGTCAGGTGTTGTTTCACTATCGGCTTCTATAACATCTGTATCATAAGACGATCTCAGTAAGACCAATTCTTGTTTGACATTAATGATTATTCTTCTGTAATCCTCAGCGAATCCTAGTAAAAGCCGCAACGGAATGCAAAAGTCAAAGTAACCACTTGCATTAGGTTTTACTTTGGTTGCACTAGGTAATATCCACCCGGCTGTTTTTAATGCGTTTATTTCATTGGGTGATAAGGATACCAAACCTTTAAGCGTACTGCTCACACCGACTTTTTTAGTCGAATCCACTACAATGCCTGATATTTCATACAGAATTTCTTCAAACAAAAAGGCCATTGCATTGTTAATAAATGGCACTTTAGATGGCGTAGATCCATTTTTTGCCAAAACCCTTCCTTCAATATAAATATAACTTTCAGATGGTAAGGTATAAGCATCTTGATGTTGTATTGGAATTCGTATCTCATCATTATTTCCTAATTTCGATGAAGCGCAGGGGTTGTGTGTGTGAAACTCTTTCTCCCATAGTGTTTCGTCGAAAACCGGTCCATGTTTTATATCCAGTATGTCCATTTTCATTAACTTTAAAACCAAGTCCTTCTAAGAATTTAGTGTTCTCTCTGGTTAACCTCTCCGCGTTAGGAGATATACTGAAACTGTTGGAAGGTTGTTTGGTGCTATATCCAAATTCAAGTCTTTTATGGTGCCTGTCTAATGTGTAAGCGCAAGGTAATAACTTCTCCTCTAAAATTCACAGTGTCACCGTCTTGATCTAGTACGTTCAATACGATGTCTGAAATGTGAGTGGTGTTTAATGGAAGATATATCAGATTACTAGGGGATTGTAGGGGCAAAGGCCCCTAAAAATCAAAATGGTGATGTTGTCTCAAAAAATAAGTTTCAATTCATCACCTCCTTACACAATTACTCAATTTCATCTCAAGTTGTAGTATTATTATACGTTTGGATTTTCTAATAAAATATTACCTAATCTAGACGAAACATTTTGGAGTTATCAAATCAGTAATTTGCCCATTATCTCACCTTTAATAAAATACAGTAGTGTATTTTATGGGGAAAATCTATTGCACTATTATACAACCGGACTCGGTAAAAATAGTTTTAACCTTAAACATGTTCATAATAGGTTTGAATACTCAAGTAAATAAAATAGTTAAATGCAACATTAGCCCTTTAATACTGTATACTCCTTCAACCTGGACCCTGTGCCCCCATTCCCCCACACTCACCGTGTCCCACACGCCTCCTCGAGTCCCCGTTCAACTCTCCAGTCCAGTGTTTCCTGTACCTCCAACACCCCTAGGGCCCGAGTAACCCCCATGCTCCCGGACCTTGTGCCCCCATGTTCCTTCCTCCCCCCCATTCTCCCAAGATGCTCGCAGTTCTTCAACATGGCCTCCGTGGTCTCTATGTTCCTCATTCCTCTTCTGTGCCCCCCATTCCCAACCAGCTTTCGTGCCACTGACATCTCTAGCGTCCCTTGTGCCCTATGCCTCATACGCCTGTGCCTCCATGCTTACCATTTCACTCCGTGCCCGCTATATCACTCATGCCTCCATCTTGGCCCCAATGCCCCCTAACCCACAGTGCCACCGACACCCCTCGTGGCCCCCCATATACCCCTGCACCCACGGTGCTCTGTGCCCACATGCCCACTCTTCTTCCCCGTGGTCCCGATGCCCTCTATGTTCCCCATGCCTCCCCCGTGCCACCCTATGCCCAGCTTACCCTCTTGCCACTGACGCCCCTAGTGCCCCTTGTGCCCTTACACCCTTCGCCACCACATGCCTCCGTGCTCCCTATGTCGCCTATGCCACCCCAGAGTGCCTATGCCCCTGCAATTCCGTTTCCTCCATGCTCCTCTGCCCTCAAGCGTTCCTCCACATGCCCCCTATGTCGCCCATGCACCCATCGTGCCCTCTATGCTCCCATATCTCGAACATCCTGTGCTCCCCATGGTCCCGTATCGCCATCTCTGCCGTCCTCCCCGTACCGTCCTGTGCCCTCCGCAGTGCCCCCTATTTCCCCCGTGCCCCCATGCTCCCATACCCCCCGTGCCACAGACGTCCTCGTGCTATGATTGTAGTCTATTTTGTTCTATTCGTCCAGTTAAGTATAACATTTATAGATATACTGTGTTTTTCGTTTTCGCACACTATTATTTACATGTAAAGCTCCCCGTCTTTATGGATTAACAGGCGTTTATTGTTTTCCCTACGAACTACGTAAAAAAATAAGCAGTGAAGGGATCAAACCTAAACAAAATATCCCTCATTCGGAGGTTATCCAATGTTAGTAGTTTACATGATATGATTCAGTCGGAAATAAACAAACACTCAATAAAACAATTCAACTCTAACTACTAAATAGCCAATATATAAAGCATGAATGTAATAACTAAACGAAATTCACTGATTAAAGACAATATATAATTAATATATATTTAAAAATTATATGAATCATGCCACGTCTAATCCACTTTTAATAAGCATATACAAAATCATTCTACTCCTGTCTTCTTAAAGACATAGATGGGGTCACGAAGAAGACATCTGTTGTGATTCAGTAATTTGCCCATGACTATTAGTGTTTTCTTTTTTTATAGTGTATTGCCAATTTTTTAAAGTTATAGTTGTATGGTTATCTTAACTCAAAATTTCTGCTCAATAAACAGCTGAGTTTATGATAAAAAATATTTACTTTAACATCTGCTTAATTACACGTGCAGATCTAAAAATCTTTTTCCCATTAGATTAACATTGGAACTTCAAGGTCCAATGGGGCAAAGCCCAGGTAACTTTTGATAAATCTGGTATTTTTCCTTGCGTCCTTGGCCCAAAAGCTTTAAAATGAGCCATCATACCTTACCCTATCTTTCCTCTAACTCGAGATATTTCATGGGGACCGATTCGCTTACGGAATTATATATATAGATGAGGCTTTTCGACTATCTTAAATCCCGGCGGAACGGTTGGATAGAATGAATGTAAAATATGTTGGTTTCAACCATCTTTGTAGGCCCCTTGAACAATATTACATGTAATATTAATAGTATTAACCTTGATAATGTTTACAGTTTTTGGACTCGTGTGAAACATATTTGGTTCAAGGATTGTGTCTTGGGATGGAAAACCAAGTAAAGGGCCAATTGATGCCGGTTGAGTTAGATCCATGTAAAATTTACATTTTATTTCACACTTTAAATTGTTGTTATTAGCCCTTAGTTCAATTGCATCCTTTCCCAACTTATTTTGGAGCTCTCTGTTTATGTCAGCTATTTCATAAGCACCAGTTTCAATCGCAACAAACTCAGGTAGCTCGATCAGTAAGATCCTTGGCCGTTTTATTTTTGGTATAGTTTAATTTGTTGTTGTCACCTTCTATTATGTTTGGAATTGAGTTATAAGTTGTAAAATCCAAAAGTGCAATCTCCTACTGTTTATCTTCTCTTAGGTGTAATGGTGGAAATAGTGAACTCCGCAAAGTTGACGATGTGCCTGTAACTGTTACAGTACAGGAAGACATCTTATAGTTGACTGACGCTTGTGGCTAGAAAGTCCAAACATAAATGTCCGCATACTGATGTTTCTTCTTTTTGTCTTCTATCATAATTAAAATACACTTTAGGCACTGAACCGAAATATTCGTGCAATTCTTTTGGAGGTGGAAGGTTCCCAAAACTGTCAAAATAAAACACAGAATCGGATAATTTCTTGTAACAAACCCAATGGGTACCAGCACCATGAATATCATCAAGGTTTACGATTGCAGCTTCATTTTTCCAGATTTTTCTTGGCAACCCGTTCCGCATAAACACACCTCTGAAAAAAATTATTTTCAAACATGATGCATAGCGTTCAAGCTCCTCGTTGTTCAAGGCTTTATTTGGCAAAATTAATTTGTTGTTGTTATTTAATATGCACGATATGGTCTTAGGTATAATCCTTTTCCGTTTGACTTTTTTTAGAAAATGTTGAACACCTTTTCCTTTTACGATTTATTTTCTTAGTAGTGTTACTTCTCTTCCTTTTGCCTCCACCGGATGTATTTTTGCTCCGTGTTGTCTTTCTTTTCCTCCTCCTCGACCCTCCTCCACCTGCTGTTTTGGCTTTCATAGCTGATGTCACTGCTAATGCAGCTGCTCATTCCCCAACACTTGCGTCACTAGATTTTACTCTTTGCCAAGCTTTTTCAGCTAAAGCTCTATCAGCGATTGATCTTCTTTCCGAATCTGAGTAATTTGAATATGCAATGTCATGCGCTTTGCAGGCTTCGTCCAATTTGTTTATTCCAGGATCTCCACGGGCTAAACGCTTCCGTAATTTCGTACCCGGACCACAGTATTGATAACCTCCAGGTAAATGTAGTTCTATTGGAAGTGCGTCGATAGCTGTATTTAATAGTGCACCTGAAGGTAAAGTCGCAAACGCTTTCTTAAAAAGACTTACTGCTGAAATAGTGAGTCCACCTCCTCTTCTCATGAGTTACGGATCACTACTAAATGGCTTCCTCCTATGCATGATAGTTTTAACGTGTTAGTTCCTTAGTGGTCAGCAATGGTAATGGTTTTTCTAGAACGCTCTTCGTATTATATATTGAATTGACACTGCTTTTAGGGGTTTCACTGCTGCCTCCACGTGAAAAGGCGAAAGGATTCCTCCCAGACTGTAATTTATCTATTTTTTCATAAATATCTTTCTTTAGTTTGTATATTTCTTGCAAAACAAATATTCTATTTACAACATCAGTATCATTTTCCGCATTCGCCACATTTATAATTTTTTTATATTTGGCATCAAACATTTCTTTATCATTCTTGCAATTTAACGTTAATGTATGAATAATCCCAAGATTTACTGCTTCATCCTTAGAAATGGGATTTTCAATGTTGCACAAACGTTTCCCTCTTAGATCATAGTTTCCATCTCTAGTCAATTGAAAACCTTCACCAGGTGGACCCCTCCAAATCTCAGGCCAAAGTGCTTTCATGACGACCGAACTTGTCAACACTCATGTTTAGACTGAACCCTTAAGCTATGTACAATACAGATTTTGTATATGCTCGTTACTTTTTTGAATGTCTTATTCAATCCATTTCTGTTAATGAATAGTGCCCATAAGGGAGTGTGTGGATCTTATTTTGAAGGATCACACGCTTGTCGTCTCTGGCTGACAATGACTTCTTTTTTACTGTCAAACTGTACAAATTATGCTTAAAACTCCGGATGGTGTTGAAAGTTGCATTGTACTCAGCTCCTCTAAATAAACAATTATAGTAATGTTCGAATCTCATTTTCTTCATTATATAATTTTTTTTAATCCCTTTTGCCTTTTTAATGATTCCGGCTTCGTTTTCATCCGCCGTGTCATTTTCTCTTCTGCCTGTAAACATCCTTAAGGCATACATCTTTGACATAAGTGCTACAATTTCTTCTAGGGGCACACCAGAAGTTTCATCTTTAAACTTTCCTATCACCTTTTTGTTTACGCAGTTGTCATAGGTTGGATGGTCAATGGGATAATCTGAGAAGTCAAAGGAATCCCTGTGAGGAAACACTCTGAGGTCTTCATACATGTCGAGTGTCTTGATCCAGTAGACGATCCCATCAGTGTCCATGTAGCATATTCCAATTTTATCCCGTCCGTAATAGGAAACCATCTTGTTGTAATGGAAGTCATACATGTGGGTCTTTGAAATGTCGAGTATACACATTCCTACATATATAGGTCGATCCATGACAACATTGGTTTTGTCCATGCAGACTGCTACAAAATTTTCATTAATTACAATAGTAGTTTTGAAGTTAGGCTTTTGAACTAATTTTAACATTTTCTTTTTGTCAGAGACCAGTTTCACATTCATGTGATTCCTTTTTTCAAGACATTTTTCATAAACTGCGTTATTCATCAGTTTATAAAATTATTTATGGAAATTTGATGTTGCAACAGCTCTTCTTGCAGTATTAGAATCAATATATTGTTTCAACCAAGTCTTTTGTGTCAATTGAAGTACCCGATTAATTCTAACAATTTTTATGCCCAATCGCTTGTTGCACAATCCAGTAATGTGCTATATAGTTAGTTTTATTTTCAAATGTTGTCATCAACTTGGGATGTTTGCCTCCTGGAGGAATCTCGGTCCTTGGTAGGAGAGGAAGATCATAATGATGGTCGTGAAGATTTTGTGGATTCTCGAAGTCAAAGTCCAAAATGTATCTAATATCATTGAACTTTGGGATGTTTACGATGTCTCCTAATACAGTAGGTTCTACCCATCATAAACCACCGTAAGGCAATGGCATAGACATGGCATAACCATATAGGTTATTGGCGTCAAAGTAGCCTAGATATACTGAATCTTCTTTTGGATTATAATTTGGAAGATGTTTGTTATTAGTTTTGACATAACGTGTAACTGATTGTGTTAGCCCTCCTCGAACACCATCTTCAATCATGAGAACCATGTCAATGTCTGTCAAAAGGTGGAGTTCATATTTAGTTTCTTTCATCATTGCCTGCCATGCTAATCCCGGAGAGGTGAAATAATAAAAACAGTCGAGTCCATAAGCTTTCAAACAGGAATTTCTAAACTCCTCCATTACATCACAAAGGAGATTTACATCAAGTTTCACATAAAAATCACTGTAATCTCCGAGCGTAGACATGTTAAGTTCTGTCCATACCTTAACAGCATGATCATAATCCTCCAGATCTACTGGTGATTCATTGAGTTTACTATAAAACATTTCTGGTGGAGGTAGTTCAGTCTCGTCAAATCGGGCAATGGCGTCAATATAGTAGTAGGGAAATACTACTTTCCTTAATACAAGCTCCAACTTATCTTCTGAAACAAGCTTCCTCGTTTCAATCAAGTCTCCTCTTTCCAAATTCTTTTAAAGTGTCATCAAACTGAAAGGCATAAATCTTAATGAATCTATGAACCTTAATTTTATATTTTTTACTTTCTTCGAAAAGCTGATAAATTTTTCTGTAGTTTGTGCCAATACATCTATTTGACCTTTGTCTCGACCGAGCTCAGGGATAATAAAGTGAGCGTCGTATCCACTTAGGTTGTGTAATACAACAGGTACAAAATTTGGGAGTTTGAAATTGATGTTGCAGGCGTTGCAGGCAGCTCCTCTATAAGCGCCTGTCAAATGATCATGGTCATGAACCTTGATGTTATCTTCAGTAAACTCCTTTTTGCACAAGTAACAAACGTTCTCAATTAAATGAGACAGTTCTTGAAGTGGGTTCAGAGTTTCCATTGGAACGATGTGGTTATAGAGGGTAGATACCTTTTCAGCAATAATGTACAGGTCGTCAACAAATCGTTTTGCAGCTTCCTCTCCCCGGTAAAGTTTTGGCGATGTTAGAATACCATAGTGCTGAAGATGTTCTTCGGAAAGTGTGGATTTTACCAAAAGACAATAGCTGTTTGGTTCATGTCTTTGATATTTTCCACTGTCGGGTGCATCAGGATCTATATTTTCTACTGGTATCAACGAAGATTCAAAATCTGCGTAAATAACTATTGGTATTATTCCTCGGGGTAGGCAGGATAACCTTTACTGCCGCATGATCTCCACAAAGCTTAGAGTGTTCCATCAGCCAACGATGACCTCCTCTAATAAAAGGGATATTTTTAAAACAGAAACATCTTTTACAAACTGTTATTTGACTGTTCCTTTTGGTAAGTTGTTTGTGAATCAGTTTATTAAAATCTTTTATATACACATAATGTGAAACATCACCATCTGTTAGTAGCAATAAATCTGTATGATCTGCAAGTTCCCGAGTCACTACTTTCAAAGGGTAGACATTGTGGCGGGATGGCGTGCTCTAGGCTTAGGTGTAGCAGTGTGTGAATGCGTGTGTGGATGTAAGTAATGAAAAGTACTGTGAAATAATGTTAAAAAATATGAATAATTTAGTTGTATTTTATTTTTATTTGTAATCTTAATGTAAGTAGCAGCCATTTTGTTGGAGGTTAACTGTAAGAAAGGACCATGAGGTCCTAATGTTCGCCTCAATAAAGAAGTATTTTCATTTCATTTCGTTTCATTTTCATTTTATTGTTTCTACTGTCGAGTCCAAAAACATTAATAGATACACCTGGATTGCGTTTTTCAAAACGTCCTATCTTGGCCAATAACACTAGGTAGCTTAGCCCATTAAAATTATACCTACAGATTAGTTCTTGATATCTTCTATTTGGTCGTTACGGATGTTGCACACCTTCATTCACTGGATGTTTTGCTAACATAGAATATCTGAAGCATTCACTGTCATTGTTTTGAACATTGATACATGACAAAGTATTTTTATCTTTGCTGGCAGTGGAATATAACTGCTGCCACGATCTCCGTATCCACGTTTATGAACGCGTTAATCCAGACTGTTAATGCTGAGCAAGGACCATCCAGATCCTCGAGCTTCGTGTTCCGTTATTTTGAGTACCAGTTCCTGCAAACATTCCTCAACAATTTCATCAATATTTGATGAAATTGTCACCATGATACTGCGGTTTCTAGAGAGAAACCCTCTGTTGGACAGTTCTCCTTCAACATTATTAAAAGTTGTATCTAATAGCAATCAAAATTTTATGAAATTCAATCGGTGGATTTCATAATTTAGTTTTTCAACAATGACATCCTTTACAAGAGTCAGGAAATTTTGTAGTTCAAGCGAATTTGTATTGTTTATTCTATAATGTCGGACAACAGCTCTCTCAAATGCTTCCACTAAAACTTCGACTCCCAACGTAGAATCTTGACTCGGAGTTCCTGTAGTCGAAGGTTGAGACGATTCATCAGCAGAATCCATCACATCTTCTCTTGGGGGTGCAGCTTCACTCGGTGTTCCTGTGGTCGAAGGTTGAGACGATTCATCAATACGATCCCCCGCATCTTCTCTTGGGGGTGCATATGCGATGACACTTGGCCTGTTCTGCTCCGTAGAATTTGCGGCAAGGAAGCGTACAAAATCCGGATGGTCTTCACAGTCGGACGGTGTATTTTCCGTAGCATTATCATTGACTTTGTACACTACGTTAGTGTAAATAGTCAATGGCATTATGATAAATTTCACAATGCAATACATACAAATCTTCGTTAGAGAAATCTTCATTACAACGATGGCAGTAATACATCGTAGTTGAATTGCTGTTCCATGCGCTGTATGCAGTTCCAGAAGTAGGAATGAGAACCAATGCTTGAATTTTCTACTTATAAATCAAATGCTTACCTCAGCACTAAATTCCTATTGTTTCATTTTTTGCTGACATCAGCACCTTCGATCTTATTGGCTCATCAAATTAACCTGTGAACATGAATGTATTTTAAAATCATTATTGCACGAACCTTTCTAGCGACAACATCGTAATGGAGCAGCCTGTACAGGTCCCTGAAATATCCTCTACTACACCACCTTTTCAAATATTGCCTACGGGGAGGCAAGTCACCGGTGAAAATCAACCCGTACAAGTTCATTCTGTAACAAGCAGAACTAGTATAACATCAAGAGAAGTGATCGTTGCGTTGGATTGGAAAGATTAGTGTGAGCAGATTATTTATCCGATGAAGATGATAACGCAGAGTAGTTACGCTCCATAAGGTTTTACTGTGTAAAACCTATACAAAACAGCCGTTTTCACGGCTACCAATATTTCACTCGTTTGTAGCAGCAGCTTGTAGCAAATTTAAATTAAATAAAAATACAATATAAGTTAGCTCAGCAAAGTCTTTAAACGATTGAGTGCTATGGTGGCCTTTAGAAAGGCCGTTTTGAAGTAGACTAAAAGTCTAACTATCGCTTATGTATGCGACTCCATCATCCTCCTCCTCATCGCTGCAACCGTCAAATAGTCTCCGTCTGGCATCAGGAACATCAGGTAAAACAGGGGTGGTGTTTCCCTGGCCATCTTCGATCGGAAGGAAATATTCAAAGCTGTCGGCTTCGGACTCCGTGACATGGTAAGCAACCGTCAAATCAATGAATTCATCAATGTCCGATGCGAACGATGATGTTTCAGCTTCATCGAAGTTGCTGAAAACTTCCATGTCAACATGAGGATCTTCGTCTGGCATAACAATTGCTTCCACATCGACCTCAGCATACTCTTCCTCTAGCACATCTTCCATCGTGTCTTGTAGTCGCTTCCAGGTGGGAGGCATGTCAAGTGGTGCCATGGTGAGTAGGATGAGAATGACCATGCACCACAACATGCGCTTAAGTGTGACCCAACGTACCGTACAGAATATACTGGTAGCTTCTTAAATCGCATACCATTTTATTTTTCTGACCTACTCAAATAACTAATATTTGGTTTGAGCAAATATCTCTCAATAAAACAATTCATTGGGAAACAGAACACAGAAACTGTTAAAAAAGAGGTTATTAATGTTAGTTTGTTTTGAGCTCGTTAAATCTTTTAATTTAATATCATAATGTATTTTGTTGGTCGAAGACTAAAAGAGGTGGCACTGATAGTGTCAAAACGAGTGAATGTTGGTTTGAGGAAATATTTCTCATCAAAACAATTCATTGGGAAACAGAACATAGAAACTGTTAAAAAAGAGGTCATGAATGTTAGTTTGTTTTGGGCTCGTTAAATGTCTTAATTTAATATCATAATATAATTTGTTGGTCAAATACTAAAAGAGGCTGCACTGTTAGTGTCAAAACGAGAAATGGTGGTTATAGTGTCGAAACGACAAATATAAAATTAAATAAAAATACAATATAAGTTAGCTCAGCAAAGTCTTTAAGCGATCGAGTGTAATGGTGGCCTTGAAAAAGGCCGTTGTGTCCACCCTCAGATGTTGTGTGAGGTGGTGCCGTCGGTCCGCAGACTGTGCCCTTACGGGCATTTGATTTTGACGATGACCCGGCCGCTGATCTTAAGAAGGGCTTTCAGCACCGCGGACTTTAGAGGCATGTCATCCTCCAGAGGAGTTGGCGGGACCCACACCCCAGGTTCCAGCAGCTGGAGCCCCACTGTCTTCCCGCGGGGGTCGGCCGCGATGCTGTCCAGGTCCTTGGCGACCAGAGCCATGTCCGATCGGTCCCGGACTTCTCTCGTCAGGTTGGCCCGCTGGTTCCATGGCCATTGGGCAATATAGTGGCTCCTCGCCGTCTGGTAGTGAACGATCTCGTAGGCCATGTTTAGCTCATGCATTTTCATTTGAATGGTACGCTTAAGTGCGACCCAACGTACCGTACAGAATACACTGGTAGCTTCCTAAATCGCGTAAGCTATGCTGATTCATCATTTTATTTTGCTGACCTAATTAAATAAATAATATTTGGTTTGGGCAAATATTTCTTAATAAAAAAAAATCCATTGGGAAACAGAACACAGAAACTTATTTTATAAGTTCCTTAAAAAGAAGTTATAAATGTTAGTTTGTTTGGGAGCTCGTTAAATCTTTTAATTTAATAACATAATGTACTTTGTTGGTCAGTCTAAAAGAGACTGCACTTATAGCTGCAAAACGAGTGAATGAAATTTTGGCCTCGAGAAAGGCCGTTTAGGACCAGCTTCTCCAGCTTAGTCGGACTGCCACATCGGCGTTGCTTTTCGTCCCTCTGTCTTCGGAACATTCTTTTTAAATATTAAATATGACCCAGTCTTGGGTATTGGCATCATGAATTTAGGCAGTACCCTTATAACTTTATGTTCATCTAGAAAGATGACCAATCTAGGCTCTTTGGCCTGTTGCAGAAGTTTATACTTCTTCGACACCTTAAGTCTTTCAAATTTTCTGCCCTCAACTAACGGTTCCAAGTCTTAACTTGCTTTGGGTCTTGCCGCTCGGTTGTGTGTGGAGCACAAATCCTCGCACAGCCTGCAGTACTTTCCACACGCCTCGCCCTTCTTCGCTCCTCTCTTCAACTCGTAGGTACACCGTGGAGCGTTCCTCACCCTGGGCGTCAACCGTATTTTCGGTGTCCCGGAGGTCGAACTTCCCGTCGAAAGCTTGGGGTCAGTCCTTCTGATGTAGTCCTTGGTCTCTTCATCTGACGACTCCGAGAGGCCGGGACCAAAGTTCAGTGGACGTGCGATGTACTTCGGGGCGTTAGATGTTGGAGCCTCGTCTGCCGGATCGAAGATGGACTTCTTTGGCAGGATTGCTTGCACAGCTGCAGTAGTCTCTGAAGGGTCCATGTCTCCTCGCTTCAGTGGAATCAAGAGCGAATGGAAAATACCCTAAGGTACAACACCAACGTACCGTATAGGAAACGAGGATAGTTAAGTTGATGAAAGACTTGTAATTTTCTTTACTCAAACCTTTAGCGTATTTAAAATAAACTATGTTGACCGAAAAATTAATGAAATTTACGGTCAAAATACATTACTTTGAGCCGGTATCTACTTGGCATTGTGATTATTAACACATGAGGTGCTGCATTAAACTAGTAACGTAACTACTGCATAAGCGCACAAACGACTTGAAAATTTGGTGGCCTTTAGAAAGGCCGTTTTGTCCAGGGTGGAAACTAGATCCAGTAGGCGAAACCATTTGGATAGCAAGGGTCTTGGCCTGGCTCGTCCTTCTTCAGGAACCTCGTAGAAGTGCTCGGCCACTCCATTGATCTCGGCAGCTGGACCCTCAACGTCTGCGTCGAATCCCTCACGAAAACCAGTCGACCTGATGTCTCGGTGTACAGCACTTCGTAGAGGCCTGGATCGAGACGCCACAGCCGGTGAATTGGAGGTGTGGAGGAGCTGAACCGAGCCAGTGGAGCTGCAAACCTCCGTTCCAACCTTGCCAGCTTCTTCTTCGGAGTCGTTGACAGTATTTCGGCCCAGGTGTCTTGGATAGGCGTGACGAGCTCGCACTGTCGAGTCATCTCAGCCAGAATCTTCTCCACGTCCGGTAAGCTGTCCAAGTCTGCCCAAGTCACCCGCTTCTTGTGGATCGCGCCGTCAGAATTCTCGCTGGCCCTCTTCAGGATCGGGCGAGGAGCAGAGTTCGTTCCAGTCTGGTCCATCTTGGCTCTTCAGCGGTGCAGGAACAAGTGAATGGAGCTTGACAAGCTCTCGGGTTTTGTCAAATCGCTCTGGCTTCCTATTGGTGCGCATGAATTACACTTACTCAGCATTTTTTCCGTGTTCTTTAGAAAGGCCGTTTCAAATGTCGGGAGGAACGGGAACCAAATACATTAGCCCAAAAGTTTTAATTTTTTAGGCCAAAACATGTTTAGCCCGATGAAAGTTCTAAAACAGTATTCTTACGGTACGTAGCTAGGGGAAAGAATCAAAAATTTTGACCGTGATGTTTAAACTTTTTCCGCCAATCTTTACAGAACATGGTCGGACATTTTTAGGGGAGTAAAATAAAGTAGTTTGACCATGATGTTTGACATCTTTCCGCCAAAGGTTAAGGGAGACACACAAACGATTTAGACCACGACGATTAAATATTTACCGCCAAATATTTTGTGTGGATGCGGGGTTGTAGTTAGCGCAGTAGAATAAAGTTATTTTCGTGACAAGGTTTGAAATATTCTGCCAGCTTCATCGAGTTCATTCATTGTGACACAAATAATTTGCTTTGAGTACGGTAAGTAATGGAAATGGCCCTACAGCAGTGAAGTATCCCGCCAAAAGGTCTCGTGACCGGTGAAATTTACAAAACCGATTTCTGTACAGTACGTAGTAAGGGGAACTAAATAAAGTTGTTTTGACCACGAAGTTTAAAAGTTTTCCACCAAACGTTATTTATTACGGTCGGGCATCGTCAGGGGAGCAAAATAAAGAAGTTTGACCGTGAGGTTTAAAATCTTTCCGCCAACGGTTAAGAAGACACATCCCTTTGTGTCACTTTAATGGATAACAAATTTCGGTACACTTTTGTTGACTGAAATTGGTGGTAGTTAGTTCATAAAAAAATAATGTGTTTAGAGCTGAAGACTAAAAATTATTCATCCAAAATTTGTGTCTGAATTTGGTAGCATTTAGGGGGCCGATAAAGCGGTTTGACCGAGACGATTAAAAGTTCTGAGCGAAAGTAAGTGAGTGAAGTGGCGTGTTAAATTAAGAAAAAGAAGTTATATTCATTTTTGTATAATAATAATGTATTGCACATCGTCTAGTCCATTAGTTTTGGGATACGTATTATTTCAGCGTTCGACATGATTGCAAAACGATTAATATTGGTGGCCTTTAGAAAGACCGTTTTGTGGTAACAATTAAATTAAAATGAAATACACTTAACGGTGACTCGCTGGATCAGTTGTCCATCCGTTGGCACCCCAATCTCAAGTACGTCTTCTTCAGACTCCGATGTGGAAGAGGTACGCCAGTGGGTAATGGCGTTTGCACGACGGTTTTCCCCAGAAGCAGCAAGGCCACTCTCTCTTCCACATTGAAGTCCAGCAGACAATAAAGCCCGGGCTTGAGCTTCCACAGGCGGTGGGTCTTGACTCCCGGAAACGGTTATTTGGGCCGGCATCGTTCACTGGGTGCGATGAGTGAAATCGGCCTGCCTTCCGTTGTTGGGACGACCACGAAAGGCGGAGCTGAGGTTGGTCCCGCTTGCAGAACATATTTCTCTGCGTAGTCTTTCTTCCCCCCAAGAATTTCTCGAAGAAGACTTCCGGCTCTCACGGTATAGGAGGAGATGACTACCCGCTGAGGCAGAACTGGAGTGGGTGACGCTGGCTTGGTCCTCGTTCGATTCCGCACCGGAGATTTGGGGTTTTTAGCGGGCAACTGAGCAACGGGGTCCCTCCGAGGCATAACCACCTTCTTCGGCCGAGTAGGTTTCCTCAGAAGCATCGGTGGTGTCTTCTCTGTGGCTGGCATCCTCGGGATCTGGCTGGAGTGATGAATAATTCCGCAGCGTGGCCGTGGGGTAGTCATAAACTCTAGTTCGCTTCTAATTAGCCCAGCCGCTGAGCCAATGAGAGACGTCGATTTCTCGCTGAGTCAGCGGAAAAGTTGATAAAACCAGGAGCTGCTCACGCCACAGCATCACTCTGGATCGAGCCGTCACAGGACCATCCAAGAAGCAGCTCCGACCTCTCCGGCAGACTTTTGGGACTCGGCGGACACCATCGGAGACACCGGGCATTCGGCGTTGTCTTTGGAGAAGCGCATCCCTACTTGGTATACCGCCTCGGAGCCAAAGCCAAGCGTGCACCCAAGCAGGTCAACTCGCTTGCGCCGCTCGATGTCTACGGAGGTGGCCGTCGAGTCAACGGGGTTGAGCACCACCCATGTACCGAGGAATGTCGCCGTGCCTGGGAAAGACTACTCCGTACGTAGGCGAGAAGTTTCGGAGCCGCTGTGAGACGTTCCCTGGGCGTCAAGATCAGTTTGATCACGGGACCGTTAGGTCCCTTCCCTCGTTTGCACTTGGTCGTGCTTGCCTTCTTACTGTCCTTTCTTTGCATGGCTTTTGCATGGGTTCTTTCTTATTTTTGACTAACTAACACTCAAGTGTACTTAAACTATGTTCCCTTACCTAATTCCTATCACACCCCCCAAAAATCAAACATACCCAGGTGGTTCGCGCAGTGCGGTTTCTGCGGTCCCCCACACCTTGGTTCACTCGGTTGGCTGGCCTGCCCAGCTACGATGAACTGCCCCTATACTTGGCTGGTCGGCTGGCATGTCCGCTACAGTCAAGTTCCTTTTTTTCTAAGTCCCAAATGACCTTGAACATGTTTGAACCTGCTCAGGGTAAAAATATTAGTTTATCTCCGGAGAAACATAATAATTATTAGTGGCAAAAATCTCGGACACTCCCAGTTGAGGCCCGCGGTAAAAATTTAGAGACAAGTACGAAACGGCCTTTCTAAAGGCCACGGTAGTAAAAAGGATAAATAAAATAATTCAGAGGGAAAAGTGAAATGAGGGTATATAAAAGAATCTGGTCAGAAATAAAAATTGAATATTCATATCATAATAATTATGGTCAAGTGGAGTTTGTAGATAAATAGAAAGGGGAAGAATGTTTTTTTTTATTTTGGCCGGGAAGTTAAAATGTCCTCCGTGATTTGTTGAACCCTAAAACCGGTTGAATAAATGTACTGTAATATGTTTTCGTGATAGAAAGGTTGAAGTCATTAATGAAGAAAGAGTAGTAAAATATAACCCTTGTAAAATAATCCAAGTGAAACGAAGTATGTTGAGTTCTTGACTTAAATTAGTAGCAATTACCGCCATTTGCAAGTGAATGGGCGAAGGAATTAAGCCTTACTAGCTTGATCTGCGCAACACCCGGAGGGGGGGTTTGAGGGGGCGAATTCCCCCCCAGCGCGCTTATCTTATCTTATCTAAGATCTAAGATAAGATAAGATAATAGATAAGATAACCTCCCAAGTGGGACCACCCATGTCAAAATTATAAAAACTACGTTTTTGCTCGTTTTTCTTCGTTTTTTTGCAAAACAAATTGTAAATTAATGTAGATTATCATCTTAGACAATTATTTAACACTTTTTCATCATAAATAAACGTAAAATAAAATGAAAATTAGGGCTCTCTGGTCTCTGTTTTAAGTTCAATAGCGTATTAGTTACGTTACACCACCACGTCACACCCGTGACGTCACACACTCCACCTCGTCACCGTATGACGTCACACATACGTCAACACACGTCACAAATACGTAACCACTGATTAAAAACTGCTGAATTTGCGTTTGTCCTGAAACTCCCAAAATGCCTCTACTGTAACAAGAAAGGTCTTGGCTTCTAATGTACATTACCAATTCGAAGATGAAAAGGCATGGAACAGTTAGAATGTTGGATTGCTTAAAAAAATCACTACAATGCTCCCGAGGAGGGAGTTTAAAAATTATACGGATTGTTTTTTTCTGAAGGGAAAAATACGGTCTAAATGTGACTTACAACTACCTAAAACTAAACTAGTTTTGACAAAGTCAAATTGGGATTCAAGCAGCTTGTTCTTCTCAGAACAAAAATCACAGAGGATATCTTCTTTTCTATTATTCGATTTGATTCAACCATGCTAGACTACCATCCAATCTCACCCCTAGAAAATCTACAGAATCAGATAGGACCAGCCTATCTTCATCAATGAAGACATCGATGTTTGAGGATGGATCAGCGAGGCTCCTCTGATGCGTCTGAATGCGAAGACACCCCGTTTTTGTGGAGTTTAAGCTGAGGAGATTGTCAGAAAAGTACTGTGCAAGCTGATTGATTTTAATGACAGTGTCCACTTCAAGTTGTTCGACATTTTTATTTTGTGTGAAAAGGGTGGTGTCATCCGCAAACAGGAAGAGACTCTCGTCCGGTACTATCCCCGGCATATCATTGACATATGCCAGGAACAACACCGGGCCAACAATCGCGCCCTGAGGAACTCCGCTAGTGACAAGCCTGTCCGTTGAGCGAAAGTTTTTGATTTTTTATTTTGACTGATGTTGAATTTCTGTGAATTGTCGTATGTTTGAAAGGAAAGATGTGAGCCATTTGAGAGCCAGAGAACTGATTCCAAGCGATTTGATCTTTTCAACGAGAATTTTTGTATCGACACTGTCGAAGGCCTTGGAGAGGTCCGCCATATCCAGTAGAGGTGCTGAAATTTCATTTTGGCAGTGTTTGACCATTGAATATTGATATAGTATCTAAAGTCAATGGTTTGACTATTTTAGTTGTTATTTTATCGTATCCTGAAGAATTCTTGGTTGGAATCGTCTTGAAAATTTGATTGAAATTCTTCATCTCTAGATATTTTTTTAAGAGGTTATTTTAATGTTGTGAAGCTTTCCGGTGGAGGGGTTGTTATTGTGATCTGGTTGGTTTTGTCGACTTCCCTGTGAGATAAAGAAGTTATTAAAAATGTTGATGAGAGTGTTGGGGTTCTCTATTAAATAAATATTATATTTCAGAATAAGTCTTGCCTCGTTATCTTCATTCATTTATTTTTTTCTTATTTATAATGTTCCAGATTTCCTTTGATTGGTTGTTTGAGCTGTTAATTTGTTCAACCGTGTGGTTTCTTCTTTATCTTTTTATTTCCAAGTCATAAAAAAATGGTCTTGATCTTTGAGTATGAGTTTTTATCTTCGTCCTGTCCAGAGATTATACATTTGAGGAGCTTGGTGGAAAAACGACCTCAGTCCAAAAAACGTGTTTTGAGATAATCGACTTTGAATATTAAACTTATGTTTTATAGCCTCTTACCAAATTGCATTACTCTTCGGATTCTTATACTACGCAAGATACATTCTTTTAGATTAAGAATATAACCTTTGTTTGCTTATATGTCCTTTCCATCAAAAGTTATTGAACAAAATATGAAGCAGAGTCAGAGGTCGTTTTTCCATCAATCCACTTTTTCAATATTAAAAACTTAGATTTTATGCATTTAAACTCATCAAAATGGATTGAAATAAAGGTAAATAAAATATTTATTCTAACTAAATTTATTTGAAATAAAATATAATAGGTTGAGCAACGATTTTATTCATACAAACGTAAAATAAACTTGTGGAGATACAATGGTACATCAAAGACTTTACTTAAAGAGTTTTAACATTTAAATAAAATATAGCTCGTTTAAACATCAATTTTCACACAAAGAAAACCAATACAACGTTTAGCAATAAGCCATAATGTTTTTCTGCACAAGACTGTTTCCTCCAGCTGAAGCCAGACTGCCTCGTAACAGTTGACAGCATTCAGAAAAAAATTCATAACTCAGTGAAAACACAAGATATTGACATGAAACAAACACTGCTGCAAAGAGGATTAAATGACGGATCATTTTAAGCGTTTTACCGAAAAACGACCTCAGTCACCTGAGGTCGTTTTTCCACCAACCTCCTCATTTGTTCTTGGCATGGGGTCTCATAGTAGCTACGCTCATAGCAACTACAATGTGAATGTTAACGTAGCACCTAAAATGGCAGTGTGAATTAGCGCCTACACTTGTAGGCGCTGGTAGAACATTTCAAATTTGTGTAGGCGTTAACAAGAATATGACCTATACTTTTTAGAACATTGATTTTGACTGTTATATTGGTAAAATATATTTCTCTTGTAGCATCTAAAAGTAAAAAATGACTTTTAACTCCGACAAATTGCTGTATTGCTCGATTAGCAACTATTCTACATAGCCACTAATATCGAATTTGTAACATAGCGCCTACAGAGTCGTTCGGAGTGAACAGCTCTTTTAAAGAACAGCTCTTTTGAACGACGTCCCGGCCAAGACCATCTATAGCCACCAGTGCTGCCAAGTGTTCAACACGTTTGGGGATTTTATGGGGCTTACTGGGATAAGCAAGGATTATTAGGAGGTTAACGGGTTTTTTATGTAGGGTATTTCGGGTAAATTAATTAAATACATCCCTTTTTCTCTCGACGACCTTAACCGATTTTTAAGATTGAGGTGTCATCTTCTTAAAGGTCTATATATAGCACGTGTGCGAAAGCATTTATGATCTGATTTGATTACCTTAAGATTAAAATCTCCAACACCCAGAAACATTCCCTATTATTTGGTAGAAATCCTCCACAACTGGCAACACTGAGTGAGCTGTTGCTCTCTAGAAGGAATGTAAAGTTAATGAACGAACCATTATAAAGATTCGTTCTTTTACCTACCGCTCATTATTGTAGGCGCTATCGAGAAACTGAGATGTTCGGTGCTATCGAGAATTTAAGAAATCTAACAACAACTACGTAAAAACGAAATAGTCTACTAGCAACTACACTTTAGCGACTGCGATATCGTAGGCACTAACGAGAAATTTTAATAATTGTGTAGGCGCTAATCAAATATTTAAGTTTTCATTTTTCCCGCCTTTTCGTAGCTGCTATGAGAACATTCAGTTTTAGTTGCTACGTTTAATTTCACTTTGTAGTTGCTACGTGCGTAGCTACTATGATACCCCGCCGTTCTTGGCTATGTCTAGAAGATTTTTTTATGTCTTGCAGTTCTTTGTCCCAGACGGAGTTTTTTCCTATTTATTATATACTGTCGTGAATGAAATAATTAGTAAGGAACACCCTGAGGTGTATCTGGAACTAAACCAATTTTTGAAAGCCATCAAAAGGAGATTATGAAACCCAAACATTTACACACAAGTCACATTAATGTTTTTCCAATCCTGGGTTCTTCTTTCCGTGACCTACCTTTTCGGGTTAGGACATTGCCTGATTGGCCACAGGCAGAGAAGATTCATCACAACCGACCTCTCCATACACATCCATCACTCAATATATCCTTAGAATTTTCTTATCTTTCTAAAGTAACAAAAACATAGTAAGACATAATTCTACATATATGTTTGTGACTAACATCAGTGAAAATTGATTGTATCATTTCCAGATATCCTGACCAGACATAAAACGCTATTATGAGGACAACCACAATACCAGTGTACATCGAGGCCTCATGTTTATAAAACCAGGCCGCCAAATTGGCAAAAGACAAAAAAAAAGAAAAAATAAAGAAAGAAAAAGAAAGAAAGAGAAAGTTTTACTATACAGTTTTAAACTTGGCTGAAGCTAGCTGACGAATTCCATCTGACGAATTGTGGTTGTAAAACCGTCAAGCAGGGAAGCAAACACTCTCAAATTCAAATTCAAATTCAAATATGTTTATTCCACAAAATTTTTAGATACAATGTAACATACATATAAAAAGGAATTAATTTCCACAAAGACTATTCGTCTGTGCGTGGAAATGCGTTCAATCAGTCTCTTCACTGGTGTTACATGTTTAAAACATAGTTGTAGATACATATGGAATAGATGATTAATCAACAATATTAGAAATATTTAAAGCGCTAATACATATTAAAATATATAAAAAAAATAAAAATAATTTTTTAAATGTAGAAATATTGTACAAACTTAACTAAAGTTCTATACGATTAACAAAATTACAGTTTGAATTTACATACAGGGTGATCAAGTGACAGAAATAAAATAAATAAAATATTCTTTGCCAACTTCGGAAAAAGTTAGAAAAAGTCAATTTTTTACTTTAAACTGAATAAACGATGAAAGTAGGAGTAAAATTAAAAATACTGCGATCTTATCAGTGCCTCTGCCCCCTCCGCCCCCAGACGAGTAAGCCAATCGGTCACCTTCCTCTTGTACACTGTAGAGCTGTCACCCTCAGCCGCGGCAATTTCACGTGGAATGTTACGGTAGAGAATGTGGGATACGTAAAATGACGTTGATAGGAAAATTCTGTGAAGTAACCTTGGGACTTGGTAGCCTGTATTTTGTCTGTTTCTGGTCGGATAGTCATGATTTAATTCAGTAAAAATATTATTTTTGTTATTTTTAATATATACAAGAAGAAATTTAATATATAACTGCCTCGGATTTAAGACGGGAAATTCATTAAACAAAAGTTCTGTAGGATATCGCAAATTTTTATTCAAAATAGCTTTAATTATGGTTCTCTGAGTGATGTTTAATGGTTCAAGTGTGGTGGAGGAGGCCGCTCCCCACCCCAGGATCCCATATCCAAGCACAGACTGCACGTAGGCGAAGTATGCAGTCCTACAGCGGTCCACGGGCAGGACCTGTCTGAGCTGTCTAAATGCATAGATGAGTTTCCTCAATCTTTGTTTCAGATACTGAACGTGTGGAGACCAACTCAGTCTTTTATCTATAATTACACCTAGATACTTATATTGCTCCACACGTTCAATAATTCCACAGCCACAGACAGCCGCCCGCGGGTCGCCGCAGGAGTGCAGCCGCAGCTCCCTCGGGCCTGGTTCATGATCAGGTCTTAGGATAATGGGCATGTATTTAGTTTTATCAATATTTACAGTTAAAGTATTGTGATCGAACCAGGTCTTCAACTTCGACAGGTCCGAGGAAGCCTCGGCAAACACCCTATCCCACGAGCAGCCCGTAGAAACAAGCGCAGTGTCATCAGCAAAGAGGAATAGTTTACCTGATAGAGTGATTTTAGATATATTATTTATGTAAATAAGGAATAACAAAGGACCTAGGGTGCTGCCCTGAACAACCCCATAGTCCACTCCGACAGTATCACTATAGGTTCCATTTAAAGACACAAATTGTTTGCGTTGGTCAAAATAGCTAGTAAACCAGCTCAATGATAAATTTTTAATCCCACAATCCTCCAGTTTTATGAATAATTTTTGACGGTCGACAGAGTCGAATGCTTTGGCTAAATCCAAAAAAGTAATCATTACATTTTCCCTTATTCCAATTTTATTTGAAATCAAGGTCGTTAGATCAAACAGTGCATCTGATGTGTTTTTGCCACTTCTAAAACCGTATTGAGCATTGGATAAAATTGACGCTTGTTCAAGGTACGATGTTAGCTGAATTTTGATACATTTCTCAAGAATTTTATCGATGCAAGTTAAAAGTGAGATAGGTCTAAAGTTTGTCATAAGATTATTTTGGCCGGATTTAAAAATTGGAATAACTTTAGCAGTTTTTAATTTGTCGGGGAATTGTCCCGTGCTAATACTGAGGTTGACAATGTGCGTTAATGGGGTGAACAAAATATCTATATTTTCCTTTATGAACCTCGAAGGTATGTTGTCATCCCCAGGCGCAGAACCCCCCCTTATACTATTAACTACATCTATTAGCTGTTGATGACTAACTGGCTGCATTTCGAACACGGAATCCACAGAGTGGTCGGCGTCCTCAACCTCCGGAGCACCGCTGGTGTGAATGTTGTTGGCAAGGTTTGAGCCAACCATAGAAAAAAAGTTGTTAAAATTTTGTGCAATTTCTTTAACCTCAGCTGGGGTGGCAGCGTCGTTCCCTTGGTGGAAAGCCCCCACAGGAAATTCAACCTTGGTACTAGGCCGGCCTGCCACTTCGTTGATCACTCTCCAGAATTTTTTGTTGTCCCCTGCTGCATCGTTCAGTTTATTACTGTAGAAGTTATATTTAGCACGTTTGATAAGGGCGTGTAAGAAATTACGGTAACGGATAAACCGATTTCGTAGAATATTATTAAAAGGATCACGTTTCAGCTGTTTACTTAATTTGTCGCGTCTTCTTAATGATACAATTAATCCTTGAGTGATCCAAGGTTTTATTTTAAAATGTTTCGAACTGTATAATTTTTTCTCGGTGTTAATTGTAATTAAATCTTGAATAGTTTCGATAAAGTTTTCAACACTTGAATTTAAATTATCATTGTGCAAAACATTTTCCCAATTATGTGCAGCGAGACTTTCCCGTACTTTAGCCCAGTTGGTAATAGTAAATGAATTTTTGTTTTGACTATTGTAATTATTTCCTTTTAAAATCATTTGGAGAGCTGTAGCAAAATGGTCAGTAACATTAACTTGGACAACAGATGATAGTATTTCTATCCGGTTTTTTGGACGTATAAAAATATGGTCAATGCAGCTATTGCTCGACGGACGGGTGACTTTGTCAATACATTGAATGAGTCCTACGTCATACAACAAATCTAGGTACCGCTCTTCAGGGGAGTTATTCGCCACATTTAAAATGTTGCAATTAACATCACCCGCCAAAATAAACACATTCGAAGAATTAATATTAGTTCTAAGATAATTTTGTAACCCTTCAGTAAATGGAATAATGTTGGAGTTAGGACTTCTGTATATCGCCAAAAATTGGCATGACACACCGGCCCAGGCAAAGTTCAATGAAAGTGCCGTGGCCACTCCGCCCAGGAGCAGCTGATTGCAGGACACTGATAAAGCGTTATCAACATAGACAACGATGCCGTCGCACTGGTTTAAACTGTTGATAGATTTAAAAGTATTGTATCCGTTAATATTCGCAGGAATATAATCATCGGTTAACCATGCTTCCGTTAGTATAATGCAGTGAAATTTTATATTTGTGCTTTCTAAAAAAACTAAAAATTCATCAAAGTTTTTCCTGTGGCTTCGAATATTTTGCTGAATAATCCTAAATTGTAATATACCTTGATCCTTAATAGAACAAAAAATGTTTTGTAAGTTATCACTTGAACTTTCATAGCATTTATTTAGAATAATATCTTCTTCTTCCAATATAATTAACATAAGTTAACAGGTTTGCACTCGGCACATAAATAGAAAGTAATGTTACCAGAAATACAATAAAAGCTTTGAAAACAGTTGGCGTTCTTACAGGCTAAATATACTGTAACTTAATAAATGATGAATTGGCCAAGATTTAGTATTGTAAAAGTTAATGATGAAATAAATTACCAATTAAACATATGTTCAGGAAAATTAATTTGCAGTTTGATTCCGTTCAGTTCCGTTTGCAAAAAAACGGTGTTCAGTTTGATACCGTGAACACTCTGTTCAAAGTACTATAGAAACCACCTAAGAAACAGATGCTTTTCAGGAATAAAATACAATATCATTAATAAAATGCAATTAATTTGATTATAATCAATATTATTACTGGAAATGTGTTAATTATTAATAATAATTCGTAATTAAGTTTCTTCAACGTTTTCAATTATTGTAAACAAACCAAGTAAAGTACTCGTATGTGACGTGGATAGAATAAAAATATAAACTTCGTACTAATTGGAGATTAAAACAAATCTTTGGACACCCGACGGTGAATTCTGCTATTTGCCTGTAAAAATTGTATTGTAAATTATTATTTGCCGCTTCCACAGTGTCTGTCACTGCGCGCCTTATTTAACAATTTCAACGAGTTGTAGTGAACAAACCAAGTAAGGTACGCGTATGTGACGTAGATAGGATAAATATATTAACTTCGTACTAATTGGTTATTAAAACAAATCTTTGGACACCCGACGGTGAGTTCTGCTATTTGGCTGTAAAAATTATATTGTAAATTATTATTTGCCGCTTCCACAGTGTCAGTCATAGCGCGCGTTATTTAACGATTTCAACGAGTTGTAGTGAACAAACCAAGTAAGGTACGCGTATGTGACATAGATAGGATAAATATATAAACTTTGTACTAATTGGTTATTAAAAAAAATCTTTGGACACCCGACGGTGAGTTCTGCTATTTGCCTGTAAAAATTGTATTGTAAATCATTATTTGCCGCTTCCACAGTGTCTGTCACTGCGCGCCTTATTTAACAATTTCAACGAGTTGTAGTGAACAAACCAAGTAAGGTACGCGTATGTGACGTAGATAGGATAAATATATTAACTTCGTACTAATTGGTTATTAAAACAAATCTTTGGACACCCGACGGTGAGTTCTGCTATTTGGCTGTAAAAATTATATTGTAAATTATTATTTGCCGCTTCCACAGTGTCAGTCATAGCGCGCGTTATTTAACGATTTCAACGAGTTGTAGTGAACAAACCAAGTAAGGTACGCGTATGTGACATAGATAGGATAAATATATAAACTTTGTACTAATTGGTTATTAAAAAAAATCTTTGGACACCCGACGGTGAGTTCTGCTATTTGCCTGTAAAAATTGTATTGTAAATCATTATTTGCCGCTTCCTCATGTTCAGTCATAGCGCGCGTTATTTAACGATTTCAACGAGTTGTAGTGAACAAACCAAGTAAGGTACGCGTATGTGACGTAAATAGGATAAATATATTAGCTTTGTACTAATTGGAGATTAAAACAAATCTTTGGACACCCGACGGTGAGTTCTGCTATTTGCCTGTAAAAATTGTATTGTAAATTATTATTTGCCGCCTCCGCAGTGTCAGTCACAGCGTGCGTTATTTAACGATTTCAACGAGTTGTAGTGAACAAACCAAGTAAGGTACGCGTATGTGACGTAGATAGGATAAATATATTTACTTCGTACTAACTGGTTATTAAAATAAATCTTTGGACACCCGACGGTGAGTTCTGCTATTTGCCTGTAAAAATTGTATTGTAAATTATTATTTGCCGCTGCCACAGTGTCTGTGACAGCGCGCGTTATTTAACGATTTCAACGAGTTGTAGTGAACAAACCAAGTAAGGTACGCGTATGTGACGTAGATAGGATAAATATATAAACTTTGTACTAATTGGAGGTTAAAACAAATCTTTGGACACCCGACGGTGAGTTCTACTATTTGCCTGTAAAAATTGTTTTGTAAATTATTATTTGCCGCTTCCACATGTTCAGTCATAGCGCGCGTTATTTAACGATTTCAACGAGTTGTAGTGAACAAACCAAGTAAGGTACGCGTATGTGACGTAGATAGGATAAATATATGAACTTTGTACTAATTGGAGATTAAAACAAATCTTTGGACACCCGACGGTGAGTTCTGCTATTTGCCTGTAAAAATTTTACTGTACATTATTATTTGCCGCCTCCGCAGTGTCAGTCACAGCGTGCGTTATTTAACGATTTCAACGAGTTGTAGTGAACAAACCAAGTAAGGTACGCGTATGTGACGTACATATATAATAAAAATATAAGCTTTTCACTTATTGTTAATTAAAACGAAATCTTTGTACACCTGACTGTGAGTTCTGCTATTTTCCCCTAAATATTGTATTTTTAATTTACCACAACATCTTCCTGGGAGAGAACGTTACTTTTGTTATTTTAATGTAAAAAATATATTTGTTCGTGTATTACCCGCTTCCAGTCCGAGGCTGTCATGCAAGAATTGATTTGTGGGGATTTCAGCGAGATTTAATGGTTAAACATGCAATAGTACATTTATTTAGCATATGAGATAAAACTAGACACCATATACTATTAGAAAACATACCTCCTGAGGAACGACGATACCTTTTATACTTCAACGTAAAAACCTGATGTATCCGTATATCACCCGATCCTGGGACCGGCCGTCGCTGATTGCCTTTTGCGAGGCTTCAACACGTTTCACAGTCCGATGAACACATATCCACTCGTAGCTGATCTTAACATTTAGCCGATTATATATATAAGCAAACTGATTTGACTTAAATCACAAATCATAGCTTGCATTATACACAAAGCGGCCTTTCGGGAGAAAGGCATGGTTTATCTGAAACAAATTGTTATCAATCCAACCAAAGGTAACATCCTGAAAATAAACTGTAGATAACTGATGACATACTTTCTTCCAATAGTATAAAAAGGTATTTAAAAACATCTAGACACACACACATAGGCCTACCTACACACATCACTCCAAAAACCTCTTTTTTGGACTCAGGGATCACCAAAATGGATAAGTTGACCAACTCAAATTAGAAAATTTTTACGAAAACAATACTTTCTCCAGGGGGAAAAGTAAAATGAGCATCAACAAATAAATATTGATATTTCACAATCCTCACAACATTACAGCCAATTGAATAATATAAATTTTCTTCGCTATTTTATACATTAACACAAGAAGTATGTTATGCACTGTTGATATATGCCTACAGCATTTTAGAGTACAACACATTAAAAAATTACAGTAAAAACTTATCTGAGAATGACACGATTTAAAAAAAAGGTATGTAACATGATTTATACTTAA
Source organism: Neoaliturus tenellus (assembly GCA_030545055.2). Classification (NCBI taxonomy): domain Eukaryota; kingdom Metazoa; phylum Arthropoda; class Insecta; order Hemiptera; family Cicadellidae; genus Neoaliturus; species Neoaliturus tenellus. Next base: position 174,564,679 of record CM061534.1, on the reverse strand, counting down.
ACCTGGAATTACGAAATTTTCATCCTCTCTCGTAGGACACCTTGAAGTATGGCCTGCCCTTCTGCGTTCAGATGAATGTTGTCTGGTCGTCGATTTCCTCCTCCTCCCATGAACCTAACAAAACCATGCACTGGAGTATAATCTGTATAATCGCGATAATCTATAATTATTTACCGTGGATGTTTTAATAGAAAATCGTCGATAAATTTTTGTTTGCGAGGGGTCACTTTTAATTTGTGATTTTAAATAGCCTATTATAAAAAAGGCCGGAAGTCGTCTAAAAAAAATAAATAAAAACAGAGATTAGCTCATACAGAGCGCTTATAAAATTAACTTAATTAGCATGATTGATAGTACCAACTGTACTTGAGATTTTCAGAAGTATTACAATTGTTACAATTTAAAATCACCCATAGTATATGATCATTAGTCGTATAAAATTGCAATTTTATGCAAGTAATAACATATCTAACCGTTCGTAGCAGCAGTGGTCGAACTTCCCGCGAAGATCAATAGAAGTAACGGACTCTGAAACAACATAATTAAAACAGTTTTACAAAACATACTATGATGCTGATTTTATATTTTCTAAGAGCATTGGACAGTTCTGTCTTGGAAGGATAATGCCATTAAACACAATAGGCCTACTATCGTTGCTCGAAATCGAGGAATTTAATTTGGACTCACATGTTAGTGGTTTAAATATTGGATTGTTTTCCCCAGTCCTGGTTAAAATCGTTACGTTTAGTTTTTACACCCACCAATTAAATATTGTGATAGTAAATGGTCCAAAACAAAACTTACTTACAGCTGCACATTAACAGATGTTTAAAATGCTCAATCCCAATGTTTAATTAACTCTTCAACATTTTCCGCTTACCTTCTTTTTCTCCAAAGGTCATGATGTCTGCATTCACCCACGGCAGCACGTTGTTGTACCTTTCTCTTGTCCGCTGGTCCGCATTCTGTTCCAGACGAGGAATCTCCGGTACCGTACAGAAGAAAACACTCCTGTACTTCCTCACAGCCTTGTCCCTGATTTTCCTCAGCGTGTGCTTCAACGGCTTTTTGGATTTCGCCTATAAAATCGCATTAAATTGGAAACTTAAAGTAGAGTGAATAATATTATACAGTATCGCATACTTCAAACTTATAAGTCCCCCCAGCAGTACAAATCTTTCCTAATCCCTTTTAGTCAAAACAATGCCACCGTTCCGGGCGGCCGACATCCGCCCGCTATTCAAAGAAATTTAAAGCCCCACTATAACTTTCAATTTAGTTGCTGCACTAGTCCAACAGGCATTTTAAAGCTAAATGTTGGCTTATGATTTTCGTCCTATATAGACGAATGAACTAAAACTCAAATCACATTATAATATTGAACAACTTTTTTCTGAATAAAATACATAATTTCAGAGAAACTAGACTAAAATACAACGCTGAAAACTCCGTGTTGTTAATATTTCATGGCCTGTTCACACATTTATTGATCCTCATTCCAATATATAATATCAGAGTTGTGGAATGTTTTATAAAATTTCCTTGTATGTGAACATTAAATTACGGTAACACATAGCAAGAATATTTTCAATAAACATAATACCACAGAAAAATGAAACTATATCGTTTCCTTTTTTTGTGATAATACTGAGGGATAAAACGCTTACAAGAGTTTCACTGTCAGGACAAATCCTGAGCAAGTCGTTCGTCCCTATCATAATGATAGCTCGCTCGTTGAAGGCCGGGCCCGTGTTGGCTGTCCATTCCTCGACCAACAGTTCAGCGGCAACTTTGCCACTGCGGCACATCCCCCAATGACGAGGGTGTACTGAAAAAATTTAATTGTAAACATCAAAACCTCAGAAAGTCATAGCCAACAAAATTATAAAAACTGCAGTTGATAAAAACAAAACAAATGTATATACCAATAAGTTGTCGTAAAATTCAGTTTTAATAACTCACTGAGTTACGTTAAGGTTTATTAAATAATTATTTAACTTTTCAAACAAATATTTGATGAATATAAGTTAATATAAGTTAATTATATGCTATGTAGAGACTCATTGAAATAAGGCACGGGGATATTACTCATTGCGAATCTCGCGTACTTGTTTACAATTTTTAATTGATTGGGATTAGTTGATTAAGTATACGTATCTTAAAATTTGTATATATTAATGATGAAATAGTATTTTGTATTTATTAATGTTTATTTATCTTGATTTATTATTTTTTAATTGATCGTGAGACTTTTACAATTGAGGGATACCATATATCTTACCTCGAAAATCGGGGATTACATCGGCATGGCGAAGACTGAAGCGGAGTAACATGGAGTCGCCGAGAAGATCGGCTCCGTCAAATGTTGGTTGGTCCATTTTCTAATACCAAACAAAAAATGCAAGATTAAAGTAAAAGCACAGAACAAACTAAGAAAAACAATCAATCAATTAATCTTAAAAATGAGCGCTGAAATTCACAAAGGCAGTCAGTATTTTAAATAAATATATATAACAATCAGCGGTACAAAACTGAAGTAAGAGAGTTAAAGTAAAAGATTATCAAAAAGACAACCAGTAAAGACTATTTAAGTTAAATTGAAAGTCACAACTGCCAAAACGAGTAAGAACAATATCACAATAGATAATTTATAAGCGGAGCACAATTCCCAGAAGCAATCAGTCAAGGACTGTGAGTGCCGTGGTGGTAGCTAACTCGTTTTATACACGAGGGAGGGGATGGAGTGGGCGGAGCTTATTCCAGATGCTTCACCTATTGGACAGCCGTCCCCCACTTACCCCCACCACCCCCTTAGGTGTCTTAGTAACAATTTGAACAAACAAATGTATGTAATTTACCATATCAAATAAATTAAATATAATCGCGTAATTTAAATATATGTATTTATTTGTGTATATTTTTATTTATGTTTATGTATTCATACATAAACATTCACAATAATATTCATCCACTCACTCTAAATTTCAGAAGGCATTGTGCTGAAATGTAATATAGTTAAACAAACATATTTAAAAGAAACAGTATATACAATACAACATTTGAATAAAAACATAGTTTACTGTTTTCGTGCAATAACACTATCATGCGTTTTCTTGATAAACTTTGAAAGGCAATTTTCATTCTAATTATGTTAATAAATAAGTTGTTCAATATTTTACACAATTTTTGTCCATTCACTCTGACGTTCCGATGACACAGTGCAAAAATCTTGTTCAACTACATCAATAAACGTTTTAAAGCAACTATACACTCTTATACCGTACTTAAGATTTATCACCACCTATAATGGGAATATGCATGTTCTCCGGTACTTTAAAGCGCATTTAACGATGCAAAGAAGGCTTGAAAAATTATTGCTGTGATGAAATATTTTTTACAGTATATTTGATCGCAACAGTATTTTTAAGTTTATCTCCGACTATTTGCCGCTCCCCAAATTTTGCCGCCCTGGGCTGTTGTAGCCCTTTTAGCCCACATGTAAATCCACCCCTGGGCAGCATAACATTCTTAAAACCACAAAGGATAAAGTTTATCTTTGCCATCTCTAACAAACAACTGATCCGTTTTCAAAAACAGTAAAATATCTGTCGCGTCAGGGTTTTTACGGATAACCAAATATCAAAACCCCGAGAGTATTTGTTGTGCAACTCTTTCCAACCCAAGGCAAAAGTAAAACGGAAGAATGTTGGGTTCCCCGTTGGGTCATTTTGGAATGTTTGCGCAGAGGAGGACAAAGCAATGAAGGGTGTCGACCTCGTTTACCTGCGGGCGCACAGCATTCCACGGCACCTCCCTGTTGCTCGTCTTGTAGTCTATAGTCTGAGTATTCAATGTTCATATTTTAAAATACAAGGTGTTTATACAGGGCGTTTCTCCTGAATAAATACATTTAAAATTAATAATTTCAATTCCATAGGGTAAAAGTATAAACTTTGTACTAGCAGGAAATTTAAACAAATCTTTGGACGAATGATGGTGAATTCTGCTTTTTACTTATAAAGATTGAATTCTAGTTCAATAATTGCCGCCCTCCTGCAGTGCCCGTCAAAGGCCGTTTTTAATCAGGACCGCGGAGAACATATGAACAAAAGATATTATATAATCTATAATATGTATATAATCTATTACATTACAGCAGTTTTCCCCAGTCCTGGTTTTTAATAATTTCTATGAGTTGTGCTAAACAAACCAAGTTAGATAAATAAGTATGGGCATACATAGGGTAAAAGTATAAATTTCATACGTTTTAAAAATTAAAACAAACATCTGGACACCTGACGGCGAGTTATGATTTTTACTAACAAAGATTGAATTTTAGTTACATATGTGCTGCTCCCGAAGGATATAATATTTGCTGTCACAGCACATATTTTCATAGATTTCCACAAGTTATACTGAACGAACTACGTTACTTACATATAGCACTGGGGAATTAAGCTTAGCTCATATTTTAGAAACACTGCGAAATGTTTGAAATTACAGAAATATATTTTATTTCAAATCATATAAATTATTTCTAATACGACGTCGAAATGCTAATTCAGTTCTAATAATCTTCAGACGGGTCACAGGTAGTCCCGGCCCGTCCTAATCCTTTGTTGACTAAACACCCCCCATTGTATCGCGGTCGGCCGGTTAGACACTATATTTATGGCTGCCCGGCCGGACCTCAGGGGATTCTTAGGGAAATTCAACTGACCCGTTGTGACTCCTCATTGCCTTATACATTTTTATCTTATTTATAAAACATCCTAGAGCTTAACGAATCATATATACAATATGTTACAATATTAGTTTAATATAATACGTGTTTATCCATTACATTCTGAAGAAACTACTTGTCGACGAAGCAATATTAGGGACATTTATGCATACTACAAACTGATTTGACCAATCTCACAAATCAAGTTAGTGAATGCTTATAAATGTCCCCTCGGGTGAGGGGCTCGGTTGATCTGAAACAAAACGTTCATTACAAGTTCTAAACAATTCAGTATTTTACACAAAATAAACAAGAACATGTTACTTCATATGTAGGGCTAAGTCTATCAAAACCTGTTTGAAATACAGGTTACGTGCAATAACAAAATTGACTTGCAATAACACTACCATGCGTTTTCTTGTACATAAATAAAAATGTCATGCATTAATGGAATTGTGAAATTGTAGTCTTGTGTGTCTCTAAATATATAATAAGGTTTGACACTGTCAAACCGCGCACCGCACTTACACCACCAGGCGTGCTCTGGCACCTCCCCAGAGGCTTGCCTCTGGAGTTGGTCTTCCCAGGTGCCGTCTATGCCCATAGCATGCAATGCTTAGTCCCTGTGTGGTGCAGCTCGCCATAGTGCGCCCTTAACTTGGAATTGAATTATAAGAGTCAAAATGTTTGCAAAGGAACTACACACTCATTTAGTAAAATTAACTACAAATACTGTCCAATAATCATACAATAAAACTAACATGCGTTTTTTCATGCAACAGTATAATAAATGGGCAATCCTGGTTCAAAAGATGTTTCAATAACATAAACGGGTTTGAATTTTTGTGATAATACGGGGCGCAGTCATTCAATATTTAACACAATATTCATCCATTCACTCTGACGTTGAGATTCAACTGTGTCAATATATTGTCCAACTCCGATCATAATTATGGTGGTTTAATTATGAGGTGATACTTTGTAATTTGAAATGTATTTAATGAAATAAGTTGTCCAACGATAAAAGGGGTTTGTTTATACGTCTGATAACATGTTGCTAAATTATTCAAATCTAAACCAATCTTTACAATTTCCATTCAGAGCAAAAGGGACAACAAAATTGAAAATAATTTGAAATAACTTGGAATTGAATTATAAGAGTCAAAATGTTTGCAAAGGAACTATAAACTCATTTAGTAAAATTTACTACAAATACTGCCCAATAATCATACAATAAAACTAACATGCGTTTTTTTTTGTTTTTTTTTTGTTTTTTTTCATGCAACAGTATAATAAATGGGCAATCCTGGTTCAAAATATGTTTCAAAAGATATGCTCTGTTCACTTTGTTGTAATAGTATTATTGTACAAATTTTTTTGTGAATGACATCCTTATTGTCCGACAATAATTTAAAGCTTTAAGTATCCTTGCCTGCTAATATGGAAGGATTATTATTGAATTATGTAAATGGATAAACAATTTTATGAAGAGTTGGCAAGAGTAATCAACAAAATGTTACAAAATAGTCAATCTCTGGTTTCCCATTTTTGTATTGAAATAATATTAGTTTAAATAGTTTATAATATATCTACACACAACTAATTAACTATTCATATTGAAATTTTAATGGATTATGGTGTTTGCATGGATAGTAAACAAATATTGTTACGATTAGAATTATTGTTAATTTGTAAGATCTGAAAGTACCAATACAGATTGTTAAAAAAAAACCGACAAACCATTTTTCATTTATTAGTTTACTTTAAATTTGTAACCCTGCATAAAAAATTGACTATCCTGCAAAACAAACATTCAATTTGGCGATGTCAATTTACTATAGAAACAATTAAAAACACTTTGAGTACGCAGGTCTGCTGCAACAGGGTAATTGCAATTTGTGTTCAAGTAGGTACAACGAAAGCAGTTCAGATTAAATATTAACTTGGTATACATTATTAAGTCTTAAAATGACAATAGAATGATTGATAACTTAGCGCTGTGCGGCGGTCTACGCCGACGAGACCCGCCAACAGCGCGCGGCACTCGACCTGACAAACTTTGTAAATTTACATTTTACTCGAAAACGGCACTTCGTAGGAAAAAACTATAAGAGACATAAATTGTTGTAAACTACCTAATCTATCCATTGGTATCATATTTAGTGACATCAGAGCCATTCGTATGACGTAAACATAATTGGAAACAAACATAAATATATGTTGGAACAATAATTTTTGTTTCAGAGGCTTTTTAACTACTTTTCGGTGTAATAAAAGCGTTTAAAATGCATTAGTCTTGTTTGTCTACTTTTTGTGAACATTTCTATCTTTAATTTATCAAAATCGACCGAAAACAACGGAGCTATGACTATTATTATGCAAAAAGTACATTAAAAATCCCTTAATTTTTAATATTTTTAACACAAGATAAAACCACTTTTGCAAGAGAGTTCATCGTGGCAACATTGGTTTTGGTGTCCCTTAGTGTACCCAGAAAAAGGTATAATCGATTTCAAGAGTATATCTTTCGGGTATCACCTCAATGGGATTTTGAGGGCTTGGGTCCCCTACTATTCGGGCTCGGGTAGACCGGAGCCTTAAGGCTGTGCAAGGGCTAGTAGGGACAAACTTCTGCCGGTAGAATGCAGCACTGTCACTCAAAAAAGAGAAAGTGGTTGGCCCGTGCGCGTGCGAGTGCTCCAATGAATGTGTGCCTGACCAACCCCTCTGCATCCCATGACCACTGAAGCGTAAAGGGACTCACAACTCGCTCCCTCTCATTCTCTCTCTCTCACCCCGCTTTGTCGAGCGCTGGCCTTTCTCAAGTTTTACAAATTTCAGTGGATGGCGTCTCTTCGCTGCCGTGAGCCGAGCCGGTTGTTTTTCAAACGCTAGCAAAATTCGCACGGCCTGTCTGCCACGCTTCGCACTGGAGGTGTGCTCGAGCGGTAAAACACTACCGACAATTACTCATACAGATAACACTAAAAAACTTATATTAGTGGCACCAAATACAGTTATATTAAAAAAAATTTCGGTCTTCCATATATTGAATAATCACAAAAGTTATTTATAAAAAATAAAACAACAATTTTATTTAGTTTATAAAATTAAATTGTTGCACAAAACTTTAAAAACGAAATGTTATTCCAACCCATAATAATATTATTCGTAGTTTTCATCAAGGGCGACTAAAATAAAACAATTCTTGATTTTTTAAAAATCATTTTATTCAATATAAATAATCATGTATGTGACAATTTGAAACCTAAATTGACTCAAAGGCCTTAAATTGACAATCATGTTTTAATAATTAAAATGCTAAACAGATCAATCAAATTAAAAACTGCAAATAAACATTTGAAATTTTTTTAATTGTTAAAAACTTATGTATTTAAAAGTTCTAAATAAAATAAATAATTCCCTTCTTCATGGACCTCCCTATTTATAAACAATTGATTGGCCGCTTCATTGGAAAATATTACGAAAAGTACCAGCAAAAATCAAATAGTATTAACAAAATTAAACTATTATTGAAAAATTGTTCAATAAAATTCATATATTTTCTTTGGTTGATTCTACAAATGCAACAGTTCACAAATTATGTTGGTAAATAAACCAATAAATAAACAATCCAACACAAACCCACACGAAAATATTTATTATAAAAATCCCAGATAGCCTATATATATATTTAAACTTACCTGTCATAGATATTAATTAGGCCTAATTCAATAATTATATTAGATATTCATATTAATCAATTCATCACTCACCTAAGAATAATAATAGCCTTATCCCAGTAAATATTTATTTAAACATAGCCTAATATAATATAAACAATATATTATAATGTAAACAAAACTACTTCAAACACATACCAAATTTAATAATTTAAATAAACATGGTCATTCTAATTTTATATAGTGTGTGATTCAAAATAGTGAATTAAATTCAGTGAAGTGTCAAGTGTTTCCAAAGCAAGAATCAAGACCTGAAGAATAAACATGTGATCACTACATTGTTGCTGAGCATCAACTACAATTTCTCTCTCTTGCATTTATGGCCTCATTGTGTTAACTTCATTTTAAACAGGGTCCCAACCCCAAGTGTAAAATAAACCCATAAAATAGTATTTGGGTCAATTTAATCCCAAATTTTAGATAGGAAGAAGAGCCAATACCACTAATAATAATCCCTTTATAATCTGGCCAAAGAAGAAGTGGTTATTGGTGAAGAACAAATATTGGTAATCTCCATCCATCTCAAATAGACTAATTTTATCCAGTGATCCTAGAAGCTCAAAGAAATCAAGTAGAATTTTATCAAGAGACTAAATTTATCCATCAACAAACTTTTTCAATTTTACAAGAAGATTCAATTATAATTAACTTTCAAACTGATATAGCCTACAACTGAACCTAGATTGAATGACCATATTTTATCCATTTTAATCTCTTCAAAGAATAATCAAATCTTAATTTTTACATAACTACAAATCTCAATTAATATCAAGAATTATTATTTTACAGTCAATAAATTGGAAATTTTACAAGAGAATGTCCCCACGATCCAACACCCCCTGAGAGACAGAGTCATCATTTCTACCCACTGTAACTAAGCCGGAGCACAAAGACATTAAAGACTATATCAATCAATTAAATTAAATATTCCCCCCAGAAATTGTAGGCCTAAGCTATCGTTTGTTAGTCCCTTCATTTTTTTTTAATCAGAATTTATTTGTTTGTGACCTAGAGTTAAATAAAAAATTGTTTGTTGATTGTACCAAGATTATTTATTCAGATACTATAATTTATAAATAAGACATAGTTTGTAAGAGAGTGTGGGTGTGTAGCACAAAGAACTTTAAAACATGCCGGTTCGTAGGCCATACTTCCGTACACTACGCATGTATCACATTGTACACTTGGTTTCAATGAATAAATATGCACAGCTTAACTTCTGGAAAGTATTTCACTAAGAGCATTGACTATGTACACTAACGTAGTGTACAAAGTCAATGCTAAGAGTCTATAAAAAGTTTTTAAGACAAAACAGCTTTGTGGCTTTGTATTTAATAGTTATGCCGGATATCAAATATATATTTTTTATAAAAAATGTTTCTTTTGGGGAATATATTTTTCAAAGTTCATCGACATAATATTTCACTTTTATTCCTGACATAAAGCTACACCAACGTAGTCAGGACTTGTTTCTTTTTCTTTCTGGTCCGCATTAAGACATAATAATTACCTAAATCGAATAATATACATAGGCCTATATAGTTGATACACAACTGATGTGGTTCTTTGATTTGGATTTTATTTAATTTTGAACTAAAAAGCTCTAGGAAATTTTCAAAATCGTAAAAATTTTATGTTATCCGTACATCCTATGTTCTGCGAATAATAAGAAAACCTACCTACCGCAAATTTATCGGATACCTTCGGCCTGCAAATTCCAAAAGGAAAAGGCGCATACCGTAATACCGTACCCTAAGAATCGGGTACCCTTGCTAATTCTCGTACACCCCCAAACAGCTACTTTGTAAAGGTTGTCGAGCTGGCGTTTACAACATCCGTTGCAAGAAAAATCAATCATTTCCCGAGAATTTATAATGTAAAAATACATAGCCTACTTTGTGTACATTGGTAATATTGTTTGGTTCATTTTTAAATCCTCGATAACCCGAATGAGACCAAGGAAAGACGAATTGTCGTGTAATGCGGTCTAGACAATCACTGGAGGCAACTTATAAAATGTCTTTGTTTTAAAGGATGTAAAACACAAACAAGTCCTGACTACGTTGGTGTGCTTTATGTCAGAAGTAAAATGTCGATGAACTTTGAAAAATATATTCCCCCAAAGCAACATTTTTTTAATAAAAAACATACGAGTATATTTGATATCCGGCAACCATTAAATGTCCTGCTCTATTTATCCTCTTAAACCTTATTACAACAGTCAATGAAGGTCAAAAACGGGCCAACGTCGGAACAAATTTGTAACAGTCTGAAACCTGTACCATTCGATAGTACCTACCTTAGGGGTCAAAACCCCAAAAGTCCCCAAACATCCCCTGGTGGCATTTCGCACAGCCCCCCTTTAAAGCCCCCTGGACCCCTAATTGCATGAGTTTATAAAAAGCCTTGTAGAAACGTTACGAAAAGGACTAGCGTCCTAAATCTTTTTTTGTTGTATTTCTTGTTAAATTATCTACAGAAAGTGTCATTATACGTTTTTAGCTAAGGTCACTCATTAGTCAGTTATTTACAGTCAAACTAAAATTTTATAAAAATTTTAAAGTATTATTTTGTTTTTTTTACGTCTAAGATGAAAATATGAAATAATTCGTAAAATTGCTTAGGACAAAAGTTATGGGAAATTTAATAACGAGTAAATTGATATATATATATATATATATATATATATATATATATATATATATATATATATATATATATATAATATGGTATCTACGGTCACGAAAATCTTGTAACGGCCGTCCAAAGCGAGAGCGGTGCCGGTTGCGGGCCGGCGCTGAGGTCGCGCCGGCCGATGGCGAGTCAACGGATATTTACATCGTGCACCATGTACATATGAATAACTTTGACAGTGACGTTGAAAATAGTTTATCTTAGAAAAACACGTACCATGAATACAGAAAATATAAATATAGAAAATATGAAGCTAGGCTCATATTTTCTACCTTCATTTAGTCTATATTTTGTGACATCAAGGTCTAAAATAGAAAAAACTCAACATTTTCTAACATTTTTCACTTTTTTGTAACTTCAAGGACTAGTTAAAAAAAGGTGTTCTAAAAGATTATCCTCGGATTTCACTGCATTTCATTCCATACAATTTAAGACCTCAATAATTTAAAAATATAATAAGCAGTTTTCTACTTAAGCTATTAAAAAAATTAGGTATTTTGGAAATTGAGGTTTTAGCAGCTTATACAGTACTATTCATTGTTTGAAATAAGCCCGGAACGATGTTAAATTTTCCATTACCATTAATTGTTAAATTTTCATTTTTAAGTCTACAAAAACACTATGTTTGCAAATGTTTATCCAGGCATATCGTATATAATAAAAGATTGCATTTAAGCGTCTAGAGAGTAAACTACTAAACATATAGTGATCATTTTGGGGTCAATGGATTTCTTGTGGCCCCTAGATGATAAAAAAATTTAAAATCCCTTGTGAAATGCCAATAAATCCGTAAAATAACGATAAAACCTTATTTAGACCAATCTAAGACTATCACTGCTGATTAACAAAGTATTATCTTTCTTTTTCTAAGCAGACCACTAATATACGATGTAGCAATGATAAAAAAACACAGTTTAAATTTATATTTAAAATGTGATGCTTGGTAAAAAAATTGGTAACATATAAATAGAGTTTATTTTTAATGATTTCAACCTGACTTAGAACTAACACTAGATATAAGCTATTTGTTTTAACGTATGTTTTGATATATTATTCATTGAGGTAAAAAAATTCCGTTAAGAAATAGAAAAAAACATGAATATCGGTATAACTGTATGAATTTTATTTAAAATTTCTAGTTTTTAGAATTTTTTAATTACGTTTCAATCCACCAGGGGATTTTTGGGGTTTTGACCCCTTAGGTGGGTACTATCGAATGGTATAGGTTTCGAACTGTTACAAATTTGTTCCGGTGTTTACCCTTCATTGACTGGGCTATAGTGGTTTGAAGGGTTGAAAGCCCCTGCTACTGTTTTTATCATTGCACTTCATCAATATCACCTGTTTTTGTCAACCAATTTTAACATCGAAAATCATGCTTTTGAGGTCTGGGTTGGAAGTTTTTATTTCTATGTATTTTTTTTATTTTTATAGAGTTTAATGCATAGTGTACGATAATATGATGAAAAATATAAATCATAACTCGGCCTAAAACGTTTTGCCTACTCACGTTCGGTTCACGTTCTCGAAGTCTTGAGCTTGAAACATGTTCTCGAGGCCGATGAAACGCCGGCCTTTGTAACGAAATATAATATTATTACTTACATGTTATTTTCCTGCCCTCTGGGTTTTAGACATTTTAATAAACAGAAATACCTCAAATTTTGTGATTTAAGACCCTATAAAAAATTTCGTCTGATGTAAAGAGTATAAAAAGTTCATATTACATTTTCACTTCCAACAGCCTTTCATAGTAGGACAATATAACATACAAAGACACCAATTTTCATGTCATTTCTAAAGCCCGGACTCTCCTTTCGGCTACCCTTTTTTCTATGTCTTAGGACACAGCAAAGCCACATTCTTGAATGAAGACAGCATCATTTCTAAATGAGAAGAAATTTAACATAATGAGTATCATGGTAGTTTCGCCAGGCCCGGCTGTTTCGCCGTTGTCTTGTATTCGGACTCCCAAAATACAGCCTGCGGCTGCGAAACGGAACATCCTTCCGGGAGTTTTGCCGTCCCGTGTGTCCCCACCTTTAGCGGTGTTTTGACACACACTAACAAATTAAAGGTTACACGATTGTTAAGGCGTTATTTTTTAACTATCAAATAACACCGTCATTTTAATCAGCGCCCCTCCCAGGCTGGTGCTCCATGCGGCCGCATGGATCGCGTGACCCTTGTATTTGAACTGCTCTTACTACCTGAGTTGCGTTCCTCAACCCTTGTAAATTTTTCGTCAGGACAAAATGTTACCTCATTAGCTGATTTAACTAACTGTAAATAAGCGAGTGGGACAAAGTGTTTCATAGAAATTTGAGTTGGGACAATATGTTACTGTGACAAAGTATTTTGTTTGCAGGCTACATTAAACACAATAAAGGTTGTTTTTATTACATTGGGAATGCAGCACTTGAGCTGAGTGAAAATAGCATATTGAGTAACAATCTATGAATAATTCAGAAGTAGTATGTGCTATGCCTAATTATACGACACTATCAAATTCCATGTAAATAATAGAATGATCTAAGAGAATCTCAAATCTATTCAGTTTCAATTACAGTAATAATTTGTTTGACAATATATTTTTTAATTTGAGTAATGCACAAATAAACAAATTGAATAACACCACTCTGGATATATTAGATCTTTCCCTATATGAAATTCTTATATGGCAAAGCAAAGTATAATGAGCATATAATTTTCTTTCTAAGGTCGCCACGACGCCACGCCACAGCTCAGTTGCAAATATATTAATTTCTATAGTAATAAATTAAACTCTTACATAGATTGACAAGATGCACTGGTGAGGTAGTCATTTTCCGATTCATTGTGATAGAATACTTCACTTTAGAGCTCGTTGAAGCAATTGTTGAAGCTTTCTTTCTTGAGTGAAACATTCCCTTGCTTTTAGATAGATAGTACATTTACGCGGACCGTTTTGATAGAAATTTTGGTACTAACACTAACACTTAAACTGTAAAAAAAAAAAAAAAAATATTGGCCACAAATAGTAAAACTGATTAAATTAATAATAGAAGTTAAGTATACTTTCGCCAAGGGTCGCTTTGTATAGCCCCAAGGGTTTGTATGAGTAAATTTTTGATGGAGTATGAATTTATTTGTGTGTCTTGGATATACTTTTCGTTCGTGTATTACTGATTTATTTCTTTTAGAGAATTTACTTATGGGCTCATCTTGAGCCCGTACATCCCAATGCGTGCAGAATAAACATATTAATTCCAGCACTAATAATGGATACTAACAAGCCTATTTTAGTTGCCCTTATATTTTCCAAAGACAAATTGGAATGTTTTTCCCCAATATAGATAGTAGGAAAATTCATATAAAACCCTGACCATGAGCAAATGGGCCGACATTCTGTAAATGATATCATGAGTCTTCCCTATCAAATAGTTTTTGAAGGGTGTATTTACGGCGCGGACCGACACTACGGTGGCGAGGAGAGGCGAGGGGCAGGTAGCCCGCGCGTGTGCTCGTGTGTGCGCGGCGGGCGAGTGCGCGGAGACGAGCGGGTTGCAGCTGTCAGCTATTAGGCGTAATAAAACTCAAAATTATTATATTTGGGCTTGCCTCCTGCTTACAAAAAAATTTTTTAAAGTATGATACTTATATTTTTTTAAAGTGCATTTTTTGCCAAATAAATTGAAACCAATTTTATTCCTATTTAAAGGATATATTCTTTTAGGTCATAAATTTAAGTCGTCATATAAAATTGAAATAATTTTGTGGATGTTTTGTAATAGTTTGTTTTAATCTACATAATTAATTATTAACATTGGCAAAATATGGGTCCTTAGACTCTAGTGGTTTTTATGAAAGGCAAGCACCAATGTGACGTAAAACCACCACTTTATATGACAATAAGTCATAAAATAATTGTGTCAAAATTTTTTAAATATTTTTCCATTATTAGAAAATATTTGTATAGTCTAATTAAACACTTAAAACAGTATAATTTTCAACTACGAAAAACCCCTTGCACCACCTTAAACGTCCCGGATTTCAAGGGACAGTCCCTTATTTAGTAAATTTGTCCCTCATCCCGGAGAGAACCCACCCGGGTCAGTAAATGTCCCGTATTTGGCCAAAATAGAAATTACTTGTGTCAAATTTAGTAACAACGAGAGTTTAAAAAAACCTTATAATAAAAAAACTGTTATCGTGCATACAAACAGCACCGACCGCCATAGAAATTGTATGACATCATTATCATTTTGTGAAGATAGTAATTTTTCGAGATCTCTTGTCGTTTAAGTCTCGGAAAAACTCTTTAGTCTGCAGTCTCTGATTTATAGTAGGTAGCTAAAGTGTAACAATGTTGTAAAAATAATTTCAAAATAAAACTCTTTGTTTTTTGTTTTGTATTTTTATTAAATAACCAACCTAAAATATAAACAAGTATCAAATGTAGAAACGTTCAAAGATTTTCAAAACTTTTTGCTTTTACCTATTGTAGTTTGAAAATGGTTAGTTATTGGCATAATTAAATTTCAACCTTGGATATTAATAATGTCATATTTAAGCAATAAAATCAAATAAATTTTAAAAATTTACTTCTATTTAGTATTAAGTGCCCGTGTTGTTATGTTTTACCAGGGATTAAATTCTTTTATTCTTAAAATTTAAAACCCCCTTAAAGCCTATGGACAGCATTAAAATAGGATTTAAAATAATATTTTTTACGTGTATTATCAAAGAATTTGTAATTTTCAACCACTATTTTGGACTCGTGAGTAGTACAGGTTTGTTAATAAAACCCCGTCCTTATTTTCAGGTTCTTTATTTGGCAACCCTATTTATAAGGGTTTGTGGGGGGGGGGGGGGGAAGAGGCCACTACCGTTTGATAGACATACAATGCGATCGGTTGATTAGCTGATTGACTATTTGAAAATTTTTAAATACCAGTTCCATAATTTTCACTTAGTTTTGACATTACTAACAGTTTTTAGGAAAGTGTATAAATAAACATGATACCAAACACCATGTCAATTAATTGGTTTAAAATTTAGGTCTTATTATTACTAATTTGATTATGTTACTCAAACGGTCAAAAAATGAAGTAGACCCTAACATATGGATAGTATGGTTTGCGGTTTTAAAAGTCTTTCAATTCGTTAAACGATCAGATGCCATGTTGGTAAAATTCTAAACCGCAGAGAAAAATATCGGCCAATTTGAAGAGTTGAAACGATTTCATTCGTTAATGATAACCATGTGTTTCATCACTACTTATTGCTATTTATTTTTTCATGTCTTAAGTAATCACCCTTACATTAAAGTTCTGTCTGTTTAAAAAATAAAACCTCGTGCAATTTTAAAATGTTTGATAATTTTCTGTGTTTGTATAGAACCTTAGTGTTTTGAATTTCACTACATCAGTATAAAACGATTATTTAAAAAAAATCGATGGGGTTATACGCATATGTTGTTAGGATGAGGGGTAGAGAATGTTCTCTAAAGAATTTTTCACACTTTATTTCAATCCCACAGCTTCAGTGTTTACCACATTAAAGTCTCTTCCAAAGATTACCTTTCCAACTTAATTTTCTTCCACGTTTTTAAATGATGCACACATCTTTAAATACGGTACAGAATAACGGAAAATTCATAATTCCTCAAGTAGAATTATTTAACTACTCAAACTAAAATAACCAATCGAGCGATGCCGAGACGGAGTTTGCAACTTGCTCGTGCACCTGAGCCCATAACTTGCCACCATCCTCGGGCCTGCAGTTCATTACGGGCGCGTTGTAATTTTCAATTTCAATTCCGCTCAAGTTATTTCAACATTCTAATTTAGATGGAGAGCAGGCGAGCTCGTAAAGCACGCTGTCTCGTAGCTCGCAATCACGGGCGAGGAGTAACTCAAGGGCTCATGCGCGTAGATCAAGATCCTCGCGCGTGCTACGCGAGTACATTCGTTGTTCTTGCCGCTGCCTGTGGGTGGCTAATGAAGAAAGCTGAGCTGCAAATGGTGATCTAGGAGCTGCTACAAGCCGCTGATGAGGTTCTATGATGGTGGGTGTGAAGGGAGAAGTGCTGGAATCGCTTTGATGAAAATACTGAATCTCTCTAGAGTTTTTATAATCACCTGGAATGTTAAACTACACTACAAAGAACCCTGTAAGAAATTCGGTTTAAAACTGAGAGAGGTGCTCTTTGTTGGTAAACAATAGGTATCTTTTTAAAAAATCTCCTAGGAATTGTTTGAATTTATTGTTGAACTAAACGATCTTGCAAGGTAAGTATTTTGGTAAACATATGGCGTGAGGTAAGAGATAACACTAAACTGATTCAATATGACTCACTTTTGTTTGGGAATCATAATCTTCTAAGTTTTTTAAACACTCTTTTGAAGAATATCAGTCTCTAATCTCATGATTTTTTAAAAGTACATAAGAGGGGGCATTTCCCTTCTTTTGGACCATTCCAGTAAATTATGATTATTACTGATAAGAATAAATCAAAACTCTAACCTATCACAGTTCAACTTGTGTGTAGTGCCTACGCCTGCTTAGTTAGCACGTAGCTGATGATTTTATACATGAAGTAAGACGGTTTAAAAACCATGTGAGCGGTCACATATGTTTTTTTACGTGATGAATTTTATCTAGTTGACAGTAGATCTCCACACTTAAGTTGTGTCACTGACATTTCTTCTAGGTACACCACCCAAAGGAGTGTGAATTCATTTATAGTATGCATGTAATATGCGACGGGAAGATTGATGGACGTATAACTAAACCCGGTAGAGTATCAACATCAAATCCTGCATTTGCGGTCAGTTGGACAGAGAAGCAATCAAGATATCGTGCGTCATATCTTAGGTAATTACCGTCAAAAGGATAGGATGATCCTGTGACACGGTCTAGGGTTCGATCCTGGCCTGCCTCTCCGGATTAGTTCACCAGACAGCCGGTTGGAGCTCTGCCATCGCCTTGCGAGGCGAAGACGTGCGTTGGACTGGGAGGTTAGCAGCGAAATACTGGACAAGAGAAATTGAAACTTTGCTATCTATCATGGCTTTAAAGAGAATCATAATCTTTTTGGCTAGATAAAAATATGCATTGGGAGTTGTGTTACCTTAGCGAAGTTGTGATACATTGTTGGGGGTTCAAAAAAGTCATTAAAAAGGTCATTACAAGTTTAGATGTCTAATGAAACCAAAGCGGATTTTATTCTTTACTAAGATGCATACTTGAAAATAATTTGTGATTGTCATTCTCATAGGATGTTTCAGAGCTTGGACTTAACGTACAATTTAGCATGACTTTCGAACCAAATCCCACCAAATAGAGTTTAGAAAAGATTTTCTATCAAAATGTAATAGGAACATATTGGATTCAACTTTTTGACTGATACGGTCTAAGGTTCGACCCTATTAATCACTAGCAAAGCAAAGCATAGCAGGGCAAAGCGGATGTGTGGCACTAGTGGATCTTGTTCTTCGAGAGCCAGTTAAACAATAAGCATTGCTATTACAAGTTTTACGGTAAGACTCAATGTTTGAAATTTATTGTGATATAAGCAAGACGTGGCAAGATCAAGATAGAGGGTCAAGGTTTAAGAAAAGAAAAGGAAATATAAATTTTTTCTTAAAATTTTGAAAAGGCGTTCCACTCAAAACATCAAACTGAATAATTCTTCCCCAGTGATTTTATGTCACTCAAATGCCCTGAAAAGGAGCAACTCGTAGTGGTCTACAAGACGATCAAATAGTGAGGAATCGACAAGTTTCGACCCTTACATTATGACTTCAACACTGACCATCGAAACACTGACATCGGTTTCCACCAATTGAGACGTGGTTCATTATTTATGCAGATAGCTCATCTGACGGGCGCTATCGGCCGATACCGCTGACCGGTACCTACTGTCTGCGTGTGTGCGTGTGTGTGAGAGCGGGTGCGGGTGCGAAGATCTGATAGGTTGCGTGCGCTGATATATAGTTCAACTGTTGCCCAAGAGCTTGCCAAACCCTCGCTCACTATTACGGTTTCACACTGGTGTTTCGCTCGGCTGACTTTTGTCCTATGACCACATTTGTCAAGTCGCCCTTATTCTACATGTTTATCGGTCGCTACACCGGCACCGCCACCGCCACCGACGGTTTTTAAATTATCCCCGCTCTTATTTACCTCTCCGGTCGGTTTCTGCCCGCTCGCGATCAATGCCAAGTTCATAAACTGGTTTCAATACGGGGCTTGTACACCTACAACACTATCCGCGGACTGGTCTAATCGCCGATTGCGAATGCAGCCACGTTCTGACAAGAGTTCGACCCGGTAAATGGTAATCGTCGGGCTAGAGTTGCAGGTTCGCAGATCTGCATGTCGGACATTGCGCTTCGGGATTGCGTTCCCTTGCGGTTGAGATTGTGAAACGTGATCTGGTTAGAGATTTGTAAGTGAAAAAGCTATATGAAATAAATTAACGGAATGGCTGTGGCGTGAAATGAAATCTATACTTTAGGGGATTCCTTATTCTTATATCAACAGGCAGTTTCTCTAAAATCTATTCTTATTTAATACGCTAAGGGGTTTTCTGTGTTGAGAACTCCTCCTATAATTTTCAACAGATTTTCAAAGTTTTTGGTGTCGTTGGATAGGGCTTGGTCTGTAATTGTTTATGCCAAAAACTGATGAGAATCGGACTAAAATAAAGGCGCTATCCACCATTGCAATCTCAAAATTTCCCATTTAAATAACATTGGTATTGAATGAAGCATTTGAAACATCTGTTAGTAGTCAGCTATAAATAGGTGTAGTTTTTTGTGATTAAAGATATTCACTACATTGGATTGTACGGATGGCATTGATTTATAGCTAAAAATAACATTTGTTTTGTATTAAAATAATTTTCTCGATTTTGATCAACACATATACTATAGTCCGTTTTTTTTAAAACAAGATCCTTCTCGAGAAAATTGGGGTGGTGGAGGGGTTTAAACTGTAAACAAAAAATTTAAACTGTAAACAACACATTTAAACTCGTGACAAACGTGTGTCGAGAATCAGATTTCCTCAAATAACGTTTTAAATAAGTTATATCTTTCAGTAACTCCTAGTCAGCTGTTATATTTTTAAGCCAAACCCTGGACTGCGGAGAACATATGAACAAAAGAAGGGCTGTTTCATTCCTTTGATGTTGGAAAATGCCGCTTTTGAGTCAGGCCGGTGACGTAATCAATCTGATGCCCATAAGAATAACATGTACCAGCTGATCGATCAGGCTAGTGACGTTTTGGGTACTAATTTTTAAATCGTTTTATCCGCTGAAACAGCCCTTGTCTATTACATTACAGCAGTTTTCCCCAGTCCTGAGCCAAACCTGTTCCTTGTTAAAAAGTAACAGTTCTAAAGTAAACTGATTAAAAAACAACTGCTACCAAGTTGTATCAAATTTAGTTACGGATTGGAACTAATCTTGTGCATGGGAGTTAACAGCCTTAGCCCTTTAGCAGTCAACCTTGATATAAATATGTCACAAATTAGGTTACATGTTTTCATATCTTATTATAGATTGAGGTGCATCATAACACTTTATTGATTCCTTTTAGATGATTCTGAAATCTTATGAGAAAACTAACTCGTTGTAGCCGATGGTTATAAATCACCTTCGTTGTGTACTGGGATTTAAAAAAACATTAATTTAGCTTGCAAAAACTCAGATTTATACATATTTAATACGCGACACAATTTTTTGTACAAGGAACTTCTCCTGCAGCTTTCAGCCAATTTTAATGATTTTAGTTTCAGTGAATAGGGCTCGGCGAGAAGTTGTTATTAAAGCAAATTGAAATCTCCATCAGAAAGGAAAGGACCTGGACGCCCTTAAAGCTATACATTTCCCCATTTGATTAACATTAATGAGGGAATTTAAAAGATTTTCAAGTTAACATCTGTACGAGTAAACACAGTATTTACACCAGTGAGAACATCCGTCCATTCATAACAAAGAGGTTATGATTTAAACCTTGGAGGCTGCACTAGTTAACAAACTGATTGAAAGCGTAAAAAGCAAAAATTACCCAAAATAAATTGCTCGATATCGAGCAACAACTACACTAGTATTCCTTTAAAGCACAATTTCTAGGAGTTGAAATAGAGCGAGAACTGTAGTTTGCTATGAAAAATCTAGCTCTCCCCCGTGGCAAATGATAACCAAACAGTTATCAAAATAAATAACGATCCGAACCAGGGCGACATAGATCACAATAAAACAATCCTAAAAAGCGAAAAGTCCTTGGGAGCAAATTATTATTCGGAGCAATCGAAAAGTTCGGTTTCACTTGAGGATCGTGGGGCCCGGGGCGTCCGCCGGCCTCGGTGAACTAACAGGTATTTAACGGTCGATAGCGAGTTTACGATTAATCGATAACCACAACAGTAATCGAAACTAGTCTAGCGTGAATTCATTATTTATCCTCGCGTATTGAGTTTTCACTGGAATCGCCGATCGGACAGTTTCGGTTGCCTACGGATCCGAGCCCAATCTGATTCACACCTCACGACTGAGTTATTAACTTCACACATCAATAATCGCACGAATTTCTTTTAATCAGATGATACAGTTTTGCGGTTTGCGCCGGTGCGTCGGATCTAACCGCCCCTCACATTAGCCGCGGTTACGCGTTACGTTTGCGTTACAAAATCGGCGCTTTTATAACGGGGTTGCGTCATTTCATAGCGTGTAGATGGGATTCTGACGAATGAGGAACTGAAGTGTGAAAATACTTGATGAAAGATAGTTTGGATGGAAGTAAATGGGACGATAAGTACGTAATATACTTTCATGAGAAAAGAACAATGGTAGCAGTAGTACCCAAAATGTGCGTGCTAAGGGTGTAAGGTGCTATAGGTGCGTGGCGTTGTGGCGTTTATTATTTTTATTGATATGTTAAAAAATATTGCAAATAGGTTGTATTTAATATGTTTAATAATGTATTAAGTGTGGGTTGTGTTAAAATTATAAAAATTAAATGTATAACATATATTGTGATGAGTGTTTTAATTGAGGTTGTAGAAACTGAATGGTAAATATATTGATGTTTATAATGTTTGGGTTTGGATGATAAATAGTACATTATAATAATTTAGGTTTTTTTACCCTCTCTACTATTTTTTTTATTATATTAACTGAATGAGCAAGAGTAATTGCCATAACTCTGATAGATCTTGGACCAAGCACATTATGGCGTCTTCCTATAGTCAGTTGTTAAATTCATCATGTGGAAAACTACAAACATTATTAGTGAGTAAATCCTATAAATTAGGCTTGGAATCTGTTGAAAAGATTATAGTTGGTTTGAATGGAAGTGATCAAAACTTTTCTGTAGAAATCCAAATTGTTGAAAAAATAGGATCTGATTGTTTTGGAATATTTCTTAGCCCAGCTGAATGGTATGGATTGATGTTACATTTTGAAGAAATCACTGAATATTTTAAAAATGGGAGACAGCATGTTGATATTGATATTGGGGCAATTACAGTACTTTTTAAAATAATTAATGAAAATCCTACAATGGTGATTTGCAAACGTTTTTCTGGTGAGTATTTACCAGTAAAAATTGAAATTGAAGAGTCAAGTTGGAATAAAATTATGGAATTGAAGCAATACATTTCTGAAGATATCTTGAAGACTTTAACTTTAACAGAAGAAGCAAAGACCTATTTTGATATACTAAGCCGAATGTGTATTGACCATCTTAGAAACACAGAGCTGGACTATACTTCAGATGAATCAGAAATATCTAAACACATTATTGACTTTTTAGAGATTTTAGATCTTAAACGAGTGACTTTGATTGAACGAAAAATGTATATGTTATGTTATGATATTTGCAAACTGTGTATTCCTCTTTTTGTATCAAGATTTAAGTTGTGTAGTATTTTTGCTTGTTTTGGAAATAATTAGTAATATATGAAAGAATTAAATAGCAAATGATGTTTTATATTATTGTGAGTTGATTTTTTAGAGATCTTAGATCTTAAACAAGTGACTTTGATTGAACAAAAAATATAAATGTTATGTTATGATATTTGCAAACTGTGTATTTTACTTTTTGTGTTAAGATTTAAACTGTGTAGTATTTTTGCTTGTTTTGGAAACAATTAGTAATATATTTATGTTTATGTACATACTATATATTTAATAAATGATTATTTATATTTTAATTGTGTGTATACTATATTTCCTGAATATATGCAAGTTTTTTTGAAATTTAATTTAAATATTATTTTGAGTTTTAAGTAGCTAGTTTTATTGATGTGTAAAGATAACTTTTGGAGCTTTGTTTGAAATATTTGAAATAAAAGATTTAGATTTTATAAAGATAGGTATATTTGCTTTTGTGTAGACTTTTGATTTAAAAATTTTGTATTAAATCTTTAGCTTATTATTAGACAATTAGAAATAGACTTTTATGTCTTGACTATATAATAATAAAATTATTCTAAATTTTTGGGATTTAGATATTTATTCAAATAATTTTAGACTATACTGATCTATTGAGATATTTAGACTAATTATTTTAAAATTATGGTTATTAAACTTAGGCTTATAGATCTTAGATTTCTAATTTTTATTCTTGAATCAACTTTTAAAGATAGAACTAGACTGTTATTTGAATATTAAATAAACAATAATTATAATTGCATATGATTAAACTAATACTGTTGTATTTAAACTTGAAGTGGAAGATTATTTGAATTAAATTGGAATTTTAAGATTATTGTTCAGACTTTTAGACTGAAATTAGACAATCAGATTTAAAATTTTATAGTTTTAGGATTACCTTCTTATAACTTTTTTTTTTTATTTAGAATTTTATATTTGAATTTTTAGACTTAGAACTGCTAAATGATAAAGTTTTATACCTATTTGAAATATTTTTTAGTTGTTAAAATTCTATATTTATAATTTTGTTTTTAGATTTAAAAAAATATAAAGTATTAAAACTAAAACTTAACTTTTTATTATTTAGACTTAGATTTTAAAACTTAGATCATTATATTTAGACTTGGACTTAGATTTTTTACTTATTTAGATTTTATATATTTAGTTGCTAAATTTTGATAAAAAAAATAAATAGAGTGATGATATTGAAATTTAGTTTTAGATTGTGATGATATATTTTTACACCTAAACTGAAACTTTTGCAATCTAAAATTTAGATTTGAAGGCTAAAACTTAGTCTTTGGACTTTGTTTTGGATATTTAGCTTAGACTTATAAATTTTAGACTTTGATTTTTATGCTTGATTTTAGTATTAGAATTATATCTATATTTTTAGTCTTGATATTAAAACTTGGATTTTATACTATTTTTTAACTTTTATACTTATATTTGAGATAGTTTGGCCTAAATTTTAAGACCCAAAAAATAATGTTCTACTTTTGTAAAAAATGGATATTAATTTTAGACTTTTAGGTTTTTGGCTTAGATTTTCAGACAGCTTTTTCATGTTTTGTTATGTTTGTTTTTGAACTGGTAGATTATCCTTATATTCAGTACTTTACTTAGACTTATATTTTTAAACAGATTATTTGTGGGCTTGGAATTTTATATATGATATTTTATTTAAAGATCGACTCTATATTTTAACTGAAAGCTTTGGATTTTAAACGTTTAGATCCAGACTTGATTTTAAAACTTAGATTTTATATTTAAATTTGAGATAGTTGAGCCTAAATTATAAGACCCAAACAATAATGTTCTACTTTTGTAAAAATTTGATATTAATTTTAGACTTTTAGGTTTTTTTTGCTTAGATTCTTAGATGGCTTTTTATGTTTTGTTATATTTGTATTTGAACTGGTAGATTATTCCTTATATTCAGTACTTTACTTAGACTTATATTTTTAAACAGATTATTTGTGGGCTTGGAATCTTATATATGATATTTTATTTAAAGATCGACTCTATATTTTAACTGGAAGCTTTGGATTTTAAACTTTTAGATCCAGACTTGATTTTAAAACTTAGATTTTATATTTAAATTTGAGATAGTTGAGCCTAAATTATAAGACCCAAACAATAATGTTCTACTTTTGTAAAAATTTGATATTAATTTTAGACTTTTAGGTTTTTTTTGCTTAGATTCTTAGATGGCTTTTTATGTTTTGTTATATTTGTATTTGAACTGGTAGATTATCCTTATATTCAGTACTTTACTTAGACTTATATTTTTAAACAGATTATTTGTGGGCTTGGAATCTTATATATGATATTTTATTTAAAGATTGACTCTATATTTTAACTGAAAGCTTTGGATTTTAAACTTTTAGATCCAGACTTGATTTTAAAACTTAGATTTTATATTTAAATTTGAGATAGTTGAGCCTAAATTATAAGACCCAAACAATAATGTTCTACTTTTGTAAAAATTTGATATTAATTTTAGACTTTTAGGTTTTTTTTTTGCTTAGATTCTTAGATGGCTTTTTATGTTTTGTTATATTTGTATTTGAACTGGTAGATTATTCCTTATATTCAGTACTTTACTTAGACTTATATTTTTAAACAGATTATTTGAGGGCTTGGAATCTTATATATGATATTTTTTAAAGATCGACTCTATATTTTAATTGAAAGCTTTGGATTTTAAACTTTTAGATCCAGACTTGATTTTAAAACTTAGATTTTATACTTAAATTTGAGATAGTTGAGCCTAAATTCTAATACCCATACATTAATGTTTGAAATGTTAGATTTGAAATTTTAAGTGAAGAGTTTGAAATTCTACAGTTTTTTTTATTTATATTAGACCTGTTCTTATGTTTAAAGTCTAACTTTAACGTTTAGACTTGAATAAAGAATTTTATACTTATATTTATTACTATAAAACTAAACATATACATGGATTTAGACTTTACCAATTAGGTTTTCAGATTTAGACCTAAACTTATAGACCTGATTTTATATTTTTTAAACTTAGACATTTTTAAATGAAGACTTAGACTATTTCTACTTATTTGGATAGTGTATACTTATTTTTTTTTAACTTGGACTTTTAAAACGGACTGATAAATTAAGATATTAAGATTTAGTTCCAGTTTTATAATGTAAATTCTACATCTAAACTTATATTTTGGCATTTTTGATTTGGACTTTAAGACATATATTAAGAAGATGTAGACATTTGGTATTCTTAAAATATAGGATATTTGATATTAAATTAAACTTAGATTTATATTTTAGACTTAAACTGTGGATTGATAATTAAATATGTTTACTTTTAGGTTTATACTCAAAAACTGATAACAGTGTTTTGTGTTTTGGTTCAAATTTAGACCTTTAGTAATAAATGTTGAAACCTTTGTATGATAAAATTTTGAGTGTTAGGTCTAAACTTAAATTTTATATGTAAGACTTATAGACTTTTTTCTATAGACTTAGATATATAGATTTGTACTTACTGTTTAATTACTTATATGTATGTATGTTAAACTCTTAGTCTCTTTATGTTTAAGAATATTATTTCTAAGATTAGTAGTTTCAAGCATAAACTGGATTTGCAGACTTGGACTTAAATAATTGTTAGACTTATAATATTGGCAAGTTCTTTTAACCTAAATTGATACTTTTAGCTATAGTTTTGGAGATTGAGAATTATATTTTAAACAAAATTTATTATACCCTTACATTTATATTAAACATATTTGTACTATTAAAAGCAAATTCTGCATTAAGACTTTTGTATTTGGATTGATATAGACATCTTGTATGAATTCTAAGACTAAAAATTTGGACTTATACTTTAAAATCATTGCATGTGGACTTATTTGTAGACTTGTAGCTTTCATTTATTAGAACTGGGAATCCTTAGGCTTATTATAGATTGTGATTTTATTTAGGCTTAAGCTTTTTGACATAGTTGAAGACTTAAGATTCCGAATACTTAAAAAATTATCTGTTTTTAGAAAATATAGTGACTTAAATGTAAAATCAGATCCAAATGATTGTCAGATCTTGTCTTTTGTAGGAGTGATGAACTAATTTACTGTTAAAGCTTTGATGTTTTTTTACAAGCTCTGATAATTTTTAAATTCTGTCTAAGTTATAATTTCCAATATTTTATATTTTTTTACAATTTCTTACTTCCTTAACCATTAAATGGAATACTTTTTGCCATTTAACAATTTCCTACACCTTAAAACAACTTTATAAAAATTGTAGTAATTTCTTACAACTTGCAGTTTCATTCAATTTTACAAATTCTTGCAATTGTATGCATTATTTTTAACTTATCACAATTCCTTCCAATTCTGATGTTTTGATCCACAATTCATTTAAAATTTCACAATTCACAATACACAGTGAGTAACCATTTTAAGTCGTATTCAACTGTGTCTTGAGATTTGGAAACTATAAGTTATGCTATTTTTAAGACTATGAGAAAAGAGAATAGTTATGTTAGAACTTTTAAAAACTTATTTGTGCCTAAAATGTATATAATTGGACTTGATGTTTATCCAGTTTCATATACAAACTACAAACTGATAAATGACCACTTTGCAATTTTGTGAAGAACTATATGTTAATTTGTTATATTGTTTGTGAAATGTATATAAGCAATTGTAAATTTTAATTAAATAATTCAACTAAAAAGTTGAAAAAATTCAATTAAAAAAATTGTAAATGAAATCTGTAAATTGTGAGTTTTAAAATTATATGTAACACCTAGAAGATAAATTAAATTCTTACAATTGGATATTAAATTTTACACCTAAACAACAACCAGTACACTTAACTGTTTACTTTTAACACAAAATGTTGAATGCTTACTTATTTGTTTCTAAAATATGAAGAGAAATTAGAAAAAGTTACATTTCAGTAGATATTAGTACAAAAAGTAACATAACATAATGAGTAGATTTTCAGTTCTATCAAAGTTAGTCATGTAATATTTACATTTTGTAAAACCATCAATTTATAATTATTAAAATATATTGATCTGAAATATAATCCAGCGGTTCGTTCTGAAGAAAACGGATACAAATTAAACTTAGTATGTCTTTATTTTTTTCAGTTAAAGTTAATGTATTTAGGATGTTGTGAGGATTTATTTCTTGGATTTGATGACTTTGTCCCAATTTGACTCTTGCATTACAATTGTACCTGGTGGATGCTCACCGGATAGTAGTTTACAAATCGCTAATGTGAGATTTTAAAGTATTTGGTGATTTTCAGAATTTAACATCAATGCACACCATTCAACTGGGCTGATAGATATTCCAAAATAAGTCAGATCCTGTTTTTGGAGCAATCATAAAATGAAAGGAATCTTAGGTGGAGATATTTTTGAAAATAAAATATACTAACATAAAATTATAATATGAAGTTTATTTTCAAAAATATCTCCACCTAAGGTTCCTTTCATTTTATGATTGCTCCAAAAACAGGATCTGACTTATTTTGGAATATCTATCAGCCCAGTTGAATGGTGTGCATTGATGTTAAATTCTGAAAATCACCAAATACTTTAAAATCTCACATTAGCGATTTGTAAACTACTATCCGGTGAGCATCCACCAGGTACAATTGTAATGCAAGAGTCAAATTGGGACAAAGTCATCAAATCCAAGAAATAAATCCTCACAACATCCTAAATACATTAACTTTAACTGAAAAAAATAAAGACATACTAAGTTTAATTTGTATCCGTTTTCTTCTGAACGAACCGCTGGATTATATTTCAGATCAATATATTTTAATAATTATAAATTGATGGTTTTACAAAATGTAAATATTACATGACTAACTTTGATAGAACTGAAAATCTACTCATTATGTTATGTTACTTTTTGTACTAATATCTACTGAAATGTAACTTTTTCTAATTTTTTCTTCATATTTTAGAAACAAATAAGTAAGCATTCAACATTTTGTGTTAAAAGTAAACTGTTAAGTGTACTGGTTGTTGTTTAGGTGTAAAATTTAATATCCAATTGTAAGAATTTAATTTATCTTCTAGGTGTTACATATAATTTTAAAAGTCACAATTTACAGATTTCATTTACAATTTTTTTAATTGAATTTTTTCAACTTTTTAGTTGAATTATTTAATTAAAATTTACAATTGCTTATATACATTTCACAAACAATATAACAAATTAACATATAGTTCTTCACAAAATTGCAAAGTGGTCATTTATCAGTTTGTAGTTTGTATATGAAACTGGATAAACATCAAGTCCAATTATATACATTTTAGGCACAAATAAATTTTTAAAAGTTCTAACATAACTATTCTCTTTTCTCATAGTCTTAAAAATAGCATAACTTATAGTTTCCAAATCTCAAGACACAGTTGAATACGACTTAAAATGGTTACTCACTGTGTATTGTGAATTGTGAAATTTTAAATGAATTGTGGATCAAAACATCAGAATTGGAAGGAATTGTGATAAGTTAAAAATAATGCATACAATTGCAAGAATTTGTAAAATTGAATGAAACTGCAAGTTGTAAGAAATTACTACAATTTTTATAAAGTTGTTTTAAGGTGTAAGAAATTGTTAAATGGCAAAAAGTATTCCATTTAATGGTTAAGGAAGTAAGAAATTGTAAAAAATATAAAATATTGGAAATTATAACTTAGACAGAATTTAAAAATTATCAGAGCTTGTAAAAAAACATCAAAGCTTTAACAGTAAATTAGTTCATCACTCCTACAAAAGACAAGATCTGACAATCATTTGGATCTGATTTTACATTTAAGTCACTATATTTTCTAAAAACAGATAATTTTTTAAGTATTCGGAATCTTAAGTCTTCAACTATGTCAAAAAGCTTAAGCCTAAATCAAATCACAATCTATAATAAGCCTAAGGATTCCCAGTTCTAATAAATGAAAGCTACAAGTCTACAAATAAGTCCACATGCAATGATTTTAAAGTATAAGTCCAAATTTTTAGTCTTAGAATTCATACAAGATGTCTATATCAATCCAAATACAAAAGTCTTAATGCAGAATTTGCTTTTAATAGTACAAATATGTTTAATATAAATGTAAGGGTATAATAAATTTTGTTTAAAATATAATTCTCAATCTCCAAAACTATAGCTAAAAGTATCAATTTAGGTTAAAAGAACTTGCCAATATTATAAGTCTAACAATTATTTAAGTCCAAGTCTGCAAATCCAGTTTATGCTTGAAACTACTAATCTTAGAAATAATATTCTTAAACATAAAGAGACTAAGAGTTTAACATACATACATATAAGTAATTAAACAGTAAGTACAAATCTATATATCTAAGTCTATAGAAAAAAGTCTATAAGTCTTACATATAAAATTTAAGTTTAGACCTAACACTCAAAATTTTATCATACAAAGGTTTCAACATTTATTACTAAAGGTCTAAATTTGAACCAAAACACAAAACACTGTTATCAGTTTTTGAGTATAAACCTAAAAGTAAACATATTTAATTATCAATCCACAGTTTAAGTCTAAAATATAAATCTAAGTTTAATTTAATATCAAATATCCTATATTTTAAGAATACCAAATGTCTACATCTTCTTAATATATGTCTTAAAGTCCAAATCAAAAATGCCAAAATATAAGTTTAGATGTAAAATTTACGTTACAAAACTGGAACTAAATCTTAATATCTTAATTTATCAGTCCGTTGTAAAAGTCCAAGTTAAAAAAAAATAAGTGTACACTATCCAAATAAGTAGAAATAATCTAAGTCTTCATTTAAAAATGTCTAAGTTTAAAAAATATAAAATCAGGTCTATAAGTTTAGGTCTAAATCTGAAAACCTAAGTGTTAAAGTCTAAATCCATGTATATGTTTAGTTTTATAGTAATAAATATAAGTATAAAATTCTTTATTCAAGTCTAAACGTTAAAGTTAGACTTTAAACATAAGAACAGGTCTAATATAAATAAAAAAAACTGTAGAATTTCAAACTCTTCACTTAAAATTTCAAATCTAACATTTTAAACATTAATGTATGGGTATTAGAATTTAGGCTCAACTATCTCAAATTTAAGTATAAAATCTAAGTTTTAAAATCAAGTCTGGATCTAAAAGTTTAAAATCCAAAGCTTTCAATTAAAATATAGAGTCGATCTTTAAAAAAATATCATATATAAGATTCCAAGCCCTCAAATAATCTGTTTAAAAATATAAGTCTAAGTAAAGTACTGAATATAAGGAATAATCCACCAGTTCAAATACAAATATAACAAAACATAAAAAGCCATCTAAGAATCTAAGCAAAAAAAACCTAAAAGTCTAAAATTAATATCAAATTTTTACAAAAGTAGAACATTATTGTTTGGGTCTTATAATTTAGGCTCAACTATCTCAAATTTAAATATAAAATCTAAGTTTTAAAATCAAGTCTGGATCTAAAAGTTTAAAATCCAAAGCTTTCAGTTAAAATATAGAGTTGATCTTTAAATAAAATATCATATATAAGATTCCAAGCCCACAAATAATCTGTTTAAAAATATAAGTCTAAGTAAAGTACTGAATATAAGGATAATCTACCAGTTCAAATACAAATATAACAAAACATAAAAAGCCATCTAAGAATCTAAGCAAAAAAACCTAAAAGTCTAAAATTAATATCAAATTTTCACAAAAGTAGAACATTATTGTTTGGGTCTTAGAATTTAGGCTCAACTATCTCAAATTTAAGTATAAAATCTAAGTTTTAAAATCAAGTCTGAATCTAAAAGTTTAAAATCCAAAGCTTTCCATTAAAACGTAGAGTCGATCTTTAAATAAAACATCATATATAAAAAATCCAAGCCCACAAATAATCTGTTTAAAAATATAAGTGTAAGTAAAGTACAAAATTTAAGGATAAATCTACCAATTCAAAAACAAACATAACAAAACATGAAAAAGCTGTCTAAAAATCTAAGCCAAAAACCTAAAAGTCTAAAATTAATATCCATTTTTTACAAAAGTAGAACATTATTTTTTGGGTCTTAAAATTTAGGCCAAACTATCTCAAATATAAGTATAAAAGTTAAAAAATAGTATAAAATCCAAGTTTTAATATCAAGACTAAAAATATAGATATAATTCTAATACTAAAATCAAGCATAAAAATCAAAGTCTAAAATTTATAAGTCTAAGCTAAATATCCAAAACAAAGTCCAAAGACTAAGTTTTAGCCTTCAAATCTAAATTTTAGATTGCAAAAGTTTCAGTTTAGGTGTAAAAATATATCATCACAATCTAAAACTAAATTTCAATATCATCACTCTATTTATTTTTTTATCAAAATTTAGCAACTAAATATATAAAATCTAAATAAGTAAAAAATCTAAGTCCAAGTCTAAATATAATGATCTAAGTTTTAAAATCTAAGTCTAAATAATAAAAAGTTAAGTTAAGTTTTAGTTTTAATACTTTATATTTTTTTAAATCTAAAAACAAAACTATAAATATAGAATTTTAACAACTAAAAAATATTTCAAATAGGTATAAAACTTTATCATTTAGCAGTTCTAAGTCTAAAAATTCAAATATAAAATTCTAAATAAAAAAAAAAAGTTATAAGAAGGTAATCCTAAAACTATAAAATTTTAAATCTGATTGTCTAATTTCAGTCTAAAAGTCTGAACAATAATCTTAAAATTCCAATTTAATTCAAATAATCTTCCACTTCAAGTTTAAATACAACAGTATTAGTTTAATCATATGCAATTATAATTATTGTTTATTTAATATTCAAATAACAGTCTAGTTCTATCTTTAAAAGTTGATTCAAGAATAAAAATTAGAAATCTAAGATCTATAAGCCTAAGTTTAATAACCATAATTTTAAAATAATTAGTCTAAATATCTCAATAGATCAGTATAGTCTAAAATTATTTGAATAAATATCTAAATCCCAAAAATTTAGAATAATTTTATTATTATATAGTCAAGACATAAAAGTCTATTTCTAATTGTCTAATAATAAGCTAAAGATTTAATACAAAATTTTTAAATCAAAAGTCTACACAAAAGCAAATATACCTATCTTTATAAAATCTTAATCTTTTATTTCAAATATTTCAAACAATGCTCCAAAAGTTATCTTTACACATCAATAAAACTAGCTACTTAAAACTCAAAATAATATTTAAATTAAATTTAAAAAAAACTTGCATATATTCAGGAAATATAGTATACACACAATTAAAATATAAATAATCATTTATTAAATATATAGTATGTACATAAACATAAATATATTACTAATTGTTTCCAAAACAAGCAAAAATACTACACAGTTTAAATCTTAACACAAAAAGTAAAATACACAGTTTGCAAATATCATAACATAACATTTATATTTTTTGTTCAATCAAAGTCACTTGTTTAAGATCTAAGATCTCTAAAAAATCAACTCACAATAATATAAAACATCATTTGCTATTTAATTCCTTCATATATTACTAATTATTTCCAAAACAAGCAAAAATACTACACAACTTAAATCTTGATACAAAAAGAGGAATACACAGTTTGCAAATATCATAACATAACATATACATTTTTGGTTCAATCAAAGTCACTCGTTTAAGATCTAAAATCTCTAAAAAGTCAATAATGTGTTTAGATATTTCTGATTCATCTGAAGTATAGTCCAGCTCTGTGTTTCTAAGATGATCAATGCACATTCGGCTTAGTATATCAAAATAGGTCTTTGCTTCTTCTGTTAAAGTTAAAAGTCTTCAAGATATCTTCAGAAATGTATTGCTTCAATTCCATAATTTTATTCCAACTTGACTCTTGAATTTCAATTTTTACTGGTAAATACTCACCAGAAAAGCGTTTGCAAATCACCATTGTTGGATTTTCATTAATTATTTTAAAAAGTACTGTAATTGCCCCAATATCAATATCAATATGCTGTCTCCCATTTTTAAAATATTCAGTAATTTCTTCAAAATATAACATCAATCCATACCATTCAGCTGGGCTTAGAGATATTCCAAAACAATCAGATCCTACTTTTTCAACAATTTGGATTTATACTGCAAAGTTTTGATCACTTCCATTTAAACCAACTGTAATCTCTTCAACAGAGTCCAAAGATAATTTATAAGATTTACTCACTAATAATGTTTGTAGTTTTCCATGTGATGAATTTAACATTTGGCTAGAGGAAGACGCCATAATGTGCTTGGTTCGAAATCTATCAGAGTTATGACAATTACTCTTACACATTCACTTAATATAATATAAAAATAGTGGAGGGGGTAAAACTTAAATTACTACAACATACTATTTATTATCTAAACCTCAACATTATAAACATCAATAAATTAACCATTCAATTTCTAACACCTTCAATTTAAAACATTAATCACAATATATTATTTAATTAAACTTTTTCATAGTTTTATCACAGCCTACACTTAATATATTATTAAACACATTAAATATAACCTATTTACAATATTTTTTTAACATGTTATCTACTAAAGTAATCATTACCTATTTAAATTCATAATTAATTAATTTTTTATTCAGCTCCACCGCTCCACCAATCCTAATAATCCTTACACCCTTAGCACATACATTTTGGGTACTACTACTGTAGTTTCTAATGTATAATACGTTCGAGGAACAAAGTAACACCAATGATGAGGTGTTTTCCTTAATTTAAAAAAAAAAGAAAACTGACCTCCATAAGGTTAAATAAGGATAAGTTGTCTAGAATAACGTCTGTTTAAGAATAAAAACGTAAACTAAATGTAGATGAGTTGCATGAGGACTGTACGTTCTAGCTGGGACTAAAATCAAAAGACAAGTAAAGAGAAAAGATGGAAGGTTGAGAAGTGCTTGTGTACAGGACAGTCCAATTAGTATGAATAGAGATAAAAGAGATACAATATATTTGTGTATGGAGAACCAGAAGTATGAGGACTGGACATTCCAGCTGATACGTGAGACTAGAGACATGGAGACGAAAAACGGAAGACCTTGAGAAGTGTTTTAGACAAAGTAATCAAGCTGATGTTAAGGGAGAAGACAGAAGCATAAGATAAGAGTATGTATGAAGAGATGTAAGGGTGGAGTGGACATTCCAGCAGCGACGAGACTCAAAACCCAATGAAACTAAGTTTAACGATTATGAGAAGTATATAGGTGTGGACTGGACAATCTGGTTGACACTAGAAAAAAGGGGACCGCGCCAAGGTCTGACGGCGACGAAGTCTGACGACGACAAAACCTACCACGTTTTTCGTCAGGTTTTGACGGGTACGTCAGGCGTCAAGCCTCGACGGTTTTAGCGAATTTCCCTATAGGGAATACGCTATTACGGTAGTAGCCATGGTAAGACCTAAGCCCGGGACCACTTTACTTTTTCATTTTGAGGTCCCCAGAAGCTAAAAACACCATTCGTTCATTTTCATATATATGTATATATATATATATCTATATATCTATCTATCTATCTATCTATGTGTCCGTGGTACTGATAACTTTTGAAGGTGACCTCCGATTTTGATGAAATTTGGTATGGAGGTGTAAGACCAGATCTATTTTCATGAGTTCGCGAACCAGCATTCTCGGGTTATGGGAACGGGGGTTTATGGGGTTTCAAAGGGGTCAAAAATGGGTTTTTGGCATTTTTGGACCTTAATTTTTAAAATTCATTAATTTTAACTGAAACCATTTAAAAGAGCTTAAAAAAACAAACAATTTGGTATTTTGAATTTTTATCATAGCATAACTGGTTACGGGGCAAATCAAAAAATGTGTTTTCCATGTTATTCTTATGGGAAATCAAGAAAACCCTATATCTTGCTTATTTATTAACATAACCTAATCAAATTTGGTATGTACATTATCTATATAAGGTTTAACTTATACTTGCTTACAAAACCCATATGGCGGCAAACCTACATACTCACCCCCATGGGGTTTATGGGGAAAATAAAAAACTGCCAGAGTTTGATACAATTTTGTGTTTACATTCACCAATTATTGATTACCTTAGATTTTCTAACAACACCCAATGGCAGCAAACCTACATACTCGATCCTATGGTGTTTTTATGGGGAAAGTAAATAATCTTAAATTCCATTGGAAATTCGCTGAGTACGCAGGTCTGCTGCGACGGGGGTATTTAAAAACGTCAGGGCTTGTCGCCTCACGCACCCGTCAAAACCTGACGGATTTAAAAACGTCCTATTTTGACGCCTAACGTACCCGCCAAAACCTGACGGATTTAAAACGTCCTACTTTGACGCCTGACGCACCCGTCAAAACCTGACGATTCTCTCTCACCCCTCTTTATGCACCTGACTGTACAGTTTAACTTGTCTGTCCTCTTAGGCCACGCCCCTACTAGGCCAAACCTCCATTATTATTTACGACAACTCACACACCCGTCGAATGGAATCATTCCTCTCACCTCCCGTTTACTCCCAATATTTTTAAATTGCTGTCTTCCTAGGCCACTATCCCCACACCTAATTTGTTACCCTATTTGTTTATGCCACAATATTAATAAATGTGTATAACTATATATATTTAAATATGTTAAGCAATCGTGTTCCGGCGGAGCAGTTCTTCAGTATGATGAAGTTAGTTGTTCTATCGTATGGTGTGTTTAATCAGACCAAGTGAATTTTATATTCTTAAGTCAGCTTGAATGCATTTTAATAATCTCTTGAAAAAGGGGACTTGGTAATTCTCAAATATGTTACAGCCAAATGTAGGGGTGGTTGCCTGGCAGCGTCCATATTCTGTTGCACAAAATCCCTCTCCTAACCATACCGGGAAACAGGTCTAACATTCCTTACGTAGTAGTCCCACTGCGTAGTAGCATTGACTTTGTACACTACGTGAGTACATAGTCAATGGTAGTAGTTACGTACTGTACTGCACTGTACAGACCTCATTATACTAGGAAGGATTCGACAGAAAAAATTGTAAGAGAACCACAACGCCTCCGCCTGACGCTGTTGTAAATTCTTCCAAATCAAGTTCATAGACTGATTGGCAGTTTCTTTACTCATACTTTAAGCCCGAATGAAATTAATAAACTAATATAAATTTTTATCTCTCGCTTATTTACTAACATTTTTAAATAACATTTTGTATCTCTTATATTAATACGTGAGGGCTGTTTTTTGT
The DNA here is from genome assembly GCA_030545055.2 of Neoaliturus tenellus. Taxonomy (NCBI): domain Eukaryota; kingdom Metazoa; phylum Arthropoda; class Insecta; order Hemiptera; family Cicadellidae; genus Neoaliturus; species Neoaliturus tenellus. The sequence goes on along the minus strand of CM061534.1, from coordinate 174,527,372 downwards.
GAACAAAACTCCTCCGTTATTTCTGGACCGATTTTAACGTTTAAGGTGTCAAAAGAATGGTCTCAGTTTGTAGTTTTGCATAAAGGTTTTAGATTTTTGATATTTAATTCTGAAGCCCACGGGAAGCCCTTAAAGTTGGTTTTTTGTCCATAAGATTAACATGGGGAACAATTTTTATTGAATTGCAAAATAAAACGGCTGTTGATTGTAAATTAAACAAACACATGTTATAAAAACTAGCTGAATAGAAATAATTGGGCTACTCTGGTACTGAAATATCAAAACAAATTCCTACTTTAATACACGGAGGGTCTATAGTGTGAAAAAATTGTGTGTTTTACCTTTTTCCTCAAAGTGGTAGACTTTATTGCTTGAACATTGTATTTATGTGTATTTCGGCACAAAAATAAGTTTGGTAACTAAACCCCAGAAAATTCATTTTCCTGTATAAAAACAGGTTTGGAAATTGAAATTTTTGAAATTCTTATGGGATGTCAGATTGGTATTGAAACAACAACGAAAGTTAACAAAAATTAAAATAGAACACTAAATGTTTGCGCATGGGTTTTCAAACTGCTGTGGACTAGGAAAAGGGATGGTAGTTGGTGTAAATTTAAAAACCTGTTTACTCTGTGATACTATAACAAATTTAATTGAGAATGCTACAGATATTAAAACACCTGTTTAAAAAAGACGTGTTTTGCCTTTTTTTAAAGACGAAAGATTTTTACCTCCAGTATAGATGCCAAGTTTATTGCAAAAGTCGTTTGTGTAAGGAGAAATTTTAACTAAAATGTGAATGCTACATCAAACCAAAATGGGCCAACAAAGATGTAGATTTTCTTAATTTGTAATTTGTATGTTTAAATTCTGTAATGCCATGGAAATTTAAGTTAAAGAGGATTTAGTCCGTAATAAATAATAGCTTGGTGGCCCGGTCGCAAATTACCGACCTCAAAATACAACATTTTGAGGTGGAGCCTCAAAATACAACATTTTATGATTCTAAATGAGAGAAACTAACCTAAATGTTGGTTATGAAGTGACAGAGATCTATTTTTGTTATCAATCTGAATTAAAAAATCGTCTGAAAGTAATCAGCTGTTAAGTTACAATTCACATTTATAAACATCGTACAATGAAAGTTGGTCAACATTTTAAAGCCCCCTCTAGAAATAAATCAAAGGCGAGGGGGACGAAGCCCGAAACGATATGACCTTTTTAATTACGATTCGCCTATGCGCTATATCCTAAGTTTAAAATGACACATCAATCTTAAAAATCGGTTCAGTAGGTCTAGAGAAAAAGGGACGTAACAGACAAATCCCTTATATAAATAAGAAGATAGATAGTGTAATAGCTAATTCACTATGGCGCCTACTAACTCTACATTACTAGAAAAAAGAACGGCAGCAGTGAGAGCTGCATAGCTCATACAGGACCGGGGAGTTGTAATTAACAATTGATTTTTCTGTTGATTTTTCTTTACGTTTTTTGTTTGATGAACTATCTAGATCCAGCATCTGTGAATTTATTCTAAATTTTATAGGAGTTGTTTTTAGGCAGAGGCTCTAAGACAAATCGGCATAAGAACCATTACTTAATTCTAGCTACTTTGGACCTAAAAGAACAACCACCAAATCTCAACACTATCACATTGGGAAGTTGGAGAATTATTGATGAAGATGGATTGATGAAACACCAATATGGTGTAATCTGATTTTCACAACAATTTAATTTTCATTTAAAGTAACTCGGTAAATTACCATGGAGCAAGGTTTGATCACCAGGTACTCTTGACAAATGCAGCGCATTGCACTGCACGGGCCCCCTAGTATAACTTTATTAGGCTAAGAGTAACTAATATTTGTTCAAAACCCCAGATGGCAGCAAAGCTGTATATTAAATCCCATGTCATTTTAATGTAAAATAACTGAATAATTGAAGAAGGAATAGATTGAGGTATCTGTACATCATCAGCTGATTAGCTTACTTTCTTCTTTCATTTGTCATATTCATGTTTATATTAAAGAAATTTAAATACTTGGGAAGAAAATATATAGACTTATTTAATTTTTTTTTTTTTAATTCATTAGGGCTCTGACCCAAAGGCCACGTTATTTGTATTATTATTATTTTTTAAAATATGTTTTGATAAACCATATGATTACACTACAATATTAAAACATGTATACAACCGAACATGTAGACCTACCATGTAATAACTGGAACCATTTGTTGAAAAAGCTTTCTTTTATTAGCTATGTATACTCAAATTTATTGTTGAACTTTGTTACTTATGTTGTTAGTTTTATAGTTTTCTGTTCAAAAATTTTGTATTTTTGAAGTGGGCTTTCATGGTGCACTGCCAAAGTCGAAATGAAAAAAAAAACAAAAAAACTCCATAAGACCAATGTTAAAAATTTATAAATTGGGATTACAGATTATTAAGCCGCGTCCGCACTGGCCGAACATTCGTGGCGAACTTGTTCGGCGAACACAAAAAAATCAACAAATATTCCTAACAAGAATCAACAAAAATCCGTACAGGCGTTCGACAAACACGCAAACAAAGTATATATTTGCAATCTGTAAGAACTAAGGATTACAACGATGTAAATTAATTTAAGATTAGTGTAGAATTACGATTTTAATAACACAAAATACAACGAAACCTAATAATGTGAACTTGAAAAAGTTACTAAGCGTAAACTTTTTTTGTTTTTGGGTCAGAAACAAACTTAAAGCGGGAAAGTTGTAGGTAATGAGTTGATTCGTAATACAGTACTTGGTAGAGAAAATTATGATAAAATACTTAGTGTTTTTCACAATCGCATTGTTAATGAGCCCAGCGAGGTCGCGCCGTCGGGCCGCCCAGATCAGTCCCCGACTACGTAGGCCTACTGGACATTCATTTTGAATGAACGTTTCTTTTCAAGATGTTATTCTTACTCTACATTGAATTAACTGAGGCTAGAAATATATTTTTAGTTATATATTTAGTTAACATATTCGTGTATTCTGATAATTTTCACTGTATTTCGCAATAAAACTAATCTTAAAAGCAATTTTATGAACAATATGCATGCACCATGTATCATTGTGAAGTATATAGCAATAATAATTCGCTTTTTAGCCAAATTAAATCTTTTACGAGTAACTTATTTATCTGAAGTGCCAAATACAAAGATAATTTATCCAAAAGCAATTTAACAAGCCTCCTACCATCGTATGTCACTTCCATAAAGAATAAAAATACAAAGGAATTGTAGTTGTAGGCCTACAGATGGCGTCTTAATATTATTGCTTCCCAAAAAATATAAGGTATAATTTCTTCTGATCCAATTTAACTTAGTTATAAAGTTACTTTTAACCACTGAAATTCGGTTGCCAGATGATCATTCGACATACTAGGTTTTAAACTAGACTTTCGAACACATTATTGTATGGTTTGAAAGGAAACGTAGCCTACGAAATGACATCCAAAAATGAAAACTTGTAAAATCTGTAAAATAACAAATATAAGTGATTTATAAAATTACAAAATTGTAAACCTATATTTTTTGACGCCGGGTATTTTAAATGCTATTAACTTAAATAAGGAAGTGAATAATCACATTAAATGATTAAAATTTAGTCCTAACAAACTTAAATCCTTATAAATTATGTTTCTAAGTGTAAACAATCTTCAACATGACACATTTATATTTTAGTATCTAGGTGTCAGAACCTTTGTCAAAACAATTAAGGTAGCGTTAAAGTCAGTTTTTAGTAGTAAATTAGTTAAAGTATTAGGTATTTAAAATGATTAAGAACTTAGTTATGCTAAGTAAAGTTCATTGAAAAAATAATTCCTTTGTAGTGATGAGTTAGTATCCGAATGTCACTGTATCCAATAATTTAACTATGCTGAGGCCTCTTATCAGTGTTTTTTGCAGAGGTGAGAAATGTAGGCCTAATTAAAATTGTCCTACAAATTATTGCGAGTTCCCTTGGTGGGTGGTCTAATGTTGTGAATAAGACGAAAACAAAGTAACATTTTTCTGTTGCAAAGTGTCAGTTTTAGTACTTCAATTACTGATTAGGCTATGTTTAATTTAGATTTATGAGAATGAAAAGTATCACGGAACACATTGCATTAATAATTATTTAGCTACCTAAAATATTGTTTTTATAAGGATTCTTAATAAGTCGTTTTGATTATGAATTAATTCAAATACCCAACAAAACAGCTCTATTCATGTTGTAAGTTTCTGTTTCTACTTTCTTGTTTGTGTTGAATTCTTTTGATGTGAGAGAGTATAAAGTAGCATAAAACCAATGGCATTAATAATTATTTAACAACCTAATATCTATATTACAATAGGCATTCTCAATAAGTAGTTTTAATAACGAGTTAGCTCTCAATACGAACAAAAACAGCTAAAAAGCAAGCGTCGCGCATTGTAATATACGGGGCAGAGGCGCGTCGAGCCCCGGGTAGTGGAGGGGGAATTAATTATATATCCCCTCTTTAGATTCTTTATATATATTTCGTCTCTCTGATTAAAGAGTTCCAATTTTTACAAAATACTAAAGGAAATCTTGTTGTTTATCGATTATTCATTCCCTTGACCAAACTTTGTAAGCAATAAACGGACGGTTTTATTACAAATTTATACCATAGATCAGCACGTAGGGCCTACTTTCATGGCGAGTGAGCGGCGTGAACGAGGTATTTAACAGCTATAATAGCTATAAAATAAATATAGCTGCTCATTTTGTCATGCTTTTAGAAGATGTCCATTTTTTTTTTTTTTTTTTTTTTTTTTACTCTATGCTTTATTCATTAGAAACCCAATCATGTAATCCGATTAGCCTTGTTTTCGGACTTAACCTGAAGAACGCTAACCAACATGCGTTGGTATTTTGGTGCGCTAAAATGACAAGTGCAAAAAAACTTATTTAATCGTTTGCCTCGCCCACTCGCCTTTCAGACTGTTTCAATGTAGGAATATGGGTGCTTCACTCTGATGTATATTTGTTAAACCACATGTTGAATCTGTAACACGTGAATTCTAATTATTTGGTTATTATAAGTGATTTCATAATTTTTACTAGTCTTTTGTTTTTCAGTTCAATTGCAAAGCTACAAATTGGTTAGTCGTTTAATAATTTTACCAATGAATACAAAAATATAAATAAAGTCAGATCCCATGAGGGAATTTGAGATTAAACAGAATAAGATTAGAATAACAGAAGATATTGAGGGAATTTTCAATGTGACGGGAAATAAAATTCTGTCTTTCGACCGAACATTTATTTTGAACGGTGTACAGGTGATTACAGTGTAAATAACCCAACAATTACATATTCACCATGTGATTCAACGAATGTTACCAGAGTGCAGCACCTACTTGCCCGCCGAGTGAGTGAACGAGGACCGTCTTGAAAAATAACAATGCATAGCTTTTTAACTCGGCATCTCACCGGATGTCACTGCAGAGAAATTATAGGGCGATGTTTTGTAAAAATAATACAGTCTTATACTATTTTGACTACTCAATTTTAACTTTATTAAATAAATTTCTAAAACCCAAGACCTCATCGCATAACTAAAAATTGGAGCCATTACTTTGAAACATAAAATGTTAAAATTAGTTAAGTATTGATAGAGCTGTGTTCACAAAAAACGGCTTCACGTAAATAAGGACTTGCTTAATGAATTAATAGTATTTTAAATTGGCTATACTGTACAACACAGTTTTAGTAACACCGTAATATAAGCCTGACAAAGCAGCACGGACTGGTTGAGCGGTTCTTACTACAATGGCTACCTTCTATTGTACATAATCCACAAACTCCAAAAGGCCCACCATTGGACAGACGGCAGGCCAATAGGCCACGTGAAGTCCGTAATTTATGAGGGGCAGTACAGTCTTTTCAAAAATTAAAAACGTCGCGAGTTGTCGCCTCACGCACCCGTCAAAACAGGACGAATTCAAATCGTCAGAGTTTGACGCCTAACGCACCCGTCAAAACCTGACGAATTTAAAAACGTCCTGATTTGACGCCTGACGCACCCGTCAAAACCTGACGAATTTAAATCGTCCTGTTTTGTCGCCCCCCGACTTTTTATTCGTCAGACTTTGACGTCCCGTGACTTTTAAAAGTGTCAGGGTTCGTCGCCGTCAGACCTTGACGGCGTCCCGAAAAAAGTATTAATCTTGCATGAGTATGGAGGATTAGGTTAATGAGATGCACGACTCTCTAGACAAAAGACAGAGACAAGGAGAAGAAAAACGGAAGCCCATTAAAGTTAGTGTTTGCGGAGAGTATACTACCATAAACACTATTAACTGAGATTGTAGATATAAATACATATGGCTAGATGGATAAGTGCACGAAGACTGGACATCTTGTGAAAAGTTCCTAAGTGTTTGCGAGCAGGATAATCTAGTTGATATCAGCCATGAATATGGAGGACTACAAGGGCTTGTGCTACAAGGACGTGTGGATTTGTACGAACTGGAAATTCCAGAGTGGAAACTAGAGTCAAGAAGACGAAAAACGGAAAACATAAGAAAGATATGAGGGCGGGATAATTCAGCTAGCATTAACAGATATAATAGCTATGAATATTGAGCACTACATTGATAGGTGCACGAAGACTTGACCAGAAACCAAAAACGATGAAAAAAAAACTGGAGCATTGTGAAAAGTTAGTGTTTGCGGGCAGGATAATTTAGCTGACATTAGAGAACACAGATAGAAGATATGAGTGTGGAGTCTGCGCGTGTGGACCGGACATTCCAGCTGCGACTGGAGTCCAGAGTGGGACAGGAGGGGACCAGGAGAGCGTGACGGGAGGATGTGACGCGCACGCGAGCGATGAAATGGTTTTGATTGGCGCTATTAACACAAGGTGTCGCAAGCCGTAATGGTCGCCACTTTCCACCGTCCCTCCACTGCTGATTCTGCGACTTCAGGCTGCATTGTTAGTGCACCTTCCACCTTCCTCCCCTTTCTCTATATAATATCAATATGATTCATGCAACGGGTTGTGTCTCAAGTAGAAGACCGTTCTCGATGAGTGAGATTAGTATGATAAATTATCATTTGAAAGGTTTTGCGTTGCGATTAAAACGTTACAGTACTCGTTAAAAATCATCAGAAAATAATGCACTTAATACATCTACTCAATTAAATTTTTTGAACCCAGAGTAGTATTTGATGATGTTTTATTCTAGGCAAGCATATTTCGTCTCTTTTTTTCTCAGCTTGTGAAAACGTAGGAGAAATCCGTGCATACGGTTAGGAAGGTAGTATTCTGTAGATGAGCAGAATCACGTTTTAATTCACACCGGCCCCCAGAGCTACCTTCATCCTACAGGCTCTCAAAGTTTCAATGTAATCTTATGGGAGATTATAATTGACTGAATCGTTAGACAGCTGTTATAAAAACAACTGATAGAAAATGAGGAAAAAAGATGTTTCAGTTACATATTGTTTTAACTAATTTGGTCCAGACAGTCCAGATGATCTGAAAAAAATGTTGGTCGAATTTCGATCAGCCGGCTGTCCCTGGTTAGAGATTAATATATGACCGGTATTTTGTTCCAAGTGAATATTTTTTACATTAATTTTGATTGTAAAATGTCGTGTGATGTTTTTAACACAGAAAATTCTTTACCGATACTTTACACAAACCCCTGCATTTATTCTTTATCTTCTTGTCTTTCCCACTTGGAACACCTACTCATAACTAAACCTTTTTTATACATGTTTATAATGGGTTTTCCGATTTTCCGGGGTTCACCAAACTTTTCCACAAAAAAATATTATTTACGGAAACCGAACCAAATTCCACACTTTTGTCAAACCTTTTCAAAGTTATGAGATTACTAAAAATTGAATCAGTTCTGGTTACAAAGTGTAACTTTCTTGCGCTTCAAACTAAAATGTAATCAAATTATTCCGATGAAAACTGTAACAAAGCAACAAAACCAAAGTTCTGTACTGTTATACTGGCCAGTGATGCGTTTGTGTCTGTGCGTGCGTGCGTGTGCGGGCGTACGTGCACATCTCCAGTCACGGCACGCGTGATGGAGGCTGAGCCAGCCATCACAATAACTCCTCCGCCACGCCTCCATCCATCACATCCACACTGCCAAGGAAACTTGATCCACTTTTGCATAGGACGATGGCCAAGGCAGCGCCGCAATGACAATGGCTGATGAAGCTGTGACACATGTTCAGATGAGATCTCTATCTCGCGTTTCTCTCGGAACAAAAAGCCTCGCCAACTTTGTTATGGCGTGAATGAATCTGTTGGATTTGCATCGTCCGCGGGTAAGTGGCTGCCCGGAGAGACGCCGTCGACCGTCGAGTGGCGAACATCAGATGGGTATCTGGGGACGTCCGTCAATCCCCACACTTATTATGGAGATCAGAGTGTCCCTCAGCCTTACATGACTCACTTTCTATTCCCTTTACTCGCACTATCTGGATACAGTTTACCCCAATGTGGTTGCTGTGACTCAACCTATCGTGGCGTAATGGAAATTCTAATTTAACCTACTTTACCGGTTTTTTGTCTACATTATCTTTTTTTATTAAAAATAATGGATAAAACTAATATGACTTGGTTCCGTTTTTAAAGTCTTTGACAAACACAAGTAAGCATCATACACAGCAAAGGTATTACACATGTTGATCATCACTACTGGTCTTAAGTGTAACAAAGATTTTCGACAGTTAGCCTATTAAATCTTCTTTGTGATAAAAAAGATAAAGAACTGAAAAGGCACTTGTTTTCCATCATACATATATAACATTTAACATATATAATATATAATATCCATCATATGTATGTATACATACATCATATATATGGATACATATATAATATATATATATACATAACAGTCTCCACTTAGATGATCATAGATATAGATTTATGCAGAAAAGAATATATTAAAACTTTTGTAATCAAACATCTGATAGAAATTTTAATAAGCTTCATTGAAGTTTTATTCTTAAAGGCAATGTAAGAAAATAATTCGGTTGTAATTGAGTTATAAGTCACAACAATTCATTGTTTATTTCATACGTTTTCATGGTAACTTTTATTATATAGTAATTAGAACTGAACTGCATTAGGCTATAAAACGAATTTCAAAAATTGTTCCTAAAATTCTTGCCATAAGAAGACTTCGAACTAAGCTTACAACAAGTAAGTTATCCATCCATCTTTCATACTTGGCTTAAACTACCCATTTAGTTAGGTCGCCAGTAAAATAAAGGTATTAAAGGTATTTACGTATTTACTCAATATTAACTTCAAAAGGAAGAGGAAAACAACGTACTAATCTGATACCTATCAATCAATCAACACTTCGCAGATTTGTGAATGGAAAGAAAACTGTCTAAAAAATAATAAATCCCACTGGTTCTTTAAAAATATCTACATTGGGATTGATAATGGATGACGTAAACTGACCTTTTGTTCCTATATAACACATATAATGCAAAAGGTAGAAAAAATTACCTGTAAATTATGTGTTGGTAAATGTTCTTAATGAGTGAGTGGAGGAAGAAGCCTTTAAATTGATTACAGTGGATGAACTATTTTCATGATGAATTAGCCTCTGGACCACTATATATTAGCGTAAAAAGGTTTAAATTACCTGTGCTCTGGCAGTGGTCCTATTTAGGTTCCTTGCGACCTAGGTTTCGAACCTGAAAGGTTCGAAACCCCTTGGCTTGAAAATGAACCTTTGAGGTTCGAAACCTAGGTCGCAAGGAACCTAAATAGGACCACTGACAGAGCACAGGTAATTTAAACTTTTTTACGCTGATGAACTATTTGTATGAGTAACTAACTACTTACTATTGTACATAAATTTTGACATTTTGTTTTAATAATTATATACGTCCTTGACTTTCAAACATGGTCCCACAAGGAAACCCCTATTGAGGAAAAACGAAAAGTGGAATCTTTAAATTTTTATCACTTTAAGGGTGATAGTATAAATTTAAAATTTAAAACCTTTTTTACATTTGTGGTAAGTGTCGTTGCTTGTATATGGTACTAAATTCCAAAGGATAATTCACCGTTTTGAGAAGAGACCGGTGGGGATTGAGGAGACCTCGGCTGTTATATTTGACGGGAGCCGATGATGGTGGCGCGGCGCGGGCCTCAAGACATTTATAGCGGACAAGTTATCAATGGGGTGCAGCTTCGGCGGCAGCGCGCAGTGAATGGCTGGTGCATTCCGCGGTCGCCGGCCGGGCAGCCAATTTGAGTCTCCGCGAACTCGGAGGATCTCCTAATTGGCCGGGGGACCCTTCCTCATCGTTATACGCGACAAGTTGCGAGCCGATCGCTTTCTCCGTTTTGTTTATACGGCCTCACCTCCCGCTATCTCTTTTTAATTGACATTTTCACCTGACACAATGGCAACGGCCCAGTCGATTTTTAATCGCGATGAAAATCTGACAAGGAAGAAGATAGCGATCGACAAAGTTGAATGACTTTGACGACCGGCTCGTGAGATGGCCGGCAGATAGCGTGGCGGACGCTCTCTTATGACACCGCTCCGGCCGCATTCCTTCCATTTGCGGGAATCGCCCTCTTCCGTCGGAAGGTATCATTCGGCCGCGGACGTTTTCACTTAATTATTTCCTCCCGATAACGAATTCGTCTCGTCCGTATCATTTGTTTATACGAAGTGGTTTGTTTACATGCAATTTCTTTTGAACAAACACTACTATGATTATTGAGTGTGATGACTCTGCCCTTATTTTGAGGGTGATTAAATCATGTAATAATTACAATTTGACACCAGTATACCTTTTTTTTTAATTCAGGCACAGCAAAAAAGATTTTTATGAACTACAGAACACCACAAAGTCAGCACAAAATTCTGATTTGTTTTGATAATTTGCGCTGATGAATGTGTTAGAGCAAGCTATACATCGATGGTAAGCTGACCCTTTGCAGAGCCACACGTCATAGTAAACGTTGGAGGTCGAGCAATAAGTCGCAGCTACATTCAGGAAGCGGACTCCTGTCTTACCCAACGTACCCCTTATCATAAGACCTTTTTGCAGAGCTGCCAATTTCTTCATTAGCGCAACAGTGGGAGGAGCCCGCCACTCGTCAATGCATCTACCTCGTGCCGAGCAAGCTTTATTCTGCATTTACGACCACTTTCCTGCCTTACGTCGAGTCCCAGAACCGTATTCGTCCCGGTCATATGGATTCCGACGCAAAAACACGAACAGTAAAACTATATACTTGTAGTTGGCTGGCGAAGTGTTATGTGAATTGTGTTCCTCACCTTTTGTTTCTCGGTGATGCCGAACGCCTCATGACTTCATGTAAAAAAGTCTTTAATCCCCTATTGTTCTTTACCACCTACGATGGCCTTGCTATTAGCGAGAGGACAAGAAATGGTCGTTGAAAACGTGGCTTTAGAAATTGTGAACTCTTATAAAATAGTTGTAGAAAAATGTTATATTACCAAACATTAAACCAAATTTCCTATGACACCGACACATTCTGTGGTGCATATTTAAATGAAATGTAATTGACGGGGGTGAGTAACATGAGATGTAACTTTGTTGCTGACAAAGGGTAGATGAGTCATTTGTCTATATCATCAGTCAATAGAACAATTCCAAAAAGCAATTGGGTCTAGTTTCAAACATTAAAAAAATACTAACTTTTACACAATCGAACTGGCAACCTTCGGATTGTAAGACGAGCTCTTTAAATAACTACTTAGCTACATAGCATGCGACTATGAAAAGTAAGAAAGGTTGGGTAAAAGATATAAAATCTTCCGGGATGATTTTAAACGTGATTTTCCCAATTGTACTTCAAAGTCCTATAATGTGCATTGTAATTATGGTGTTGACTGAAATCTTTTCGCACTTCAGGTGACTTAAAATACTCAATTCGGTGATGGTCGGCAGTTAAGAGTCATCTTCACCCTGTGCCAGTAGCCCATTGTTGCGCAGTAGGCAATGTTAACCATACGGTTTTTAATGCAAAACATGGTATTTTATTCGGTCGTTCATCATTTGCGCACTTTTTAATCCTTCTGTAAAATATTTGGAAGGGTCGCCTAATCCCCTTGCATCATTTGCGCACTCTCCCGTCCAGGTAGCCTCAGCCTGTCGACAACAATTCGCAAACAGTCGTCCCCCACACATACCACTGGACGGCAACACATGTGTATCGCACATTCATGAATAATTTAAGTTGGTAATGTATGGACCTTTTTTGTAATACATCGAGTGTTTACTTATTTTACTTTCAATGGTTGGTGAGGATTGCATTACTGTAATTGCTCAGGCTGAAATGTTTTATACGAATTGTTTCTATGGCAAGTTTGCCTCTATTCCAACTGTAGATAGCAGCCTCTCCTATACTAACTCCTCAGAATAAAACCACTCATAAAATTCACTGTTGCAATAGAAACAAACTACAAATGGTAAACATGAAATCCAAATGTTAATGTACGGGTCAAAGCCGTGATATTGTGTTCGATTATTTGCCATTATTTCTGTTCTGTTGAATATTGTTTTGCTAATTTTTAAACTTATATATCTTATGCCAAACACGTTTAATCATTCAAAAGACCATTTGAACACGGACATGAGTTTTCAAAAACTTTGTAAATAAAAATAATGCCGCTTCCACCACCCTGATGCGCAAACGATGCATATAACTGAGAGCCCCCTGGAGCTCGATGCGCAAAACAAGCATCCCTTCTACCTGGCTCTCCGCATGATGCGCAAATGATGCACGCCCTTTTATTCTCCCCTTTCGAACGCCGTTTTTCAACGGATTTTCTTTAAACTTCGTAAGTGTTTAATTGAAAAGTTATATTAGGCCCCTCATATCTCGAAATTTGGAAAATTTAACAGATATTACTAAGGAAAATCGAGTTACTTTGCAACGTCACAGAGAGTAATATTTGTTAAATTTTCAAAATTTCGAGGTATGAGTGGCCTAATACAACTATTCAACTAAACAGTTAACAAGTTTAAAGAAAATCTGTTGAAAAACGGCGTCCGAAACAGGGGAATAAAATACCATGTTTTGCATTAAAAGCCGTATGGTTAACATTGCTGACTGCGCAACAATGGGCTACTGGCCCAAAAGTGAAGATAACTCCTAAGCAGCCCCATCATGCCTCAGTAGCACCCGCCACTACAGCGTCTCGGCATCCCGAGCATCCGTCTGTCTCTCCACTCGCCACCCGATCAGATAGAAGCTCCCACGTCCATTAGATCGGGCGAACTTATAACTCGCGGAGGTGAGACCCCTGAGTGATGAAGACTCTGCTGCTTAATGACCACGTATTTTTACGTCTGTCATTTGAACGCCCTGCCTATCTGTGGTTATCGGACTCGCGATCGACTCCAGTAAAACTGTCTCTTCTGCTGCGAGTTACTACTCTCTTCGGCCGCTTCCATTCTTCATTGTCGGTCCCAGATTGCAATCGCTTCAGGCTCGTCGGTGCTGTCAAATATCTATTTGCATTCTGCTATCTGCACTCCAGCACGTGGAGTGAGTTGGTGATTCATTTGAACGTAATGATTGCATTACTTAATTCGTTTGATCTGTTGTGAATCAGATGATCTTTTGTTTATTCGTCTATATCTTAATCATACCCAAAAACACAAAGTGTTGAGGGGTTGCCAAGTCCTAAAAAGGTATGATATCAAAATTTGTTCCAAGTCAATGACATTGTTTTTAGAACTAGCTGAGTACCCGTTCTTCGCACGGGGTGTGTGTACAGTTTATTAAACGAATGATATTAATGATTTCACAAATTCATAACCTTCAGTTGGTTCATTCTAACGTATCTAGATATCAAGTTTTATGCTTAATAGCTACCAGGCAAATTTGTCAAAATCTTGTTAAATCCATTTCTCATTTAGTCTAGAAGTTATTTCTATTAATGGTTTTGTTGCAGTTTGATTAAACATTTATATTCGTATGGTGATTTACTTTATAGTTCTATGAGTTTAAACTTATAGAAGATTTAAGAAAACTCAGACTTGTAAAAAATATTATAGATTCTTATGAAATCTAATATTGAATCCTTGATTGGGTGTGACGATAGCTATATGCCAAATCCAATGTATTGAACCCCTGCATCTTGTTCTACCCATGAATGATATGTACAGACATGTACAATATTAAATCTAAATTCAAAATTAGTTAACATTTTAATTCCCAAACCAAGTAAAACAACGCAACATCTGTCAGTAACGTATAGCCACCGCACCGCAGTGTAGATATTAGGTTTACTTAATTCAATTTTTTTGTCTTTAGACTTTACCTATTTACCTAAAACCTCATGTGTTGCCAATGTATACAAAACCGAATAAATAGTGACATCCCATGTTAAAAAGTTATGTCGAAAAACGGAGAAAAATTAAGCATTGATGGTGGGATTACTTTTCCTTATTGCCACGGGAAGCGTTCTTTTTACCTTCTAAATGTCAAAATAAGTATATTTGTTTGTTTACACAAAATAAAAAACAATAACAAACTTCTGCAAATATGTTCTTAAACCATCTGATTCCATTCAACCAATCAGCATGATCCTTGAATGAAATACAGTGGTACTATGAGTGTTTTTTGAGCGACTTTCTCACTTCTTCATAAGAACCTACTCATTAAGCTTTTACACATTAATATTGCCCCGTCTATACCCGAACTACTTGAAAAATTGAGCAATTTATAAACCTCATTGGTTTTAACTACATGTTGTGTTTGATAAAATACACCTCTTTTTGTCAGAAAGTGCAATGAAAGCTAAATTGGGAACTAAAATTAGTTTGTAATGATAATGAGAAACATTTTAAGATTTAAGGGTCAAAACTCGTTTTGTAATAATTTCCATAAATTATTTTAATATTCATATTTAGAACCAAGAATTAGTTGACTTTATTCACTGTATTTAGGCCAGTGAAAAGTTAAAGGGTTAGATATGAAAGAGTCTGTATTTAAAATTTTAAGTGTTGCCATCTGTGGTGAAAATGACAAACTGTCTAATCCAGCTGATTAAAGAGCATAGATAAAAAGGTAGAATTAAATATTCCCATAAGATTAACATTGAATATTTCTTTTACTATGAGGGAGAGCCTTTTTGACGAACGATGCTTTAGAGCAGCTAAAATCGTTCTAATTTCAACATTTAACAATAATAAAAATTTTCATATCATTTACTAAAGCCCTTGTCGTGTGAAAAGAGATTAAAGATTGGTATTTTAGCACAACTTGGCTACTTTGACATACTATGGGGCAAAGCCCTAAGGTCGCTAAGTCAATTAAAGTTGTAATGAACCTTCACACCACTCTAGTCTATGACATGAAAAAAATTTAGACCCCTAGGTAAAGTCGTTATCCAGTGAAAAGAGGACAAAATAGGACCCATGAGCGTTACAGACGGAATGACAGAGAGAGAGAGACAGACAGACAGAGGGAAAGAAATTTAGATGACACCGATTTTGGATTCTGTTATGCATAAAAAGTAAAAATAACCAAAAATTTCAAAATTCTAAGCAACGTACAGACAAAACTCTAATTTTATTAATATAGATAGATAGCTACTAGACAAATCGATTCGATTTTTTTATTGCTTGGTAAAAATTTCTTATAACATTATTGTTTTATTTTGAAACCGCACTTGGCCAGCAGATGTATGATATTTTATTTTATTTTTTTTATTGAACTGTTCGTAAATTCAGCATTTCCCCATTCATCGTAGTATATTCCCATTAGTAAATAGGCCTAATTTTGCTAAAACATCTGCTGGCCAAGTACGGTTTCAAAATAAAACAATAATGTTTTAAGAAATTTTTACCAAGCAATAAAAAAATCGAATCGATTTGTCAAGTAGCTATTCTAAAAACAATGTCATTGACTTGGAACAAATTTTGATATCATACCTTTTTAGGACTTGGCAACCCCTCAACACTTTGTGTTTTTGGGTATGATATCATTATTTTTTTATCATGTTTGGCCATTTGGGTTTTAACAATAAAATCATTAAGTAGCAAAACAGTTTTAATTAAAATCTTTAAAGTTGACCAGAACACTGTTTGTATTCGTTTGTCTGGGTTACATAGGAACAACTGCTGTCGTTTATACGGTAGAATTTAGCTATTTAGCTGCTGTAATAGATTAAAATACTAATGCATGGCCCCATGCTGAATACCCGTGATTCGTAAGGGATATGCCAGGAGTTATGAAAAACTTAACATGGAAGTAAAATTATATAATGATTTGCCCCAAAGTTGGAAATCCTTATCAGACCGCAAGTTTAAAGAAAGAATTAAAAATGTTTTAATAAAAAATTCTCCATATTCAATGAAAGACTACAATGAAAATTATTGGAAATAGTGAGAATAGAATAGAATAGTGGAAATAGAAAGATAGATTTTAAAATTAACTTATTTTACTATTGTCATGAATTTACTTGTAAATACCTAAGACAATAAAGTATTTATTTATTTATTATTTATTTATTAATTTGAAGGTCTTTTAAGTCTTGGTCACCAACGCCTTCGAATTCCTCTTTAAGATCGAGATGTAAAACAAATATTGTTTAAGTCATAAGTTTGTGCAGTGTTGATGTACCAAGTTTTATTGCTCCATCTGCAGTGTTCAAAATATTTTTACTGCACTTTTACTCTCTGAAATAACTCTGCAAGCGAAATTTTCAGACTGCATAGAACTATTTTTAAATAAAGACAACCCAAGAATAATTATTTTCTACTACAGTTCTGCTCCATAACCTTTTTGGGTTCTGTATGTAAAGCGTTAAACGTAAGTCAAGCTATAAAGATATAACATTGCACATCTGATTAAGTGAATGGATGAAGAAATAGTATTTGCTTTAATGTTGCTACGGATATGATTTTTATCGCATCATTACCATAATATCACTCTATTTGAATATTATATCATATTTAATATAAACATTAGTCAATCACGAAACAATCCAATAAATTAGAATTATATCATATTGGAATTTTTTTTTATAATTCACCGCACCAACTCCTGTACATTGTGATCTATGAAACGTCCTCAGTTTCTAGTTCCAAAATTCCGCTAGCAGGATTGTTCAGGTAGTACAATAAGTAGGCTTACCATGCATTTTCTGAACACTACGCAGATAAAGCCATACAACTTAGTACATCAACACTGTCATTAGGGGGCGGCCTACCGGTATTATTTCCTGACCAAGAAATGCGTTGGTCCAAACCAAACATTCCAAGGGCAATAGAGCGTAACTTTATGAGAAATTACGCCTGTTAATTTTATGAAGATTTGTCAAATGTAACATAATTCCTTATTTCACCCATAAATCGTGAAGATCGGTATTGATGCATAGGTGGAGGAGGATGATCAATCTTTTTTGGCACCGTATAGTCACTTCTTCACTGGTTTAGATAAATGTTTTCTGTCTTCATTTTTTGTTTTACTTTATGCATTGCAGAGTTAACAACATTTAAAATAAAAATTTTCTTTAAAACTGTTTTGGAAGAAAAATGTTTCCTAGTTGGTTTAGTTATGTGAGTTTTGATTGAGTGTGTTGTTAATTTTCGGGTTGTAACTTAACCGACAAAAACTTACACAGTTGTAACATTAATTAAGTTACAACAGTGAGCATACTAAAGATTCTCAAGGTCAAGGATACTAAAGGTCTGAAGATCAAAACATTTTATTTTTAAATTCAGTCATACAGATAATTTGAATCAATTTGTTGGCTAGGACGAAAGCCAACACGATTTTAAGTAAAATAATTTTCTGTATAACACAATCTATAAATGTCAGCTGATCAAATAAACGAATATGATACCAGATGTTTTACTTGGTTTCTTTAAACGAATAAAAATATAATGTCAAATGTCTGATTTGTTTACCTTTTAAATTTACGAAATGTAAACAAAGTGCTTTAAGAAATCTCATATTTGTTTTATTTTGTGATATTTAAAGTGAATAAACTTTATCTTTGTACACAAAGGTTTGTACTACGTACAAATAAGAAGATTCCTGCAAAGTTTCGTATGATTCCCATCAGTGATAAAGGCTGTAGCTTTACTTAAAAATTAAAAAAGTTTGTTGTGCGTAGGAAACCACATTTCTGACTTTTTTTAGGCTACTTTTGAACGCATATATTTTACTATACTGAGATTTTTTAAAGTAAGCTTGGTGATTTTTAGTGTTCATTAACCCAGTTAAATGGATGGAAAACGAAAAAAGGGTCAATTGTAGCCTTTTTGTGACCTTTTGAGAAGTGAAAATTGGCCATATTCTGCTTCGTGTCTATATAGGCACGCGTCGTCTGCTTGGTTGGGTGGGACTTGGCGACGTGACACGACCGTGCCACTGGATCATAAGTTATTGTTTTACCGATGGAAAACATTATACAAGAATGGTATATTCTCTAGTATACAAGAGATACAGCTCACTATATCTTAAATGGAAATTTCAAATGTTAAAACAGGCATGGTTGTTTGGATGTTGACGGGATCGGTATAGAGCGTAAAACTTTGGTGAACACGAATTTGCTACTTTTGTGTTTTGTATGCAACTAAGGGTTGAAATCAGAAACATACCAGATTATTTCAACTATCTGGGTAGCTGAGGGTAATAGTGCTCGCCTTTGAATCTGAAGGTTGCCGGTTCGATCCTAAAACAAGTTGGTAGCTTTTTAATGGTTCTAAACTGGAACTATAGACTGTAGCTGGAACTATAGATTGGAAAAGAACTACATTGTGGATAGGTTGTTGAACTATTAATTAATGGGATTTTTTATTAACCAATTGGTCTTAGAAAGTTACAAAGCTACACCAGACATCACATCCACACTACACTCATCTTTCATTTATATTCGCCTTAGCTATTGAGAAAGTGATTAAATGATAAAATATCTTAGAATATTAACATTAAATATGTACAAGTCTCTTAATTGTGACCGTTTACAATTGTCAATGGATAATGGTTATAAGGTATATGGGTTAAATCTTGCTGGGGGGAGTCTAGCTAGCCTATAGTAGGTTAGCATATTTTTCTCCAGATCAAGTGGCTACAAGTTTGGTTAAAAGGATGCCCACAAAATTTTATGGTTTTAACCACGCTTTCTTAAGGTAAAAGGTCGCCTAAAATCTTTCTTAATGCTTAAGGCACATTGTACATCGCTTGTAACAAAAGGGCTCATCTATTGTTTAAGCAAAACAAAAAACTTAAATTTGACAATTAATTAATCAAAAGAGGAAGTTTTACAAATAATTTGTTAATGAAAATTAAACTAAGTTGGATGAAATACTTACAACGATCTTGTATTAGATTAAAATAACGGGTCCCATGAAACCTGAGAAGGTTAGGTTTCGATTAGCAAACGACAGTCGCCAGAAATGATACCCCGAATGATGGACGAGAGGCAGCGAGGAATGGCAGATCTGACGGTGAGGGCTCATCACTCAGCCATGAGTTACATCATATTTTACTACCGGAGTTGACACAGGTTCATCCATTAGCTTCGCATCGGATTCCACATACTAATTATTGTCGCGGTCAGTCGTTACGGCGAACATGATCTATAGATTTGAGGTTGGTTTCATTAATGGACGGTCTCGAGAAACTCAACTCCTGGACGATGACTGACACTCGGTCCTCAATCAATCAGAAGCTAGGTTGGATTTGCTAAACACTTCCATTAATAACTAGTGGACGTGTCTTAGAACGTTTGCCCATCGGTGTAATTTGGGTGTTCTGAGCGATAAATCAAAGTAATATTTCTCGGAAGTATTATCTTGCCAATAAATCAAAACTTTTATTGGAAGTTCCCACCTGTCTTAGTGAGGTTGATGATTAACAGATACTTACGCCATTATTAGAAGATCTGGTTGTTAGTTTCGACGTATAGAAGGAATGAGTTATGTGGATTTTTTTAGTTTAATATTTATAAAGTAAATGGTATTTTACAAATAAAGCTTTTTACATAGCCTACTAAAATCACCACGCTGTTAAATTTCTCATTGTTTATATCTGCAATAATGTTCACTCGTGACACCGTTTATTTATTCAGATAGGAATTTCATGTTTTGAATTCATAGGAAATGTGCAGTGTTTGTAGGATAATTTTTAGTTAAACATATA
Organism: Neoaliturus tenellus; assembly: GCA_030545055.2. Taxonomy (NCBI): domain Eukaryota; kingdom Metazoa; phylum Arthropoda; class Insecta; order Hemiptera; family Cicadellidae; genus Neoaliturus; species Neoaliturus tenellus. Next base: position 174,507,196 of record CM061534.1, on the reverse strand, counting down.
TTATTTTCCGTTTTATTAATGTTTTTAATACGTAACTTAGGACTTTAAATTTTCTGAATACAGAAAATATTTATTTAGGTACTAATTATTGTTTAAATCATAAATTAATATTATCTTCTGACACAAAAACCACATCAATCCCCAATGCTAAAAACTCTATAGTTTTATCAAACTTTGAGATTTTTCACCTGGGAAGAGATCTATGTTCCTTATTTTACTTGATAAAATAATCCACCGAATTACATTTAGAACTTACTCATTTAATTTCAATAACCATAGGATATATCAGAAGAGTATATGAATATTTGACTGCTAATTGGTTCTTAATAATTATTCAGCATAGTAATTCATATTTATACTCACCTTAAAATACGAACCCTAGAGTGCATCGTTGTTTTTAAATAAAGTATCTAAAAGAATCTATTAAAACACCGTGAATGACACGAAAACTTATTAAAAACAGAATACTGTAAGATCCTATAGATAAACCTGGAGGCACACCTCACCACTAATTTTAATTTTCAAGTACATTCCTAAAATGTATTAAAAATGGCAAATTTATTGTTGTAAAAGTGTTTTAGGAACTTAGTTTCTTACATACATTGTTTATGAATTTGAATAAAATATACGTAGCTTGCCCAAGTAGAGATACAATTACATAGAAGTATTGCCAACCTAAATTGTCAGCCGAGCAAGTTTGAGAAACAGATGATGCAGAAATCAGTAAAATATGAGACTAATTAGCCGTTTCCCAGGCATCCGCCAAAGGATGGCCAGTAGTCCAGTCCGCAGACCGCAGTTCCCTGTCCCAATCGCACAATTAGCGTGGACAAGGCTGGTTCACATTCCCACGGTCCGGTGCTCTTCTTTCCAGTTGCCCCTCATTGCAGATTCCCCAGATGGATCATTGTGGGGACGATCCAGATCGCCAGAGCCGCGTCGGTGGTTTATGCTGGAGTTGTAGTCGAATTATGGCCACGACCGGGCGGTTTTGATCGATTAATGACATCCCGGTGACATAATCCATGTCATATCTGCAGCACGTTATTCTTTCCGGAAATATTTATTGTCTTCCCAGGTACAGCATATGTCAGTGGATATGGGCACATTAATAGATGTTAGAGTTGATGTTATCACTCAACAGCTAGCAAATACTAATAACAACTCACTAGCGATATGTGAAAATTATGGAATGTTTGTAAAACAGACACTGTTATTAGATTAAAATATTTACCTAAACACACAATGACCAGCTTTTTTTCTTTGCCCCTCACATTTGAGCAGTATATTTTCATTACATTTTACTGTTGTCTGATTGGGGTGAGGGGGACAGCTGTAAAAATTTTCCATCGGACTATTTTCGGTGTCGTCCTAATTGCGGTCAGTCCAGATTGCGGTCAATAGGCCTACTAGTTTTATGAGGGATGATCAAGGTACTGGTGGTGGAAATGTTTCCAGATTGAGATCACGTCTTGGAAGATAGAATACTAGAAACTTATAACAGTGTGATTTGACCATAATCACAAATCAAGTCTTGTTAGGTCTATATTTAGAGCAGCACGGATTCTGAAATTTGGTAGCATATATGTTGCAGAGACTCATCTTTATGTACCTATTATATCAATTTATTTGTCAATTAATGTATGAACATTAAAGAAAAATGCATTATAGTTTTATTAATTTCCCAACCGATATGTTAAGCCGCGCCCGCACTGGCCAGACATGTTCGCCGAACAATGTTCCGCTGAACTTGTTTGTTTCTTTGGGATTTTTATACAAACCAAATCATATGGCCAGTAGTTTATTATGAGAAATGTTTTTAGATATGTTGTGTTCGCCAAAGAAGTTCGTCGCGAAGGTTCGGCCAGTGCGGACGAGGCTTTAACAGTGCTTTATTCGAATGCACATTTCAAATATACTTCTTTGAAACGTTACAAAATGTGCATACTCAGTGGATATGGGCACACTAATAGATGTTAGAGTTGATATTATCACTCAAAAACTAGCAAATACTAATAACAAATAACTAGCGATATGTGAAAATTCTCAAATCGCACAACTACTCTGGCCGGCTTGTTCTGCGGGACATGGTTTCTGGTCAGTTTCGCTACAGGTCACATATCTTCTCTATGTGTCCGTCCCTCTGGCTCGCATGTCGTGCTTCTCAATATATGAGGTTCAAATATGTAGGGCTAACCGCAATCTGGATAAATGCTAGCCATGCCATTGGTCCACGAAATTTTTGAGGTGACCGCAACCTGGATTGACCGCAATCAGGACACAACCATATTTTCGTGCACATTACAATAACACATGTTACTACAAACCTAAAACTGCACACACAAACGCACTGCACAATCTGTAACTGTCCACCAATTTTCCTGTTTTTCCTCTCAATTTCCGGTCACTTCTCACCGCAAATAATGCGCAGTTTACTTGTCGCATACTTCACGTATAATTGAGGCGATCATGCGCCAGTGCAATCTACCGACGCGGCGCGGCGTCTGCAATTTGTTGTGAAAAGCCGCTTGCCTCGTCATCTGTCCGCATAATCCCATAAACTTACTCTAATAACATGTTCAAACTCGTCTTAACACTCTTACAATCGAAATTAAATTACCGTCAATACAGCCAGTTTCTTGCATTAATGGTCTACTCCTACTTTGACTTCGTGTTGTGTAACAAAAAGTATATTTGGGAAGTCACTTTCTTTATAAAATACAACCTAGGGTATATGAGTCGCAAATTAGGAGTTTGTTGTTATCTATATAATTGGTGGCGTTAGCTTCCTCTCCGGATACAGTGACAGCGTGGCAAATTTACTCCCCCCCCCCACTGTGTTGACAGATTGTCGATGTTATTCTTATGAGTCTATTTTGCCTCTTTAGGATGACAAAATAACACTTCACTCCCTCGCTACATGGAGTAAAGATTGAACTTACTTAGCAGGGGTTAAAACGTTATTTTTCACACTCGAAACTGATAAAAAACTGCTAGCTTTCCGTACAGTGTGAGGAATAGTATATCATTATAAGTACCGAAATGGGAATATTCCGATTAGCGCTGAAGTTTCATGAGTGAGAGGAATCCAAACACAGGAACCAAAAGTTTCCATTACGAGGCGAAGCTGAGCATGTGAGAGTAGGGGAATAATTTTAGTAAGTGCCGGAAAATCACTTTTGGTACAAGCTATGAACAAAACTTTTCATCACGACGCAAGACTAGCGTATGCCTATTTTTGCTTACATTTAGATCATTAAACATTAAAAAATAACTGATTAAAATTATGATCTCAAGTGGTAAAAAAACACTAACGCCCGTAGTGGACAAATGGAGAATTAACTGAGAGCATCGAAAATAAATTTAGGGAGAGGGGAAATCAGCTGATCGATTTTCTCTCTTGCTCTAAATTACACCTTTGGCAAAGAGTTATTTTAGTTGATATCAGGAGTCATCGTAAATAGCTACTTTCCATGAGGAGTGATGAGAAAACTATTTTTCATTACTCTACACACGAAAGTACACTTTCTAAACGTAAAATGAGTTAAGAAAATAGGCTATTCCCGCTACTGCATTTGTGGTGCACGGAAAGTAACCGTTATGGGATTTTGCGGAGCAGACCGATCAGCTGTTGCATTAGGCCGATCAGCTGTTGCATTATGCCGATCAGCTGTTAAATAACGCTGAGTTTCCGAGCAGGTGTATCTCGACATAAGCACCGATGAAAACTCAGCGTTATGAGTTCGGTTTTTTTCTTGATACAAAGTTGAATAAACAAAAAATATTCTTGTTTTTACAAGTATTTCGATATCGTAATGAAAAACAATGTTCCATCTCGTCTCAAAAGTGCAATTGCGGGGCTCGATAGCCTTTTCCCCGCAATAAGTCATTTTCGAGGCTAGTAATGAAAACTACTATTAACAATCACTGTGCACAGCAATATCTTGTCCCTGCAGAAGTTTCCGTTCAAGCACATCTTGTAGCGCTCCCCGTGGACTCTTCTGTCACTTGCTGAGTCTCCTCGCCGTCAGCCTCCGGTACTTCCATCACAGGCCTGCTATAGTTATTGTTAAGCTCCTAAATCTACCGTTCGATGCAGCAGATCGTAAGAGAGCTCATTAATCAGCTCATCGTCATGGACGTTTCAATAGTTCGCAAACCGTTAAACGCACACTTGTTAAGACCATTCATATGGCTGTCATAGCACTTTTGCCAGGATGTCTACGGCGGTGCGGGTTCGATTCGCACTCACGACTAAAACTGACGTGGTGGTGCAACTATTAAAAAAGTTAGTCGATTTGGTTCAACTTTGGTGAGATGGCCTAGGTAAAATAAACGGCGACTTGCATGGAAGTTTAAGCGGGGATCAGTTGATTTTCTGATAGATGCACCTTGGTCTACATTGATTTTGCTACTTTTTACTTGTGTTTACAGTTTCTGTGCCTGCGCGGCTCGGGTTCAGAATAAGGAAGATAGTCATATTTAAACTCCAACATACCAACTTTTTCTAATCGTGCCAAAACTAGATTGAAATTTTGTGTCATGTGTGTGTTGCCAAATAGTCACTCCAGGTCATTTGGGGTTTACGAGTTATTTTACCTTATTATAACGAATTTCAATTGAGAGACAAATTACTATAAATTAATACGTAAACATGTTTCGTTTCCTCCTTTTTTCTCAGTTCATGTCCATCATAGGAGAAATCCGAGCATACCGTTTGAAAGGTTTAGTCCTGTAGACGAGCAGAATCCCATTCTAATTCACATCGGACTCCAGGGCTACGCAAACCAGGCTTTCAAAGTTCCAATGCTAATCTTATGGAGAAAGAATTATTGATTGAATCATTGGTCGGGTCCACGTTCCTCCACCGCAACCGGGATTGGATTTGTTTTGCGATTAGAAAAAAAGGCACGTAACGTCAACAATCAAAATCCCGGTGGGTTCATAAGACGGCAGCAAAATGGCGTCACTAGGATCCACCGGGATTTATCACGTGACCATTGGGGATTTGTCACGTGATTATCTAAATCCCGGTTGCGGTGGAAGAGGTGGATGAACGCGAACCCGACCATTGAATCATCATTGAATCTATCAGCTGTTGTAAAAACAACTGATAGAAAAACAGAAATAGGAAGAACAGATGTTTTAGTTATAAGATGTTTTTAAGTTTCTTGGGTCCCGATCAAGTGAAATTTTTGTCGAATTTTGATCAGGAGGCGATCTCTAGTTACAATAGGCCTATTTTACTAAAGCCATTTACGAAAATAGGCCTACTCTCTCTCTAAACTTTATCCCCTTTTTACAATGAGTACTTGTATTTAAAGTTTGAATTAACTAGTTAGGAAAAAACTATTCCCAAAATAATTGAACATAAAATATTGTACATATCCTGTAACTGCTAACATTTTCGTGTAACGACATCTTGTTTCTCTATACCTCCACAGCCGACCCTGTCATCCGTGACTCCAGTTGTCACTCACTGCGCCTCCTCTATCGCACCTAACCGTCAGTCCCCCGGTTCTTCCATCACGGAGTGGCTAGTTAAGCTCCTAAATCCGGCGTCCGATGCGTCAGATACGTCAGAGAGCTCATTATGCACGCCGCAGTCGCCATTGTGAGTGTCAGCTAATGACACCACGCATAAGCATGACTGGCAGCACTGCATAGATCAACCTGAAGTTTCAATGGCCCCGCAAACCCCTAAACGGGCTATCGACAAATATTTATGTTTTAATTAACTTTCGCTGTAAGGAAATGTGCGAAGCATGTGAGAGATTTAAGAAGTCCTTAAAAATAAAACAACTCTAGTCAACTATTTGTAGTTTTTTATTGTTTTTTTTTTAATCTCTTTTTTCCTAAATCATATTCTATTACCATAGCTCAGCCAATTAGATAGTACTATAGTCCGTTTTTTTAAACCTGATCCTTCTAAGGAGAGATGGTGGTGGGGGTTTGTTTATCCTTGTTAATATCCTATTGGCTGGAATCCTTTGGTTTTTTTATGGTTGTTTTTTGTTGTTTTTGTTTTATTTCACTGTTGCATACCAGCTGGTAATTTTACATCACAACATATTGTGTATCAGTTTTACAATATTATTGGTAGCAGTTGTTTTTTAATCAGTTTATTTTAGAACTGTTACATTTTAACAAGGAATAGGTTTGGTTTCAAAATATAACAGCTGACTAGGAGTTACTAAAACGTTATTTGAGGAAATCTGATACTCGAACATGTTTGTCACGAGTTCCAACGTTTTGTTTACAGTTTACATTTTTTGTTTACAGTTTAAATCTCTCCCCCACCCCAATATTTTCGTGAAGGATCTGGTTTAAAAAAACGGACTATAGTCTACTTGTTGCTCGAAATCGAGCAATATATTTGATACAGTACAAAACTTACATTTAGTTCTAAATCAACGACATCCGACCAATCCAATATTGTGAATGTATTAGTAATCACAAAAAAAACTACACGTATTTTTACAGTTGTACATTGACAAATGTTTAAAATGCTCAACCCAATACCAATAACGGGAAAATTCCAAATTTAATTTATTTATAGCGCTCTTATCCCATTGTAATTTTAATGGGAAATTTTTAGATTTCAATGGTAGATAGTGCCTTTATTTTCAGTCTGATTTTCATCACTTTTTGGCGGAAATAACTACAGTCCAAGCCATATCCAACGGTACTAAAACTTGAAAATCGGTTGAAAATTGTAGGATTAGTTCCCTACACAAAAAACGCCTTAGAGTATTAAATTAGTATAGAGTACCAGGGAGACCGAGCTTAAGCTCGGTAAAATTATTGCTTTCGTTCTCACACAAAGCTCGTTCGCTCCGCTCACTCGCCAGGCCGAAGGGTGCTGCACTTTGGTATAATTTTCTTAAACTACAGTTTAAAGATGTAATACATCGGTTTATATCTACAGTTATCAGCCGATTTTTGTTCAGTTAATAAAATCTCCATAAGGATAACATGGAAACTTTGAAGGGCTCTAGAATGAAAACCGGATTTTTCCCAGACATGGAACCAGCTCCAATCGATTTCTGGTGGCCAAAACCCCCATATTCGATAAAAAAAAAAACAAAAATCCTTGGAGCGAAAAAAAACTTTGCCCGTACAAACAGAGCTTGTTTTAGAGTATAAGAGTACCAGGGGGACCGAGCTTAAGGTCGGTTAAATTATTACTTTCGTTCTCACAGAAAGCTCGTTCGCTCCGCTCACTCGCCCTCTTCCATTTTTAAGACGAGCTCGTTCGCTTTGCTCACTCGCCACACCGAAGAATGGTATCCTTTGGTATAATTTTCCTAAGCCACAGGTTAAAGATGTAATACACTGGTTTATATATACAATTATCAACTGATGATTTTTGTTCCATTTAAAAAATCTCCATAAGGATAACATAAAACTTTGAAGGGCTCTAGGATGAAAACCGGATTTTTCCCAGACATGGGACCAGCTCCAATCAATTTCTGGTGGCCAAAACCCCATATTCAATCAAAAAATCAAAAATCCTTGGAGCGAAAAAAAAACTTTGCCCGTACAAACGGAGCTTGTTTTAGAGTATTAGATAAGATATGAACTGCAAACCTATGCTCACTGATCACTCTCCTACTTCGCACTACTTCGAAAATTTTTATTTCGTAATTGAAGTAACTTTCAAATAGGTATACATTCGGAGTGTTCAGGTTGAAAAAGGTACTGTAATTGTTTATGGTGTAAGCACGTTTATATTATTGAATAATACAAAAAATAACTTACAAAAAGACAACTTATCAATTTAAAAAATCCTATTTAAATTTTGCAAAATTTATCTGCAAAAGTACTTAATGAATATTAATTTTCTTAGATACACGTAGCACTCACTAAATATGATTGTGTGGTATGTTGTATACAATATAGCCTGGATGGGCAGTTTTAGTGGTTATAGTTTTCTAGTTTGAATCCAAAGGTTGCCGGTTCGATCCGGAGTAAAGTTAGTAGCTTTTTAAAGGTTCAATTCCTGACCCAGTAGACATTTGTCATTGGGATATTACTTAATAATACTATCTAACGAATAGTTGAAGCTAGATAGTAACAAGACTGGGGTTTGGACCGTTCCCTGTCAAAACGTATAAAATGATGCAGGCACACAAAATGACACAAAAAATAAAATACCATAATCATCCTCTAAGTTTACACAAAGCACTTGACAAATGGGCAACCTGTTAAAACTATATCCTATACTCTTATACGAGCAATGTTTGCTTGTTTGCTTGTTTGCTTGCTTGCACAATTATCTCAAAAACGGCTCCGACGATTTCCTTCAAATTTTGGAATAAACTTAGTTTTACCTTAAAAATACGATTGAGATGGGTCTCGCCCCCAGGGAAAATCCGGTTTTCGCGCTAGAGCCCTTCAAAGTTTCCATGTTATCCTTATGGAGATTTTTTAAATTGAACAAAAATCAGCTGATAATTGAGCTTTGTGTGAGAACAAAAGTAATGATTTTACCGAGCTTAAGCTCGGTCCCCCTGGTACTTATTTCTTAAAATTGGAATGTCTCGGATTTGTGTGCAAAAATGACAAATTATAGGAATTTTTTCAAGCAGGCTAAAATTTTTTATTTTATATTCTTAGGGTAGTTCTTGATTAATGTAGAAAACTTTTTAATTGAAGGCTGTTAAGAAAATATGATGCAATTAATATGAAATATTTTGCTATTAAAATTTCCCCTCCACTACCCAGGACTGAGGAGTCTCGAGTACTACATTACTACCTCTACGTCGCCTTGCCGATCTGCTATGTTTCATCAAGGTCTGTAGAGAAAAAAGCATGACTTCTTCATAAGGTCAGCTGAATAGCTATTTTTTGTGTTCCGAATATAAAGCATCAAAACTAAAAAGGAAGTCAAGTTGCGTTATAATATTTACCATTACACAGCTGATTAAAAAAAAAAAGAATGAAGCAGTATTGCCACGGGTACGACTGCTCTTTGACACCATTGCTCTTATGGGATGTAGCTCACCTGGCACTACAGCCATCTTGATGTTTCATTGCATATCGTATACAGGGTAACTCCTACCAACGTCCCCCTCTCCTTCAATGTCAAATCTTGATTTACCGCACGAGTGAGTCGCGTTTAAGGATATTTGCTGCGAATAGAAATCGAGCGGCAGTGGATTTGCATTTTAACTGATGCTGTTGAGTTTTCTTCGCTGCAGAAACTACAGATTTCAAGATAGGAGGTTCAGCTTTTAGCGTGCTAGGTATATTTCGACTTACAGGTCTACTTACAAGGGAATAAATTAATTGCAGAATAATGACGACATGGGAACTCTGTGTCAACAGACACGACATGGCGGGTCGTCCGACTTCAACACACTGCAGTTTGGACTATGGTTTGTACAACAGTACCTGAGGGTGACAAACGACAATGTTTCAAAATATCCTGTAACTATGAGAAAATAAACTTTTTCATATATCTGCCAGTGTTAGGTATTTCGATGAGATCAGTCTCAATAAGATGTAATACATCGAAATTAATTTAATGAATCAAAGTCATGGAAAATCGTCAATATAAAACAAATTTATACAAATACTGTATATTGAAGTTTGGTTTTAAATGTAGGATGTAACAGGTCGTTTAAGCATTCCCAGGAGTCAAAACAGCTAGCCATATTATACTTGCTTGTTGAAAGCTCTTTAGGTGAAAAATCCAGAACAATTTACGATTTATCGCTAAATCCAACTGTTTAAAAATATAGACCTTTAATTGCCAAATTGGGTACCTTCTTTAGTTTTTGTAGTCAAGGCCTTTAATGGTTTATTTGATATGAATTCTGGCGGAAAATCGAAAATGGAGAATTAAATCATCTATAACTTTAGTTTTGAGATTTTGCTTTATCTGTTATAGTTTTCGCACAAAATCACTTTTAAGTTGGAAGTTGGGTTTTGAATTTCGGATGAAGTTGTTTGTTTGAAGACACAATTTGTTTAAACATTATAAGAAGTCAAACCCCCCACAAGATGATTGGAAGCTCCAGAACTGAAAACTCAAAAAAATTACGATATCCTCCAAACCTCCATTGGGCTCCGCCTTATTCAAAGTTACCATGTTATTCATATGCATGATTACATTTAGGAATTTTAATTTTTTTTAAACTGCTCTCAATACTGTTCTTAGTAGACTTGAGTAAGTGAGCGCAGCGAACTAGCTTAAAATGACGGCAAGTGAGTGTAGCGAACAAGTTCACCTGAATGCCAAAAAATTCATCGAAAGTGTTTGTTATAGGTAACGAAATAAGGTAGATAGATATTATCTACTTTCCACATGGAATCAGTTGCATTATTATCTATTTTTTAATATTCTTACCTTACCACACATAAAGTTTATACCCATTTGATTTCACGACTAAAAGTATGTAAAATTTCTTGATCACTGTCTTAAGTAACCAAGCAGTTTTACATTTTTTATAGTCGTATGTACACACTTATATTAAAAGAAAGTATTAGCAGACTTCGTCCTAATAAAGACGACAATGTTTTCCAATTACTTTTTCCCATCTCCATCTACACCTTACTAAGGCAATTCTCCCTTATTTGCATCGCAACACTGTCTCACCCGAGGACGACCGATCATTGCCGAAGGGAGCCGAACCAGTGGGCTGGATGACTTACTACGGTTAATTTCGGTACCGAACATGATTTAGCCGAGTTATTTGCATACGTCGAACAGTGTTGCAAGCGAGTTAATTGCGAAAGGTAGCTCTGAAATATGCGCGAGCGGATAACCAGTGTCCATATATCGCAGCGGCGCGGCTTTGAGGCCACGGGGAATCCATCAGACACCACGCGCCATTGTTAGCGGCCGGCTTGTTATGGGGAAACCTATGGGGAAGCGAGTGTGTGTTGTCTGCTAAGCAGTGTATTTTGGGATTCTTATAGGACATAAACTTCATTATGCAAGAAAAACGGGTATCGACTTTTAATAATGTACTTTGTAATACTGTATGCAGAAGCTTTTTTTGTGTCTGTCTACGCTAGTGGCATTTTTTAACGTTTTGACGGGGAACGGTCCAAACCCTAGTCTTGTTACTATCTAACATCGAACAGTTGTTATAAAGCATCATTAATTAATAGCCCAATGACAAATGGCAACTGGGTCCAGAATCGATCCTTTAAAAATCTACTTTCCTCAGGATCGAACCGGCAACCTTTGGATTCAAAGGCGAGCTGTATAACCACTCAGCTACCCAAGTAATAAAAATTGTTACTCTTTTTATAAGTAACAATCACACCCGTCTACGAAACTATTAAACTTCCAAGATTCATGTTTAATCGTTGACATTTTTTGTGTAAGGAACTTCTCCTACAGTTTTTAACTGATTTTAATTATTGTGGTATCATTGAATAGAGCTTGCCCATGGTTTCTAATGTAACTTGGTAGATATTTACCCAAAATGGAATTACATTTATTTTTCCCATTTGATTAACAATAATGTGAAGCATAAAATGATTTTTATTACTAAGAGATGTAAAGAGTAAAAGCAATGAAAACAAAAACGTATAAAAGTGTATTTGTTCATGCCAAAGAGATTGTGATAATCCATGTAGGATACAAAGGTAAGCGAACTCCGTTTTAAAAGCCTATACAGTATAGACATCAATATTCAATCTAAACTGCCCGATTTAGAGCAATGGGTACAATATTTGATTTGAATGTAGTGTCATTAGAAAAATAATAATGATATAACTCGAATATAACTGATTGACAGAACTGTAAGTGGAGTAGTAACTTAATATATTTTGAACGTAATAAATATTTAGAGCAATGGGTACAATATTTGATTTGAATGTAGTGTCATTAGAAAAATAATAATGATATAACTCGAATATAACTGATTGACAGAACTGTAAGTGGAGTAGTAACTTAATATATTTTGAACGTAATAAATATTTAGAGCAATGGGTACAATATTTGATTTGAATGTAGTGTCATTAGAAAAATAATAATGATATAACTCGAATATAACTGATTGACAGAACTGTAAGCGGAGTAGTAACTTAATATATTTTGAACGTAATAAATATTTAGAGCAATGGGTAAAATATTTGATTTGAATATCGTGTTATTGTAAAAATTATAATGATTGAACTCGAATATAACTGATTGACAGAACTGTAAGTGGAGTAGTAACTTAATATATTTTGAACGTAATAAATTATTGGCTGTTTTACAACCTAAAAATGAAATATCGTATGGCTTCTAGTGGAGAGAGGTCAGCAAATAACTGACAGTTCTTACCGCCTCAAAGGCCTGAACGTTTTTGTTTCTACGCGGGTGGACCGCCAGCTTAACTTGACTTCCGAACCATGCGGTGGTGAAAAATGTCTCCGTTTGATGTATCAAAAACGGATAAGTACCCAAGCTTCCTCAACAAGTTAAACTTCCCATCCACCAATCCGGTCCGTGTCGCACTGACCTGACAGAGCTGCTTATCCTATAAGGTCATCTGCACCTAACACGATCTCAGAAGCTCTGATGAATTAGTTTTTTTCTGCACAGGTGAAAGTTAATTAGATAAGTCGAGTGGTTATATTTCCCAGGGACTTCTGAACTATCGGACGTCGCAGGGCACTCCCTCTTGACAGCTACAGAAGCAACCCATTACCGGCAACTTTCCGTCTCGCTATCTCCACGGGGGCTCCAGTCCAACCTGTGGGGGAGATGCTTTGTAACTTACTTGGTCATCGTAATTTGATACTACTAGTATACGTGTTGCTGGAAATCGAGCAATTTATTTTAATACAGTACAAATGTTGCTTTAGCTGTAAATCAATGACATCCGACCAATCCAATAATGTGAATATCTGTAATCGCTAATAACTACACGTATTTACAGCTGATTATTAACAGATGTTTAAAATGCTTTATTCAATTCCAATATAATTTTAATGGGAAATTTTGAGATTTCAATGGCGGATACCGCTTTTATTTTCAGTCCGATTCTCATCAGTTTTTGGCGGAAACAACTACAGACCTTGTCCTATCCAACGACACTAAAAACTTGAAAATCGGTTGAAAATTGTAGGAGGAGTTCTCAACACAAAAAAACCCTTAGCGTATTAAAAAGGTATGAGGTGGCCCGTGCGCAAATTGCCCATTTTACGATTCTGTATGAGTGAAACTCACCTACAGTACGTGAATGTTGATTATGAAGTGACAGAGATCTATTTTTGTTTACTATCTGGCTTTCAAAATTCATCTGAAAGTAATCAGCTGTTAAATTACAAATCACATTAAAGAACTTGCAATAAAAGTTGGTCAACATTTCAAAGCGCCCTCTAGAAATAAATCAAAGGCGAGGGGGGCGATGCCCGAAACGATATGACCTTTTTAATTACGATTCGTCACTGCTCTATTTAATAAACTTTAAAATGACACCTCAATCTTAAAAATCGGTTCAGTAGGTCGAGAGAAAAAGGGACATAACAGACGAAACCCTTATAGAAATAAGAAGATAGATAGATATTGACTAATTTAAAAATAAACAAATTATTTCTAAAGTGGCTATATAGAAGCCTGTTATGTTTCAAAACCAAAAACTGAGCAATTGATTAATACTGTTCATCGATAAAATTATCATGGGTATTTTCTTTATGGGTATTAAAAAAATCATATGTGTAAAATTAACTGGCTTTAAAATAGTATATCTAGTTAGAATGGGGGTTTGCCGGGCTCGAGATCGTGATTCAAGTTCGGAACGAAATCGAGAACTTGAAATGGTCAAGAGTTACAAAACGTTTTTGGCCGATACGAAAGATATTTTTCATCACACTACACTATGCAATAAATTCTTAATAAATAAAAAAATATTTTATTCGTCCATAACAAATTAAACAAAACATTAACCTGTCGAGATGTACTGCCTGTGTTTCTAGTTGCTACAAAACCTCTTCACACCAGCTAACGTCACCGAAACCAGAATACTCTGACGGTAGGTGACAACTACAGCTGATTACAAGGGCAAACAATTAAGATCCCAAGACGTCATACCTATTTGAGAGTTACTATCAGGTGAACTAGGTACCAACATCGTCAGTGATTATTTATTTAATTTGTTGGTGTAGTTGTCACCTACCTTATTATATTCTAGACTTCTTGATATTGTTTCCACAAGGGGTTTCGAGCCAAAAATTGTCGGCCCTAGACCTCAAACACATGATTATCGATGTGTTATTGATGTAAAGCAATGAGAAGTATTATTTTCAAATGTAATACTAAACCATTTGTTGCAGGGATTATGAAAAATGTAGTGAACTGCTAGGCTATTTGTTTAACCGGCCATGAGTACCTTTTAACGTCTCACTTTAAATCTAGTCCTACACGTTACTATATGACATAATGTAAATGAAATAAATTCAATTCTCATAAATTGAAGGCATACAAATTTTAATCAACTAGAGTTTTTCGGCCATATAATTGTTTTTAAACCAATTATATTAAGTCAAGTAGTAAGCCGCGTCCGCACTGGCCAAACATTCGTGATGAACTTGTTCGGGGAACACAAAAAGTCATTCCAAATATTTTTGTCGTTATATTCTTAAGACATATTTCTTGAGAAGCTATTGAGAAAGAAGAATTAATACCACTTTATCAAATGTAGTGCTGCAAATGTATATTGAGCGGCCGCAAAACAATAAAATAAAAATTAAATTATTCTATTGTAAGTCAGGAAAGATAAACAAACCCCTATCCGTTTCCTTTTTTTCCTTTATTATTCTCTATAGCTCTACATTAAATCAGGTGATAATGAAAATTTCACTATTCAATGGACAGCCCTCTCCTAAAACACCTCTACCATCGTCAAAAATCACTGAAACATCAGCTGATAAATAATAAATATTCATCTTTCATCATTTATATTGTTTTAAAATAATCCGTGAGGAGGTTATTCTTGAACATGACAGATTTTCGTTCTGTACCTTTAAAAAAGCCTTATGAAGTTGATGTAGTCAAGCCTTTGAAAAATTTATTGAGAGTAATTAACAGCACATCTAAAAAGTCACAAGACTTCTCAAGTCAAATAAATGAATTTAGCAAGCTTAGGACGAATGCTCTATGGAAAGCTTATGACAGGCGGGATGGTGCTTTAGAAGTAATACATTCATATTATGACCAATTGAATGCTTTGGAAAAAAGGATTCCAGTTTATGAACTACAGATTCCTTTCAAGTGGAAAGATGCTTTTTTCAAAGGCATTTTCTCATCAAAGACGACATTGACAATTGCTTCCACAGATTATGAAAAAATATGTGTTTTGTTCAACATTGCAGCCCTACAAAGCTTCATTGGTTCATCACAAAGCCCAGAAGATGACGAGGGGCTGAAGATAGCGGCTAAGATGTTTCAACAATCTGCAGGGATATTTGATTATTTGAAAGCCAATGTTATAAAAACACTGCAAAGAGAACCTACTCCGGACCTCTACCCAGACACTCTAGCTACTCTCTCTTGTATCATGCTCGCACAAGCTCAAGAAGTTTTTGTTTACAAATCAAGGCGTGATCAAATGAAAAATGAACTGATAGCTAAAATATCCAATGAAACCTCGGTTTTGTATGGAGAAGCACTAAAGTTGATTCAGAATCCACACACCACTTATCTTTGGGACAAAGAAACTCTTCCTACCTTATCGGGTAAGCATGAGATGTTCTTGGGAATGGCAGAATACTATCAAGGTTTGGAATGTAAAACCAAAAAAGCATTGGGGGAGCAAATAGCCCGTTTAAAGCTTGCTATAGACCACTTAAAATCTGCTATGAAAATCTCAAACAAATTGACAAAAGCGAAAAATCTGATTAATGAGGTAGAGATCGTGTTAAGAGATGCTATTAAGGACAACGAAAGCATCTTTCATGAAAAAGTGCCAGATAGCAAGTCTTTACTTCCAATAGGTAGAGTGTCTCTCGTCAAACTACAACCAATACCTGAGCAGTTCTCAAGTGATTTTAGAGACTTGTTTGAAGATTTAATTCCCGCTGCAGTGCAAAAGGTGCTAGTTCTGTTTGAAAATAGAACAAGAGAAATTGTACAATCGGAAGTTTTTAAACTTCGGGAGGCCACACAACTTCTTAATGGCATTTTAGCTTCCTTGAATCTTCCTGCAGCGATTGAGGACATAGAAGAAAAGGATAGTATTCCCCAATCTCTTGTGACAAAATCTATATCTGTTATAGATCATGGAGGGCCCTTTACCCTTATTAGAATGTTAGACAATCTGTCTTACCTACAATATCGCAATACCGAGATATTAGATGAGATAGAAAAGATGCTTAGTGATGAAGAGGAATCAGATGAAAAACTTCGAAAGAAATACAAAGAAAAATGGACTAGAAAAAACTCGTCTCGATTGACTTGCTCATTCAAAGCAAACTTAGAAAAGTACAGAAGAACTATTCATACTGCAATTCAGGCCGATAAATCTGTTAAAGATAAGTTTTACGAACACAAGATCTATATAGAAATCCTAGGCAGTGGCCCAACAGCGGTGGCTAAAGCACTGCCTCGTGCCGCTATAAAAAAGGCTGATAAAAATTCACAACCCGTAAATCGCCTGGGGAACCTAAGTAGTGGGAAAAAGCCACTTCTAAACCGGAAGTGACGTCAGCTGCCAGGGCAGCTGCAGGGGTCAGATGGTGTCAGTTGCCAGGGCAGCTGCAGGGTGCAGATGGCGAGAGCATATGCCCTGAATTTGAAGTAGAATTGGGCATGAATGAAGAGTTAGTTGAAAAGTAAAATTCAACTGTGTTAACTAAACTCTAAAAGTTGAACAAAAATTAAGAGTAAGATCAAAACTGAAATTCAACAGTTATAACTGGGGGCCTAGAAAGTATGTCAAGGTCATCCAGAGTAAGTTTTAAAAAAGCCTACCCAACTACCACCAGAAATAGTTCAAAGTTGAACTAGTTGGTGATAGTGGGATAATTCATTTGTGCCATGGGAGAGGTGTTTATTGTTTGAAAGTTGGCGATTGAATGAGAAGCGCCGCCTAGGGAGAGGGCTTATAAAATGGCAACCTTCTCCCCACCACCCATTCCCCCACTCCTTTAGACCAATAACCGGTCGCCGACTCTATGTGGTGAAACTGAACTAGACATGGCGGCCGCCATGGATAAGTCTAACCTCAAACCTTAGCTTAACTGAAGAGAATAGAGGAGCATGAAGTAGGAATTGTGGTGACAGCGCTTATATGAGGAATAGTAGGGGTAAAATAAAAAAACTTGTTGAACACAGTCGATAGGTGTAACAAGTTCAAAGTTGTTGAATTGTAACATAGAATGCAAAATGTTGTAAATAACATTATCATCAACATTAACCTGCGAAGTCTTTGAGTATAATGGGTTAAAACTGTACTTCTTCCTAACTCTATTTAAATTAGTTCTACACTTTGAAATTGAAGGTTTAGAAGTACTTCGTAATATGTGTTGTGTTCGCAAAAGCTTTAATTTTAAACATTGTGCAGTCATCATAACCGATGTGTTAAGTTCAGAAGTTAAAATAAGACTGAGATATAAAATGAAGTGTAAAAGAAATTGAAACAGAAAGCCAGAGTAGTAATTTTATAGGTTAGAATTTACGAAGGCTATTCCATGGATAATTCTAACCTCAAACCTAGTAAGTGAAGTAGTCATAACATAAAACTAACGAGAGATGATGACCGAGCGGATGCGAGGCAATGAATGTTTGTAGCGCGATAAACTACCCACCTTTATAGAGGCAATAACTCCAGCCAGATGGCGGCAGATGGCAAGCAAATGACTGGTTGACCGACTTTCACCTGAGTAGTAAGAGAAGTAGGGTTCTGTGTCTATCCCTACTCCTTGGGGTCAATGACCGACCGGAAAGGTCAATGACCTCCCCCCCCCCCCTCCCCCCCCCCTCCCCCTCCCCCCCCCTCCCCCCCCCCCGAAAAAATGGAGCCCCCCCCCCACTCCTTCCCCCACTCCTCCAGGTCAATGGCCGGTCACTACCGGTTGTTGACTTTATGTGGTGAAACCAGACTAAATATGGCAGCTGCCATGGATAATTCTAACCTCAAACCTGCTGCGCATGCAACGAGTTCTCCGGATCGGAATAGTGACTATGCTATTGCGCATGCGCCTAGTCCTGTATTACTCACTTTAGCGCTACTGCACATGGATAATTCTAACCTCAAACCTTGGTTTTGCGTTGCTGTGCATATGCTGCTCCCCACTCCTTCGCCTTCCTTTTACACTGCTGCGAATTGGACTGGATTGAACATTGTACTGGAGTGAAACAACTTCCCCCACTCCTTGAAAACCCGAGGAGCGATAGGAGCTATATCTTTGCTTCAGTCGCCAACAAACTTTCATAGCGAAAGGTTGTTGGCGACTCAGCAAGAGGTTTCAAATATATAGTAGGCCTATATATATTTGAACTTCTTCTACTATGTTGCGTTTTTTAATGCAATGTGGTATGTGTGTGTGTGTGTGTGTGTTTAGTTTTAAGGTGTATTTAATTTAAGAAATAATTTGCGCATTGCGATGTTAGTTATAAGTTGGGTTTAGCATTAAGGTGTATTAATTTTTAAGAATAATGATGGTATTTAGCATTAAGGTGTATTAATTTTAAGAGGTGTTTAGCATTAAGGTGTATTAATTTTAAGAATAATGATGGTATTTGGTTGTGTTGAATTATTTGGTTTTTAATAATGATGTGTTGGTACTAATAATTTATGTTTGTTTTGTGCATTTGTTTTGCCTTACAGCTAGATGTTAGGGGGTAGATTAACTGTAAATTCAGAAGTTCAGTTGAACTTCATTTAAAATGGGTGGGACATCCGCAAGTCGGACTTTTTTTGCATTTTGTTTAGGAATATGATGGGTGGGATTAGTTTGGGTGGGGTTAGAGTTGCGTTTCTGCATTAACTGTTCCAGTTTCCCTGAAATTAATGGTTACGCTTTGATGCGGACGGGAAGTTACGCTTTGATGCGGACGGCCCAGGGACCTCCCTTGCAGAACGTAACTAGTGGGTTGGGAGTGGGAACCGCTAGGCAAACAGGGTGGTGGGAACAGTATTACTGTTCCCATCACCTTGGATCATTATAAATCTTGAATGACCTTGACCCATTTTCGGAAGGGTCAATGACCCCCCCCCCCGAAAAAAATGGAGCCGATTCCCCCCCCCCCCCCGAAAAAATGGAGTCGACCCCCCCCCCTCCCTCCCCCACTCCTACCCCCACTCCTTCCCCCACTACGGGTGAACGACCGGTCATGACCTGAAAAATTAAAATGGCTATAACTTGATAACGGATTGACGGATTTGGACAAGCGATACATCATTGAAAAGGTCTATGCAAGACAAACATTTTGGTAAAAGAAGAATTTGGTTATCTTATTTTAGTCAAAAGTTATGCGAATTATTTTAAATAAATACCTTCTCTTTCCCCTTTTCCCCCACCTCCCAGGTCAATAATCAGTCTCGGCCAGCTGCTACCCCTCTCATTTGCATATTGTTATAAAAGACGTACCGACTGCGGCTAACATTTCATTCTGATTCCAGACGTTACGCTGCGAACTTGGAGCCACAACCATGTTATCTCTGCCAACTACAACTTCTACTTTAACTTCTACTTCGACTTCTATTTCTACTACGGCTGTTCCTGCACCTAAGAAAACTCTTCGCCTCAAAAACCTTCCTGATTGCTACAAGAATCGACTTGCATCTCAACCTTCAACTTCTGGAGCTATTCTTCCGCCAACTAACACTTCTAGACTTCGTAGTATTTTTTCACCGCCTTCGCCTTCAAAGGACTCCGCACCACCATCAACTACTATGCCGCCACCGCAGAAGCCAGTTCACCACCATCCTAATACCCCTTCCGTTGAAACCATTGTTCATCGTCTAAGCACACCCATTATCCCACTATCACCATTGCCTCCTACTCCACCACTTAGTACACCTGAAGATCATACCTATCACAAAACTGAATCCTCTCAACCTGCTACTAAATCATCTCCTAAATCAGCTCCTAAACCAGCTTCTAAACCAGCTCCTAAACTTACTCCTAAACCTACTCCTAAACCCGCTCCTTCAGAGCAATTTCAATTATTACAAGAACAGCGTCGTAGGGCATTTAGCCGTCCCACTACTTGCCCTGAAATGCTTACTAGGGGAATTAAGAAAGGATCACCTTGTGGGAGGAAATGTGTAAAAAACGAAAGTTTTTGCCGTGTACATGTCGTAAAACACATTTCTGAACTACAAGTGACAGAAACCCCCACTGTTGAATACCAATCCAAAATTATTGGTGTGAAAGGAAATAGGCTTAAGAGAGGTTGTGTCTATTTTTTTGAAAGTGTTATTGACAACGAACACATTTTGGCAACTTGTAACGGCGTAAGATATAATATTAAAGTGATTGAATCCTTGCGCAAAGAGAAATCCGTTTATGAGTTAGACTCTAAAGACTATCTCCTCAGACACAAACTGGATGGTATTACAAGGTGGGGGCGTAGCAAGTAAATTCACATAGCTTTTTCCAAATTATTGCTTAAAAAAATACTGGGGGAGAAACACAACGCGTTATAGCGTCGTGTTTCTCCCCCATTATTTTTTAACACTCTAAGTCTCGTGACCTACTAACCTACTTCCATCCAAGTAGTAAGAAAAGTACTTGCCCCACTCCTTTGGGTCGATGACTGGTCATGGTCAGCACCTACCCCTCATTTGCATACTATTATAAAAGCGGAGCGAGCGTTGGTCACCCCTTCATTTTTCTTCTACATGCCGCTCTTGTCGTTTCGTCTCTGCTGTTTATAATATTTCTTGCTTCAAAATGCCTCCTCATCTGAATGAAAATTTTAATTTTTCTGAAATTTCTGATGTTTTTGAACAATCTGAAGACACTTTAAGTAACGACAGTGAAAGTGAAGATGATGAGGACGATGATGATTATACTGTTGAACTTAGTGAAGAACGTAAAGTCATAGCAATTGATCCACAATTTCCATTTGATACAATAGAAAAGTTTATGGCTGAAGCTAATAAATGGTTGGACTCAGGATGTTATGTACGAATTGACTCTTTTATATTGTATGGTGATAGTCATTCTTTCCTTGTCACACCAAATGACAGAGACCGCATGTTGGAGTGGGCACAATCTATGATGGAGTGCTACGAACAAGGTGTGGACACTGGCGGCTATTTTCTTGCACAACTAGTGTAATAACAAATTACCCTTCCCCCACGTAGTGAAGAAGGAAAAGAAATATTAGGAATCTAATTATAATACTTCCTTCCACATATAAAGAAGAGGGGGAAAGGAGTGGGGATTATAAAGTGGTGGGGGAATGTGTATAAATGCAGGTTGTTTGAAGAGACTTTTATTATTATTGTGGCTTTAGCAGAAACAACATGGAGTTTAAATCTTCAGCAAAAATAAGGAATAATATAATAAAGAAAGAAATTCGCAAGAAAGAAAAGATTGAACTTATAAAATTACAACTTATAATACCTTCCATTGAAATTGGATGTAGCAAACTAAAGACTTTGGTGAAAACTAACGAATATTTGTTACAATTGCTAAAAACAATCGAAGAGTTGAAGAGAAAGAATGGACATTCTACATAGTAAAATTTGAACATTTTAATATAAATAAGTAAACTGAAAAAAGTAGATGTAGAATAGAGAGCGAGGAATAGATCACTTTGTGGTAATGGACTAACATGCCACTTAGTGCTCTATTCCTCGTTCTCGCGTTAAAATTGGATTACCTTGACCTATTTGTTCGACTGTTAGAATTTGGTTAACACTGTTGAATTTCAGTTTTGAACTAATGTTTATTCTTGTTCAAATGTTAGAGTTTCTTAACACTGTCGAATTTTAGTTTTGAACTAACTTTTAATTTATGCGAATTTTTAGTTCAACTCTAGTTAATTTATGTGCAAATTTAGTTTAACCAAGTGCCTGTGCTCTAGCCATTTCCACCCTAACATTTGTTCTTTCAACATCTGTCCCATAACATCTGTCCTAATAGATGTTTGGAGGGCAGGTGTTTGGTTTTAAAAGTAACTAAAATTAGTTGGGTGGGGGAAAGTTAGTTAAAGCTTGAATATAAAGAAGTATATACTAAAACTCCAATGGGAATAAAGAACACGAATGAACAATTAGTTTGTTGAAGGTTAATATTTTTATTTAAAAAGTTTGATTTCCTTGTATACTGAAGAAGATGAAATAGTGGTGGGGGGACCGTTATAAAAGGAGGAACGCGAGAGCCTATTTCATTTCTTGGCAAAATTTCGAAGAGTAAACATCTCAACATGTATCGTTGCGATAAATGTTCGGAATCGTTTCACGATGAAATTCTATTAGACTGTCATAAAGAACTAATTCACAACAACCCAGAAGAAAAACAAGAACAACAAGAACAAGAACAACAAGAAGAACAAGAACAAGAACAAGAACAAGAACAAGAACAAGAACAACAAGAAGAACAAGATGAAATAACAGCAACATCTTCAACTACTTTACCGAATCTACAAGTATTTGCATTACCTGGTAAAGTAGTAATGCATCATAAGATTCAAAATGAAAACTTGAAGCTAGAAGAATTTATTAGAGAAGCAAAACCAATCGTAAGTAAAATTTTAAAAGAAGAATTGAAAAGATTAAACTTTCTTAAATTTGGTTTACTACTAGAAGCTATGTTTATAAATGTACAAGAAGAATTATCACCAAGAGGATTCATAACAAAAAAACCGAACCATTATGGAAAGTTCAAACATTGATTCAATAATAAAAAATTGTATAGAAGAAATATTAACAAAAATTCAGGAACACGAAGGAAGAGGATCCGGATGGAGTCTTACAAGTATTGAAGTATTAGATATAAGAGTTCACAAACATGGATATGGACTAATGGGATCTAGTTACATTCCTTTACCAAAAAGAATTGAAAATACAAAATCTTGTGTTAATGTTAAAAATGAAGACAATGAATGTTTTCGTTATGCAATGACAGCTAAATTTGTACCACCACTTCATGTGAATAGACCTAACCAAGAATATGAAAATCAAAGATTTAGATACAATTTTCAAGGAATCACTTATCCTGTATCACTGAAAGATATATCAAAATTTGAGAAGAAAAATC
>CM061534.1:174357793-174483936 GCA_030545055.2 Neoaliturus tenellus | reverse complement strand
TTTCATTCATTCATTCATTCAAACTACCCTTAAAAATAAAAAATTAAAAAAAATGAAAAAACCCTGGGTTTGGACCTACATACCGAATTTCACCAAAATCTGACCATTGGGGCATTTTCTAGCTCTGTTTACATCTAGACACACACACACACACAGACAGACATCACTCAGAAAACCACTTTTTTGGACTCAAGGGCACAAAAATGGATAAATCTACCAACAACTCAAACTCGAAAATTTTGACAATACTTTCTCCATATACTATGGTATAGGGGGAGAAAGTAAAAGAGGTCTTAGCTCAGCATATTTTAATTGGCTGGAAAATATAATTCATTTCCTTCATTAAAACATTGATTAATTATTGAGCATAAAGGTGCCGAAATCAAATCAACTGTTTTCTTGATTACTTTAACGAGAATATCGTCCCACCCTACCAATTTTTAGTTTTTTAATTTTTTGAGTTTCTTTTTTTTACTTTTGAAATTGTAATAGAACTGAATTTAAATTCTGGTAAATTAGCATTAATTTTTTTGTTAATTTTGTTGCAATGTCTATTACCTTGAACTACATTTAATATCATTTAAAAAATTCAAAAACTTGCCATTGAAAAAATTTGCTATAATTTGTCCGTTACTTAGTTTATTGCCACTGATACACAAATCAGGAAAATCTACACTGTCTGATTTTAAATCACCAAGTGCAGATTGTACAACTTTCCACACTGCCTTACTCCTATTATCAGATTTTGATATTATTTTAGTTATTCATTTTCTTAGCCTTATCACATACTGTCTTAAATATTTTCCTGTACCTATTATAATAGTTCTGAAAGTTTACATCTTTGTTGGTTTTAGCTATCCTACTAAGTTCTCTTTTATTTCAACTTGCAATTTTTATACCGTTTGTCACCCAACTCTTATTATTTTTTAATTTAATTTAAGTTGAATAAATTTGAATAAAAAACAATACTTAAAACTAGCCCTAAAAAATTTTGATAAACATATTAAAGTTTGTTTGCGCATCATGTGCACTTGACAGATTCCAATTTATTGCATAAACACATTCATAAAAGGGACACATGTTTTTCTCAGAAAAAAAAAATAGTTTTTAGCACTAATTTTTCTGTTTGAAAACAGGTTCCATTGAGAGGAATGTTAATAGAAAGGGCCCTATGGTCAGAAATTCCCAGCTCAGGGTCCATTCTTGATGATGAGTCTGAATGGAACATGAGTGTGTTATCATTGACTATGTACACTGCCGTGAGTAGACTTCTCATAGCATAGGCGTGTTTGAAACATTGACGGTGGTGTGATCTCGTGCGGGCGTACATGGAAGTACAAGAGTCATATGATAGGCAAGTCAGTGCTACCACTCTTCTCAATCAAGGACTAAACATTTTATAATGGAGGTTTTGTTTATGTTGTGATGAAATGTTTTTGCAGCACTGTAAATTAAGCTAAATAATAACAACATCGATGGCAGCGACTCTGGTGCCGGCGTACACGAAACTTCCAAATTTTTGCCTCAAACTAAATGCATTGGATGAGAGGTCTATTCACGGTAGTGTATATAGTCAATGGTGTTATTTGAAAGAATGTTATCAATACCTTTACTTGAGTTCTGGGTTATTCTTGTAGGAGAACAAAAGTTTGTCTTAAAGCCTTAATTACTTATTAAATTTAAAAATAGGTTTCAGTGATTGGGTGATTTTGACGTTCCTAAAATATCTATATTAAAGTCTTCTGCTATGTATATCTGGTGAGTTTTAAAATACTTTAGTAATAATGTTAAAAGTAATTCAAATTTGTCTTAAAAATATTTTTCAATTAATTTCATAAGGAGTCCTATAGATTGAAACTATAATTGATTTTATAGAAGGAAATTCAATACTGCAAGCTTCAAAAATATCTGCCTTATTGTAGACACCTATATAAATCTTTTCTTTCTTTAAAATCATGCCCTTGTGTTATTAAAATACATGAAACTCCTTTTTCATTATTTTTCCTACAGTAAAAAGCTCATATTTCATAATTTTTAATACTAGAAATTATGTTAATTTGATCTGTCAATAGCCAATGTTCATTAAACCATACATCTACAGTTGAATCTTCCAAAAATATTTGCACTTCGTGCAGTTTTTTTTATAACACCTCTTTGAACATTGATGCATTAACATTAAACTAGTTTAATTTTAATTTTCCAGTATATTTTTACATTTTTCCCACTTGACACACCTTACATGAAACTTGAGGCCTTACATGAAAAGCAATAATTATCTTGAAGCAACAGACTTAGATTATTATCTACTATTGTTGTTACTACTTGGTGTTGGATGTTAGCTATAACTTATATACAGTTATATATTTATAATTGTTTTTCAAGTCCTAATTGCATTTAGGCCATATAAAATTTTAAGTTGGCGTTTTTTCATGTGCATCAATTTAACCGGACAATTCATTATCCGGCAGCCTGATCCCTAGAAGACCAGCTATTTTAGCATGTGAAAAGCATGCTAAAATAGCTGGTTGATGAAAAACCTACTGTCAGTTTTTTTCATCAAATATTCAATTTTACATAATGCATCCTCCAATAAAATTAATTTAATTTTCTTCTTAAAAATACTAATATCCATTTTCAAACCTTCTGGCTATGTGTTGTATAATTTAATTACTTGGTGATGTTGAATTGATTTTGTTTTGTGTTTGAGGAATTACAAGGTGAGATTTATTTTACACTTTTGTACTATTTTTAACCTCAAAAGGTTTTACATTATTCTTTACAAATAACCATGATTCATATATGTATAGTGAAGGAAATGTCACAATTTTATTAATCTTTGCAAGGGTAATGTCTTGGGTTTTTAAAGCTTGTAACTTAAATATTTGATTGCATCTTGCTGCAGAATATCCCGTATACTTATTCCATATTTAATTTGAGGATAAAATAAACCATAATAAGCAGATAACAATAATTGGAGATCACGGAATTTTGGCAATTTTCTTAAGACAAAAGTCGAGCTGCTTAAATTTTTGCTATGGTTCTTGATAATTTAGATTTTTGTAAATTCTTAAATAAATAATTTTATTGTTGTTCTTTCAATGATATTTCCATCCATTTCTAAAGGTATATTGTGTTCTCTCTATTTTGTATATGTTTAAAATCAACATATATCATTTTAAATTTATTCTATTTGCGAATACATTGCACAAGAGAATCGGCTGCAATGTATGCTTGATTTCCAAATTTTCTCCTTCTCTATTTGACATAAATATAGTTGTGTTGTCAGCAAAAAGGACATGATCTGATTTGTTTGGATATTCACTAATGTTATTTATGTATAATAAAAAACGTATTGGGCCGTATGGGTGGGAGTATAGTAAAAAACGTATGGGTGGGAGTACCACCAATCCTTGTGGTACTCCACTTTTACATTTAAATTTGTCAAAGATTTCATAATGCACACCTATGCAAAATCTTGTCATTGAAGTATTATAGTGTAATACCGGCTTAATATAGGTAATTGAACTGGTAGGCTTATAGACAAAGTACGTAAACTATTATCTTAACTGTTTGTCAATACTATTAAATACCTATTTTTTATTAATACTCTTGTTGTTATAAGCTGTGTGCTGCTGTTACTTGTAAAGCAATATCACTTATTTATTAAAAAAACTGAAGGCAGGAATTTCTTAAAAAACACTTAGGTCTATTTGGTGAATTGAAGGTATATTTGCCCCTTAATAGTAATAAAATTTCTCAAGATTGACAGAAAACAGAAGAAATCAAGTTTGTTTATTTTTCTTCAAATACAAGTTGTTTTATTTACAGGCAGAATAAAGTTGAAGAGAAACATCACCATGAGAAAGGATCGAATCACAAACATGTGAGGTGAGTTGATAGATATAAATACATAAAAACTATGAGTTAATATAATATGTCCTTGGAATTGAATGCATAAGTTAGCAGGCTAACTGTCTTAAGTATAAAATTGAATAAGATAGATACCCTTGCTATTCAGAACAGTATTTCAAATAAGGGGATTTGTTTAGTAGCCTATTAATTTCCAGGTAGACTGACTAAAATGTGAACTTATTATTGACATGCCATATTTTTCATCTTGTAACAAAAGTCATAGTAATGATCATATAAAATAGGGCGTATACTTACATGGAAATCCTGGAAAACAGCATTGTATTTATTTTTCTTTGTATTCAGTATGTTATATTCATTATATTATATAAGTTCGGCCATAGGACTTTTTGGAAATTCCATCCATCTATCTTTCTGGCCTTTAAAGTTTATATGTACCCATTGCTCATCCAAGGTTTTAAGTTCGGTTTCTATTTTAAGGATTTTTGGTTGTGGGTTCCTCCAATTTCAAATATAACTTCTTATATCTCTCAAATCACTTCTTTTAACAAAATAATTTTGAATCTAAAGTAAATCTTAATATTTGTCAGTCTTTTAAGATAAATTATATTAGTTTGTCATGGCATTATTTGGCAGAAGCCAAATAATGTTTTATTTATAAACTTTTATGTTTACAAACAGAAAGTTTACAGCGAGTACATCAATTCATTTCAGTTCAGACGCACGCTGGAGTTTTCTGTTTCCCCAAGTAAATTCACAAGCTTATTCTCAACTATACATTACCAGCTCCGACTCTTTCAGTCAGTCTACTTTTTCATAACAAGATATGATTGAAATTTATAAACATCAATTCTGGTTACTTAATTTGCCAGTTATTTTCCAATCGATTCCACTTGAACGGTGGGTTTGTAGTAATCAGATAGTCTCCTGAAAATGATTCAATACCTAGTTAACACTGTCTCCTATTGATTTCAGGAATTAATTGGTCAATCACATTTGAGGTGGGTCAACTAACTAAAATAGTTATTTTTGCTGTAAAACTGCCTGAACTGTTGTTGGTGTTGGATGTAAAATTGCTGAAATTGGAAGTAAAATTACTGAAACAAGATTACAGTAAACTCTAGATTATCTCATGTATTGGGATCAAATCCAACACTTATCCAATTAATATATTACTAGTATACGTGTTGCTCGAAATCGAGCAATTTATTTTAATACAATACAAATGTTACTTTTATCTCTAAATCAATGACATCCGACCAATCCAATATTGTGAGCATCTGTTATCACCAAAACAACACGTATTTACAGCTGATTATTAACACATGTTTAAAATGCTTTATTCAATCCCAATGTTATTTAAATGGGAAATTTTGAGATTTCAATGGTGGATAGCGCCTTTATTTTCAGTCCGATTCTCATCAATTTTTGGCGGAAACAACTACAGACCAATCCCTATCTAACGACACCAAAAACTTGAAAATCGGTTGAAAATTGTAGGAGGAGTTCTCAAGACAAAAAAACCCTTAGCGTATTAAATAAGTATAGATGTGCTATTATAGTTAATGCAGGGTGTCCACATTCTGGAAAGTCAGGGAAATGGACAAAGATTCTGGAATGTCAGGGAAATTCACCCTAAGGATGGATACGTGGGGACTTTTCCAAAGCTTCAGTTGGGCCTTAACCCCGTCTATTGTAGAATTTCTTTTTGCTTTTTAAAAAATGTACAACAATTCATGTTATTGCTGTACACTTGTGCTGGGGATAATTTAAATTGTTAATATCTTTCATTTTTTGATGCTAATTAGTTTGTTGTTAGATATACAATTGCGGTTGATAGATTACTAAGTAATAGGTATTGCAATTGATAGAGTAATAGGTTACCAGCTCTATATTGGTACAAATCTAAATTTAAAATTTAGTTTTGTTTACACGTATTAGTTTTTACTTTTAGTTTACAGTACAGCTGATGATAATAGCTTGTCTATCAAAAAGCCTTCCATAAAAAAAAAAAAAAAAAATCACTAAAAAGGGATAACGTAAACTATTAATACTTTTTCTTATGTTTACTCCTTTCTCTATAACTTGTAAAAAAAAAACTAACAGTATATTGGTGTTGAACAATTGTAAATTTAGATAGAGTAAATTTAATAGATTGTGGCTTGATGGCAAAATATTTCCTGAAATTAAATATTTGGTTAGACTTGATTCTTAATGATGCAACCTTTGCTTATTGTAAAGTGTGTTGCAAGTCATTCAAGTTCAGTAACATGGGTAAGCAAATTGTAATATCACATTTTGAAGACCTGATCATTTAAAATACATGCCGGCTGAAAGTTCCCTGCCATCATGGGACAAATATATATTGTATATTGAGTACCAGTACTCAAATTACACCATATTTTGAGTAAAAATATTTTGAGTAAAAAACTTGTTTTAAGTTTGTTACATTTGAAAAATTCATTATTTTTTGTTATCAGTCAATACATATTCCAGTATTTCTGTGATTTAGATTGCTTAGTCAGTAATTGTTTTGTGTAGTATTATAATTTTAAGTAAAGTCCGTGAGTCAAGGAAATCAAGGTAAATGGTCAGTGAAAGTCAGGGACATTAATGACAAATTGTCTGTTGATCCCTTGTAATGTCTTGGAAGCGCAAGTCAAAATCTTGTCCAGAGTCACCATTACTCCCCAGTAAATGGAGTACAAAACCACAAGTGACATTAGCAATCCATGTAGATGGAATTGACTTGATTATTTAGTTGAATTGTGATAGGCAGGAAATTAAGCAATATTAATATAATAAAATATAAAAAAAACAACATCTATTTAGTTTTTAAATTTGTTTAACTGTTTTTTTATTATTATTATTTTTTTTATTTAACTTTAATTGTTGTTCTGAGTCAGAATCTCATCATATCTACAACATCACTTGAAAGATCTGCTTTTGTGTGTTTGGCAGTAGAATTCTGAGTTAAATCCGAATTTCCTGCCTATCACAATACAGCTAAATAATAAATTAAATTCCATCTACATGGATTGCTAATGTCGCCTGTGGCTTTGTACTCCATTTACTTGGGAATTAAAATCCCCAGTATTTAACTGTGACTTAATCTCATACATAAAATGAAATAACGCCATTTTCATTCCAATTAATCAGATAAAATAGCCTTGTTTTTCTCAGTCTAGGATAGTCAAAAGTTTACTGTATTTTTAAAGTTAATTTCTTCTAAGCTTTTTCTTAGATGCACGTAGAATTTAAAATCCATGATTGCTCTTTGTTGAAGTTCTGTATTTTCGTTATATTCGCTTATAAGTTTTAGATTATTGCATGTCTTATATTTTTTTAATGCAAGATTAGATTTTTGTTGATAAAATATTATACACTCTGTCCCTAAAATAATTATAAAAACTTTTAACGTACCGGTAATCATTTATAAACTATTATAGACCTTTAAAATTATTTATTTTGAAGGTACATTTGCTATTCCAATACAACCAAAAACCAAAAAAATACGTAATTGTTATGTGTTGGCACATGAGCTTGAATTACCAAAACATAATCTCCCTTTGTGAGACAAAATTTCCAGCTTACACAATGTTTTATAGGGATAACGTAAACTATTAATACTTTTTCTTATGTTTACTCCTTTCTCTATAACTTGTAATTCTCTCAAACCCAGACACTGTTGATCAACATTAGTCCGTGTTTGCAGGGCTCTACTATAGTAGGTAAATGTTTCTTCCCTCAAAAAACAAGTTTTGGTAGGTGAAATTAATATCCAGTAGAGCAAAATGACTACTCGGAACTGGGAGGGGGAATACTTAAATTATTTTAGTGTCTTCATTTGCCAGTCTAGGTCTGCCATATCCTTATAATTAATTATTATCCACTCAGTTGTTTATGGGGAATCTATTAAAATAATTTGATATCATTGAACAGGGGGTCCCGAAAACTGGTGTCACGTGCGGTTCAAACCTCAGGATTTGTATATAGATAACTAATATAACGTACAATTTTAAACAATAAAAGGTTTAAAATACCTGTGCATTATCAAGTGACCTTTGTTTGGTTATTTGCTACCAACGGTTTAGGGCCTCTATTGGGTTCATTTTCAAGCTTAGAACAATAACTCTTTGGTATTTTCCAATCAACATTAATTCCTGTTTTTTTCTCCATTTAGCTAATTTCCCTATATAGGGAATACGTTATTAGGGTAATACACATGGTAAGACCTAAGTCCAAGTCCATGAGACTTTTTTTGTTTTTCCATTGAAAAATTCAACAATTTTATCTGAACCTATTTTAAAAGCATTTTAATGAACCCTTTTGATTTATTTTGATGCATAGAATATGAATATTTATAGCCAGTCACGGTTTTAATTTACTGTATGCAGAGATATACCATATATTAAAAGGAGAAGGTATATTTTAGAAGGGGGAGTGCGTCATTCTATTGCGGGAGATGGGGGAGATGGACACCCCTGGGTTATAATGTTTTATTAACTGGAGCTCTTGTGACGGCAATACTATTTATTGCTTGGTTGTATTGGAATAAAAATAAATGTAAGTAATGACTCTCCATATGAAAAGCTACAAGATGGTTTGTAAGCCTTTTATAAAGTAATGAGATGTATCCCTCTTTTTGGGACAACCGGTATCATAGTCAGTAGAAGTAATTGTAGATTTAGTTGATAGTTTAATAGTTTTTTACAGGTTTGTTTTACTTTTTGAGACAATAAAAAAAATTTTACTTGATAAAAAATGGTAGTAAATATTTTTTATTTTAGATAAATATGTATTTACAGAAAAAATAAAACTGACGAAAAAGCAAGCCATGAAAAAGATTCCAGTGGGAAGCTTAAGAGGTGAGTTAAAAAGATACAAATATAGTATACAGTAATTAGAACAAAACGTAATAAACTTAATTTTACAAAGAAACATATAATTATAATTTATCACCTTGAAATTTTCTCAAATTAAAGTACTTTAGTTTAACCGTTGCTCAAAAGCTAGCAATTTAGTTTCCAAATAGTACCAATAAAAAATCGCATTTATTTGAACAAATTTTTTTTTTCTTATAGCAACTCTTGGTAAAAGTTTTCTTTTTGTATGCCTACATACGTTTTGTCATTTTTAACCAAGATGGCCTTGGTATTTGGTGGATTAAAGTACAAAGCTTAATACCTATAATGGCTTAAACGGGCCAAAGCCTTCTAGTCAGCAGTCTTACAAATTATTCAAATAGTAAGAATTAGGCTATTAGGCCCCGATTAGACCCCTAGCTAAATGCTTATGCTTCGGCCAATAATTTGATGTAATAAGTTTTAATTTCATGTTCAATATTTTGTGAACTCATTGACCTCAACCACTCGCCTAAGACTTTCAAAGTGAAGACATAAGTTTTACAAAGTAAATATTATTGCATCATAATATTTGAGTGAGTAAAAGTTATTAATATAACCATTATAATGGCAATGTGATGATACATAACATGTCTGTCAACCAGCACCCATTTCACAATTAAACCTCTTTCAATATAGTTCAGAAATGTTTACACTATGGATTACAAAAATTATTCAATTGTCTTCATTGGTCAATCATAGATTTAATTAATTAATCAATTATAAGTTGAACAAACATTGGTCTAGCAGGCTTTCTTGTCAATAGTGACGCCAAAGATTCTTATAGTAATGCCAGGGTATAATGCCATAACTAATAAAAAGATCGTCTTCACTTATTGGCGTCAGTTGGATATTGTTTTAAAATCAAACCAAAACACACGTGATGTTATTGAAAACAAAGTATATGTATTCTTCATTTCCAAGCTTTTATTCTGGAATACGTTTTACGTTATTTATAATTTCTTCTTATTTTTTTGGACATGCCATTCAAAAAAAATCTATTATCTGAGTTTGAGATCATTCATATAATTCTACATTTTGCGAAACGCTCATAATTTTTCAATAAATATTTTCCGCATGCTTACTTAATGCAGTTTGTTAGCCAGGTACAAGGTTGTTGTTTAACATAACCTCTTCCGTGTGAACAGGTAGATATCACGGTTTTGTACTTTCGATGATGTCTGGTGCTTACGCTTTACAGCTGTTGAGAATAAAACAATTTCTTTACCAATGTTGATCAAATGGGAAAATTATTAAATTCCTTTAAATGTATATTTAGTTTAGAAATAGCTTATTAAGTTAAAAGTTAAAAACAACTTATTAGTTTTGATAAATTTAAAATTTTGATGATCGTTCTTTGCCTATAGGTGCTCAAGCTAAGAAACCTTTTTGCAAAATTCCATCAGGGCTCCGCCATACAGGACTCCAAAATTTCTATCTAATGTTAATCTTATGGCCAATTTTTAATACAGACTTTAGAAACAACGAATCTGAAAAAATTAAGGACCTTTGGTATTAAAATTTGGCATGGACGTTACTCTTTTTTCATATGTGGTCACTAAGAAACAGTTTTGCAAAATTACGTTAGGGCTCTGCGCACAGAACGTCAAAATTACTATATTACTATAGATCTTGGGGTTGAAATTTGGCATGGACATTCGTCTTTGATAATAGGAGTTTACTAATAAAATAATAATAAATAATAATAATAATATTAACTGAAACTGAAGGTTTTATTATGGCTTTACAAGATCAAGTAATACCCACAAAATACTACTTAAGAAGAATCATGGGAGACATCTCTATTGAGGATGATATGTGTAGGGCTTGTAAAACACATTTAGAAACAATTCATCACTTAACATCTGCCTGCCCAGTCCTTGCTCAGCGAGATTTTCTTAAAAGACACGATGATGTTGCAAAAATAATTCACTGTGAACTAGCTGTTAGACTACACCTGTCAGAAATAAGTGAACCATCTTACTCAGTACAAACCTCTCACAGTATTGAGAAATGAACAAAATACATTATATTGGAATTATATGAAATTTAACGTGAACATTCCTCTTTGCTAATACCAGGTGCTCGCCAAGAAAATGTTTTGTGAAATTCCTTTAGGGCACTGCCCATTCTATGTCAATGTTTCAATAAAATTCTTAGAGAAGTATATTTCGTTTGCTCTTTAAAGAAATTTTATTACTGTATCTATAAAATAAATTCAATCACGGGCAAAGCCGTTACGAGCATCAACTAGTTATGCATAAGCCTAATAAATGTGTATGATGTTTCACAGTATTTTTAAGCGTCACTATCTTGTGAATAAGTCTTTTACCACAAAGAGATCACCACAGTGGCTGTAGGTTAGCTTTTAAATTTCTATTGGTACGGCCGGATCTAAGAATCAGAACCAGAACTTAATTGTCTTTAAGCTCATAAATACAAGCAATCGACATTGTCATCTTAAGCTTTACAGTACACGTAGTCATTGCTATTTGTAGTTTGACAAAGGCTCATGCTGATAAATAATTTTAAATTGTGATAAATTCAAGTCGCAATAACAGATAAATAAAAAAAAAAGAAAACAAGGTGAGTAGTAAAAAACAAACT
Organism: Neoaliturus tenellus; assembly: GCA_030545055.2. Lineage (NCBI taxonomy): Eukaryota > Metazoa > Arthropoda > Insecta > Hemiptera > Cicadellidae > Neoaliturus > Neoaliturus tenellus. The sequence continues at coordinate 174,472,555 of CM061534.1, read as the reverse complement.
TGCTTATTTATACCATATAAAAACTATTAGTATTTGAAAAAATAATGTGCTCTTAAAGACTAAATGACACTGATTATACAACAAAAATATTGCTAGGTGAGAAATTTACTTATGTGGTAAAATGGGGTTTTTAAAAGTTTGACATATAGCTTTTACTTCTGAATTACTTAAGAGGTAGCAACTGAACATTTTCAGGCAACATTATAAATATTTTAATCCCCATCAAAACATGACTGTTTTGCACTTACTCAGTCGTGAAAAAGGAATACGTAACTGGAAAATCTGTCTTGGTAGAATGGAATGAATTTCACTATGTTGCATATAATTGTTTCAGTTATTAAACGTATACGTACAAAAATTTAAAATGTTAAGGTTTATTATTGTTAACATTTCTAGTTCTACGAACAAAGACCTACAATCATCTTTAAAATTGGCTTTAGCTAATATTCTAATCACCTTTTTTGTATTTGTAAAACCTCTGTTAATTTTGTGCTGTTCGCCCCCAAAAAATACTCCATAGTTAATTGCCCCAAAGATTGAAAACATGAAATTATACTGTTTTCGCATAATGAGATGGAACATTGTCAGAAAGGCATCTCAGCAAAAAGATTATCATTGAGTATCTAATGTTGAGCTGTTCAATGCGCGGCATCCACACAAGCTTCTGATCCAAAACCACACCTAAGAATTTGACATATCACAAGAATCATACGAAGATGTCGTTGGGGTCCGTGCGCCGGTGTTCAACAACTTGGAGAGTTCGCTGTCCGTCGGGCTGCACTTGTTTTTGGAGTCGCAGAAGCGCTTTCGGCGGCTTGCCATTGTCAACTGCTACTCTAGAGGTATCTGGGAAACGTCTTATATAGGGGAAAGTTTTCTAGAACCTTCGGGGTGGAGGGTCTCGAAGTACTTTTGGAATTTGTTGAGGTCAGTGGAGGAATGCGGCGTATGCCGCAGCCGAGGGTAGTGGCCAAGAGGAAGGAACTTTCTAGTTTTACAAGCGTAAAACCGATTAAAACAATTCCTTTGATTCTCTCTCTTGATACAAATCACCAAATAAAAATTAAATTATGGGCATTTGACATACGCATTCACAACATAACAATGAGAGAACTAGTTTTACAGTATTCACTGTAAAACTAGTTCTTCCATTACAGACTTTCTGTACAGTTTTTTTTTTTTTTTTTTTTTTTTTTTACAGTTATGGTATTTTTTTGCTTGTTCTAATTTTGTCAACTTCATAACATCATAAGATGCTAGCATTCTATTCCTTTTCTATCTTTAATTCATCAAAATACCATTCTTTCTTCTTAAACTTTCTTCTAGTAGACTCACAGCATTTAATATTTTTTTCATTGGGCAATAATCATAGAAAAGAGAAATAAGAAATACAAAAACTTATTAAAACATAAATTACTTTTAAACATAAATTACTCGGGCTCCAACCCCCCCAGACCAAATTGACTCATGTTAAATTGGCATTCAGATGCCGCGATTTAGTACAAAAATGAAAGGTTAATTTTAACTTAACTGATAATTTTAACTTAAGTTAAAGACAATTTACCATAGGGTAATCTGATATTCATAACCTTGTTCACTCAACGGGCACGTTCACTCTCAATAATAGGTGGTAATCAAACTCAAAATTAGGTCCACTGGTTGGTGCATCTCAATCTGGACAGGTTAGCTAAATCCCATAAGGGAAATTTTGGTGTTTTGGCGTCTTTCGCGGTAGTCGACAAGGAGTAAATTGTAAATCGCGTGTAAAAGAGTGTCGATAATACTATTTGATACTTAAATACATTTAATTATAAAAATGAAATAGTATAATCCATATAAATTCAAACCCGCTTTAAAGTAGTCGAATCACACATGGATGTACAGTGAATAAGCCCACTGCCTAATATTTATTTTGATTCGACAATCGTCATCGGCCACCTGGATTTTGCGCTAGACGTGGAAATATTGATTGTGTTCACGCACTCTAATCGGTGTGATCGGGGTTTAATCTACGATAACCGGTACCTTTTTAAGGCTTTTCAAGCGGTTACTACTTGTCGACTACAACGGTAGACGCCAAAATATCATAATTTCCTTTATGGGATTTATAGCTAACCTGTCCAGATTGAGATGTACCAACCAGTGGTCTGAATTTAGACCGATTATTGCGAATGGACGTGACCTTTGAGTGAAGAAGGTTAAGAATGTTAAAAATATTCCAGTAAATTGTTTTAACTAGGTTTTAACAGAGAGTGTGCAAAATGAAGACTCCAAAATATGATTATACTATTTTAAGTTTACTCATTGACTATAAATGTTGTACAAAATCAATCAAATTTATACGGTATACAAAATCAATGGTTCCATCTTCCATGTTTTACGTTAGTTGCATATTATATTATTACCATAGTGATTTTATTTATAGGTTCTTTAAATATGTTAGAATAATGTAACTTGACTTAATAAATGCACCTATTATTGTTCATAGAAAAGATTGTTTAATATTAGACCTTTAGTTTTAATACTGTTAAGGAAAACTTCATATGCTATACCAAATCAAGAAAATAATAAAAAACTTTTTCAAACGTTAGCAGGACTCTAAAAGAAAACTGGGACCTAAAAAAAACTCAAAAAACTAAACCTAAATTAAAATGATTTTTAAATTTTCAAAATGTTCTGAAAGTTTATCTCTGACTTGGAATTTTTTTTAATAATTTTTCGGCTGCAGATCTTGAGAAAATAGGTCAAATGGAGATACATCTCGTACTTTGTTAATCATGTTGAGGTTTTAATTGGTTTTAAAACGATATCTATAAGTAACGAATCGTCGTTTTTCTAATCTAATTATTCCAAATACCTTTCTGTTTGATGACTTTGTTCAGCCTGGTGATAGGGTATAGGCTATACAGGGTGTCCCTGAACTCTCTACCAACTTTTTCAGGTATTATTCCTGGGCCATAGACAAGTCAAAATATCATATTCAAAATTTCGAAAACTCAAAAGTTACTCGTATAGCCGCCATTTTGTTTTTTACACAAAATAATTTTTATTTCCGTAATGGATCATTGTATTAAGTTAATATTTGGCATGAACCTTCATCATAGCAATACCCATTTTTAAGAAAAAATTTATTTTTTTCTAATGTGTATTTTCAAAATGGCGGCCATTTTAAAATTTTGAACTAAAATATCTCAAAACCGGTAAATTTTATAAGAATTTTACTAGACACAAAAAAGTTGACAAATTTAATTATCTAACGAATGGTACCAAGTTTGTAAGGATCTGACAACAAATAACGGAGTTATTGAGATTTTTCAATTAAAATTACTTTAATTTGCATTAATTACAATGCAAAATCAATGTTTTTATGAAGAAAAATCTCAATAACTCCGTTATTTGTTGTCAGATCTTTACAAACTTGGTACCATTGGTTAGATAATTAAATTTGTCAACTTTTTTGTGTCGAGTAAAATTTTTATAAAATTTACCGGTTTTGAGATATTTTAGTCTAAAATTTTAAAATGGCCGCCATTTTGAAAATACACATTAGAAAAAAATAAATTTTTTCTTAAAAATGGGTATTGCTATGATGAAGGTTCATGTCAAATATTAACTTAATACAATGATCCATTACGGAAATAAAAATTATTTTGTGTAAAAAACAAAATGGCGGCTATACGAGTAATTTTTGAGTTTTCGAAATTTTGAATATGATATTTTCACTTGTCTATGGCCCAGGAATAATACCTGAAAAAGTTGGTAGAGAGTTCAGGGACACCCTGTATATGGCTTTCTGCTAAGCATGAAAATTTGAGTCAATCTTTTTTACAAGTAAAATTGTTTGAATTGAGTAGGCCTAATGATGTGAGTCTCCCTGGCAAGAATTTACTTAATTTCTTGCCTACCCTCATAACTTAAAACTCAAAACATAATTTTTGAGATTAACCTAGAAGGCAAAACAACATTTGATAGACTCAGTTAAACAAAATTATTTGATTTTGGACGGAATGACATAGAGTTATTATTAGCCCAAGTGTTTTCGTGGTTTTTAATACATAAAACACTGTTATTAAATTAATCAAAACAAAGTTTAAATAAACTAATTTATGTATTATCTAATACTTATTTAATACTCTAAGGGGTTTTTTGCTATCGGGACTCCTAATACATTTTCAACCCAATTTAAAGTTTTTGGTGCCGTCGGAAAGGGCTTGGTCCGTAGTTGTTTCCTATTAAACTTATGAGCATTAGACTTAAAATAAAGGTGCTATGTCCATAATTATAATTTGAAATTTTAGGATAACATTAGGTTTGGGTTGGGAATTTTAAACATCTGCAATGTACAGATGTAAATAAAGAGTAGTTTTGAATGATCAGTGTTAGTTAATCACAATTGGTCGGGTTAACTAATTTAGAACTAAACTAAACTTTCAGCAATCCCAAGTGATAGTCCAAATTAAACTGCTCGATTTCGAGAAATACATTAGTTTTAGATAATTATTATTACAATTTTAAGTTGAGAATCGTCATATTTCCCCTCATTCCTTCGGGCCCCCACAATAATTTTTGAAAGTCGGCGCCCATGTTGGAGTAGGGTTAATATACATTAGAAGTCACAAAAACATGGTTAATAATAGAAATGGCATTATCCAAGCATGTGTCTATTTGAGTGGGGCATTTATTGTGGCAGTAGAAGTTGAGCTGTCTTCACAAGTTTCTAACGGATTATTTTATGTTTGGTGACATCAAATTGAGTATTTATGTCTCCTTCAAAAATAATGTTATGTTTTGGGCATTTTGACTGAAAAAAATCAATAATTTTGAAAGAACATCTCAAATTAAGAGTTCATTTTTACCATCAGGTGTGTGGTAAAGGACACTATTATTAATTTACTATCACCTAGTATGACAGCACTTGCTTCAAAGTTGGTTTTGATGCAAAAACCATGCCACAATATTGTAAATCGTATGAAACAAATTTGGGTCCCTCCCCGTTTCATTTGTGGTCTTACATACCAAGCACACAGGTTAAAACCTTCTAAACTATAAAAATCAGTATCAAAACTAGTAAGCCAGTGTTTAATTAAAAATATAACATCTAAGGGGTTATTTATCATAAGTGTATTAATAATGTCCAATTCACCATTCAGTCTCTGGATATTTTTAAATATAAATTAAAATAGCACTAATTGCTTTTATGAGATACATGTTGTGAATCAAAATTGTTTATGTTATTTTTTCTAGAACTTTCGACAGGTTTTTTTTTAATTAGAAGAGTCAGATTGAGCTAAGAGGAAAGGTCATTTATTAAAGCTACTTTACGTTCTAAATCAGTTACTTTGGTGTGGGAGAGGGATGTTCTGAGGGGATGAAATCTGTGTCTGAGTACGGGGGCTGGTCAAGGCTGTTAAAAAGGAATAGAAGAGGTGGTCTCATCCTCATGAGGCCTGTGTAGACAGTGTCTTGTCAGCTGTAATCGTGACGTCACCAGCCGACTGTTTGATCTAGTGTACTCGTGAAAAGACCAGTGGTAACTAGTAAATAAAAGGAACTAATTATAGAATAGCTTCATAGACGTGTCATTATTTCTGCGAACACAGAACAGACCTCGTAAAATTAAACACTAAGTGTTAATCTAAATAGGTTTATTTATATTTTTGTAATAATAAACATTCCTATGGATTCTTTATAATTTACAGGAAAAAAGAGGGTGAAGAAAAGCATCAAAAGAAATCTTCAAGTCACAACCATGAGAGGTGAGTTTCAAAATAATTAAACGTTATCAGATAACTAATTTTATAGTTTCTCCCAACAAGGGAAAAAAAAGTGTTAAAGCACCCACAGACAATGTCTTAATGGCTCAGTCGGATAGCTAAGCTACCAGCTGAGCAGCACAAGATACGAGTTTTGCTTCATGAGCGTATGTATTTTTTTGCAATGTATTGCAAAAATGAATTTTTTACTTTTGAACAAAAGATTGAATTTGTCCACCAATCAGTTGAACCAGGGCATCAAGTATATTATTCTAAGGGACCCGAGCAGCGCAATGCGGTGCATTTATCAGAGTACTTGGTGCACAAACCTTTCTTAGTGGTAATTTACCGAGTACCTAACTTTGAATGAAAATTAAATTGTAGTGAAAATCAGATTACACCATATTGGTATTTTATCAATCAATCTCGAACACTAATTTTCCAACTTTACAATTTGAGCATTGGGATTTTTTTATTGTTCTTTTAGGTCCAAATTAGCTAATTGGATGAATGGATCGAAGAGGAGTAAAATCCTCATACATAACTGTTGGTCGCTTAGTGTAGTGACAAATCCCGATTTCATTGACCTACGATTACAATTGCAAGAAGCCTCAGATCGACTTAAAAACTTTCTCAGTAGATTTTAGGCGTAATTTGTAAGGTCAAGTTCGTTTCTGAAGTTATTTTGTACCGTTTAAGGTAGTCGTTGACATAGTGAATGAATGAACCCATATTAATATAATGAACTAAATCCTCAGTAACTTAACTCTCCATGGCATTACAAAATTTAAATAAATAAATCACAAAAATTAATAGAATCTACATCTTTGTTAGTGGTCCATTTTGGTTTTATGAGGCATTTGTATGGGGGGGGTCCCTTAGCTCTGAATCCCAATTCTCCGATGAGCGTTGATTTTCTCAGTTCTCCAGAAACAGCAATCACTCATAGCCTTGAAAACTGTCGTCCGTCTGTCCTAAGTACCCTTTCACGCAGTTCCAAAGCATTCAGTTGAAATCCTAACTTTCTGAAAGTGTAAATTACTCCCCAGTTTCGGACGGTGTTTTTTACATATAATGTAATTTGTAAGTTTGTAACTTGTACTTTTTTACCAATATTATGAGCATTATTATGAAATGGTCCCTGGGCTGTCACCCTAACATGACGGAAAATATTTGATAACATCAAAAGGTACTTTTTGTTAAGTTACTATCACTCCCCAAATGATATTTGTTTATACCTACAAATACAAAAAAGTGGAATCAACTTTTTTACTATTCCTCTTCCCCTCTTGTTGACTAAGATCAAAAAAAATAATCATGACACAAAGATCTGTTATGGTTCATTTACTTGTGTTACCTTTTAACTGTATTTTCATTTACAGGGAAATGAGAAAGGAAAAAGTAGACAAAACAAGTAAAGAACGTGATGTCACAAAAATTAGGTGAGTTTGTATGTATAAATAAAACTACATGTAGGCTTAATTGTTGTAGGGACCCATGCAGCGCTATGTGCTGCATTTATCAGAGTACTTGGTGAACAAACCTTTCTCAATTTTTTTTTTTTTTTTTTTTTTTTTTTTTTTTTTTGAGGGAGAGGCAGGGAAAATGCATTACGCACACAGGTGGCCAGCCTGTAGTGTGGGACTCCCCTAAAAAACGGGTTTACCCACTAAAAAACCTCCTCTACTCTTTAGGATTCTAACCTGGAATTGTTTATCACATTACGTCAGGCTAGGCCTAAATTTGGCTTACGCCCATGGGGCTCGCTCCTTATCCAGCTGTTCGGTCAAGGGATCTGGGCCACTTCGTGGTCCAAATCGGTTTTCTTTTCCAGGAGGATACCCCGGACGAACTGTGACAAACAATCCCAGTTGCCCTCATCCTCCATAATCTTTTGGCAGACCGTGTCCACCGAAAAAACACCGAGTTTTCTTGTGGCCTCCAGGCGGGGCCTTTCCCAACGCGAACAGCGGAAGAAGGTGTGTTCCGCGTCATCGGGAACGCCCGGGCAGTAGATGCAATCCGGTGAACCGGTCTTGCCCATCCGGTTCAGGTACGACTTGAAGTAGCCGTGACCTGTCAGGAACTGAGTGAGGTAGTAGTCCACCTCGCCATGCCGCCTTTCCACCCATGGTTGGACCTGCTCGATGAGTCGCGCAGTCCATCGTCCTCGGGTGTCGTGCTCCCAGCTGTGTTGCCACTGCTGGAAGGTTCGGGAGCGCTCTTCTGTTCTTGCCGTGTCCTTGCCGATCTCGCCTTGTCTCTGGTAAATCGCTTTCCTCTCCCCTGCCAAGAGCTTGACCGGGATGACTCCGGCGACCACCAGGACGGCAGGCTCGGACACTGTCCGGTAGGCGGAACACACCCGGAGCGCAGCTTGACGCTGAACCCGGGCGAGTCGCAACCTGTAGCACTCCTTATCTAGAGCGCCTGCCCACACCTCTGCCCCGTAAAGGAGCACGGACTGGACCGCGGACATCAACAGACGTCTTCTGCTGGATCGGGGACCCCCGACATTGGCCATCAGCCTACTAAGGTAAGTGACTACCTTAGCGGCCTTGTCCGCCGTACGAAAGATCTGATCCCTCCAGCTTAACTTGGTGTCCACCATAACCCCGAGGTATTTGGCGGCACGAGTTGATGTGACCACCTCCCTTCCCACTCGGAGTGGGACGACGGTGTCGATCCTCTTCTTCGTGAGGATCACAATCTCCGTCTTACTGAGAGCAAGCGAGAGACCGTGATCGGACATCCAGTTGTTGACCACCCGCATAACTCGGTTCAACTTCAGTTGGGCCAGCTCAACGTTGCGTGCAGCAATGAGAGCTGCAACGTCATCGGCGTACCCAACCAAAGTGGTTTCCTCAGGCATCTCGGACCTCAGGAGGCTGTCATAGGCAACGTTCCAGAGATCCGGGCCGAGTACTGAACCTTGTGCGGCACCAGAAGTGACTTCCATCATCCGCGTTCCGTCCCTCGTGTCATAAATCAGGCTTCGAGAGCGTAGATAATCCTCGATGAGCCGCAACAGGTATGCAGGAATACGAAAGGTGTTGCGAAGCGCATCCAACATATCGACCCACCTTGCCGAGTTGAAGGCATTCTTGACATCAAGCGTAACAAGAAGCACTACTCGGCGGGAGAAATGGTTGTGGCTCTCGGCTCTCTCCACAGCTCTCTGAACTGAACGGGGGCATAAGTCCCCGGCAGCTTCCACGGCAGAAGTCAGGCGGGAACGGATCAGCTTCTCGAACAGCTTCCCAGCCGTGTCCAACATGCAGAGAGGCCTGTGGGACGACGGCAGCTCGGGATCACCTTTGCCCTTGCTGATCAGTACAAGCCTGGCTGTTTTCCAGGGAGCCGGAAACACCCCTTCTACCAAACAGGCATTGTACATTCTCAACAACAAGTCAGCGTTGATTGAAAATACTTTTTTTAAAGCCTCACTGGGAATCCCGTCCGGGCCAGGAGCCTTGTTGTTCTTCAGGGAGAGAACGGAGGTTTCCAGCTCCTCGAAAGTGAAGAGTGGAACGTCCTCTACCCGTCTGAAGTCATCCGGCGGTCGCTGAGGATGTTCAGGAAACAACGCAGCGACGATCCTCCCCATGGTGGCGCCCTCCATGATGGAAGGTGGAGAGCGGGCGCCGAGTTTCTGCGTTACAAGTTTGTAACCCAGGCCCCACGGGTCGGAGTCAACGTCGTCACGAAGTCTCCTCCAGCTATTCGCCTTGCTCCTGTTGATCGCCTGGCGGAGAGATTTTCTCGCAGCTTTATAGGCCTCCGACTTACGAACTCTGTCTGCGGGAATTCTCGCTCTAGTGGCGGCTCGTCTAGTTCTTAAACATGTTCTTCTGAGTTCCGCAATCTCTTCAGTCCACCAGTAAACGGGTTGTTTGTCGCGTCGGGGTTTCCTTCGCGGCATAGACTGGTCGCAGGCCGAGACGATCAGTTCCATCGTGGATGTTACTAGTGCCTCGGCCCCAGCCTCACCAGGATTCCCCTGCGCTCCCCGAGAGATGACTTCGGTGAACTTAACCACGTCCAGTTTGTTGGTGTTCCACCGGCGTGGCCCTTCCCGAGATGCGGAAACTCGACGATTTTCCTGATCATGCAGATCAAACACGATGTATTGGTGGTCGCTACCCGTGTAGTCCTCCACAACCCTCCAGCCAGAGATCCTCGGAAGGAGCGACTCAGACGCAAAGGTGACGTCAGGGATCGTGCCTCTCTGCCCGGGGCGCCGAAAAGTAGGTGTGTCGCCCTGGTTGAGGACGACAAGACCGGCCCTGGCGATGAAATCCAGGATGTATTTCCCCCGGGAGCTGGTAGAGGGCATTCCCCACTCGACGGCCCTGGCGTTGAAATCGCCACCAACGACGACATGCCCGGTGGTGCAAAGAACGCACTCCTCTAGGCTATCTATCTTGTCGCGGAAGTCCTGGACGGCCTCGTTGGGGGTGAGGTAGCAACTGAAGATTGTCACGTCCCTACACCTAACCCAGGCAAATCCTCGGCCGCGACCATGACTCCGCACCAAGACATCCCGCGTATTACGCGCCCAAAGTGCAGCAGTACCGAGGCTGTCGGAGATCCAAGTGTTTGGGTCTCTGTCCCGATACTGTTCGCTGATAAGGAGCGCGTCAGCACCAAGTTCTCGGGCGAGCTGATCTAGAAGGTTATCAGCTCCCCAGGATCTATGAAGATTGGCCTGGAGGATGCGAATTACCGGCCGCTGCCTTTTGCCTGTTCAAGTGCGGTTCTGAAGGCACCGCACTGACCAGACCCGGGTAAGTGACCGAGGGCACTGGAGCCTGAATCCTTGCAGAGGAAGCAGGAGGGGCTCGAGGAACATTCCTTGCGTTTGTGGCCCTGGCTTCCACACTGGAAGCAGTTGGCACTCCTGTCGGGCCCTTTACAGTTTCGGGAGGAGTGGCCGAAACCGAGGCAACGAAAGCATCTCGAAACTACCACCCTCCGTTTGAGCCTGCAACTGACCCAACCGACTCTGAGGTGCTGAAGGCTAAGCAGCTTATTGGCGTGCTTTTCGCCCATCTCAGCAACAGCCATCCGGAGTTGACTTCGGTTAGGCTTTGTCAGCCATACCCTCACTCCATCAGCCGGTATCTCCGGGAGTGCCACCTGGATCGCACGGGTCACCTCGTCTTCGGTGGAGAGGGCATCAAGGTCCCGAATCTCGACCGAACACTTCGGTTCTAGGGCCTTGATGGAGCCTTTGTCCCCAAGTGCAGTCTTGAGGGAAGCGGCAAAACCGATCTTGTCACTCGACTTCCCCAGTTCGAGGAGGACATCCCCGTTCTGGGTTCGCCGAATAGACTTGATAACGGTGTCGGTCTCTTCCGGTTTGGCCTGCGATCTAATCTGACCCAGAACATCGGCAAAAGATCGCCCCCCTAAGGGCTTAATCAAGATTGCCTCCTTCCTGGGCTTCTTAGGCCTGGGTTGTTTAGGCTTTCTGACAGACTTGCCAGAGGCCTCCCCAACCGGGTTTGAGACTTGCGTCCGCTCCACCCTCGACGCACTTTTCGAAGCTGCCTCCGCTTGCTTCTGCCTCCTCCTTTCTTTCTTAGACAGGCGCGTCTTCCAGCCCCCCAAAGGTGTCGAGGCAGAGTTTTCTGCCAAGGCAGGATTAGCCGCCGGAGCAGGAACCTCTGCAGGAGTAGCCGCTGGAACAACGACAGCGCCCGGGATGGAATGAGCAGCCGGGACAGGAGATGTCTGCGATGATGCAGTGACAAAAACCGGCCTCGGCGCCAAGTCCAACTCCCCGAGCTCAGGGCTTCCCGATGATGAACCGCTCTGCCTCTTCTTTCGCTTTCTGGCTTGAGTCTGGGACTCAGCCAGATGAGCTTGAGGCGAAGCAGAGATGACTCGGTTCGTGACATCGCGCTCCTGTTTCACTGCCTTTAGCCTGATTTTCCGGCATTCCTCGATTTCGTCTAGAGAATCTTCGAGTTTCGGAATCCCCTCTTTTATGGCCTTGTTTACGTTCTTTTGAATTAAGAGGGCCTTGGCCATCTCCTTCAAAAGAGCTTTCATCTTCTTCAGACATGAGTCTTCCTCCTCGTGGGCGTCGTCCTGCTGCTGCCGAAGCATTTGCAGCTCGAATGCCGCACGAAGAGGGCTCTTCCTGGGAGGTATTCCATCGAGCCTGGCTTTTGAGGTTTCTGCCTCGGTCACCTTCATCGCTAGATTGCCTGACATCCACTTTCTCCTTTTCAGGCTCGGACGACGATCCGGCGTCACTTACCGTCTTGAACGGTGCCGGTGGGGAGGAGGTTTTAATTCCCCCTGTCGGCGACCCAGTCTTCGAGGTCGGAGACCTCTGCACAATAGAGCTTCGCCTAAAAGCGGCTTGCTCATTCTCCTTTACGTTCTTCGTGTTTCGGTTGATAAAATCCATGCTTTCATGTCACCAGCGCATCGTGCGGCAAGGGGCGGCCCTTCATCGGCCGAGAGCGGGTACACCCTCGGAGGTCTACCCCCCGTAGGAGATAAGACACCCCTACCCCAGGACTCTGGGGCCCGAACCTCCGTTTGCCCAGCACCGATACACACAAGGTGCCGGACGTGCTGGGGGTCGCACCGTGGCAATGCAGAGTCCGATCCCTGCATCCATGCCGCACTCCCTGACTAAGGTCCGAAGCGGCTGGCTTCTGACGACACACTGGAGGAGACCATCGGCAGTGCGAGGCACACATCAGTCCCTGCAACACAACAGGGACACTCCCAGGACCCCCCAGCATGCGCCGGTCGAAAGAAGGTGGAAAGACACCCTTGATTCGGGGTCGAAAAAAAAAGAAGGTGAGCAAGGTTAGCTCAGGAAAGAATAAAGACGGTGAGCTAAGACCTGAAAGATGAGAAGAATGGCCTTAGCTCGGGAAGAACTGTGAGGAGGGTCTCACAGCTTGGCTCAGGTACCCCGGGGTCGCCAAGAAACACCCGTACAGTGGAAAGCCCACTGCCCCTGAGGGAAAACCTTTCTCAATGGTAATTTACCGAGTAACTTTGAATGAAAATTAATTTTTAGTGAAAATCAGATTACACCATAATTGGTATTTTATCAATCGATCTTTATCACTAACTCTCCAACTTCCCAATTTGAGGGTTAGGATATTTTGGTTGTCTTTTAGGTCCTACTTAGCTAATTAAATTGGATGAACGGATCAAAGAGGGGTGAATCCTCCTACATGACTGTTGGTCGCTCAGTGTAGTGACAAATCCCAATTTTCATTACTAAAATAATAACTACTGAATGATACAAAACTACAAAACTATAAAAAAACTATAGTAGTACTATAGTAGTTAAATAGAATCTACATCTTTGTTAGTGTGGTCCATTTTGGTTTTATGAGGCATTTGTATTGGAAGGGTCCCTTAGCTCTGAATCCCCATTCTCTGATGAGCGTTGATTTTCTCAGTTCTCCGGAAACAGCAATCACTCATAGCCCTGAAAACTGCCGTCCGTCTATCCTAAGTACCCTTTCTGGCAGTTCCGAAGCATTCGGTTGAAGTTATTCGTAGCTCCGATTGAACGAACGCGATGCATAGAGAGGTCGAGTTGTAGTGAGTAGGGGCGGTAGTAGCCGTCGGTCATGGCCTCTCCCCCCAACTCCACCGTTATCCCCTCTCCAGATCTCTACGCTTTGTCTTACCAGATCGCACGCTGCTCATGGCCAGTCTTCGCACAGCGGTGTTTACGGTTGCATCTTACATGGATTTAAAGAGTTGCATGGCATGAGTAACAAACTCTATTGACACACTGTAAAAGTGTCGTGGTCTAAAGAGTCATATTCACCCTTGTAAAAACATTGAAAACATGCTTTCGCATTCCCCTGTTTTAAACGGTTTAAAAAAAATATATAATGGTTAAATATATGTTTTCTTGTAGATTAGGATTAGATAAATCCCTCATACCAGATGTAACAATAAAATTATATGGTCATTACTCATTAGTAGAACAAAATCTTAAAGTTTTACCCATATCAATATTAATGGAAACTTTGAACATCCACCATTTCCGTCTGGGTCATCCTAAGCCAGGTTTGCAGCCACAAATAAAACAAGCTTCCGTTTTATTTTCCGTCAAGAAGATGTGGTCAAAGAATAAAAGTTAAAACACGAACTTATAATGTAAAAATCAGACTTAAGGTACGTACACATAATTTGCAAATTTTACTGTACACATGTAGTGCTTCGAACATGTGGTAAATTTTTGGCTGTTCATTATGATGAATGGATATCCCTCTTCCGTTCAATTTTTCTCTGTCATATACGTCGAGGAAGGGTTAAAACTCTGTACAACATGGACCTTCAGTTTCTTTGGCTGAGGCCAATGGTTGGCAATAGTGGAATCAACTTTTTCACTATTCCTCTTCCCCTTTGATTGACTACGATCAAAACATAATCGTGTCACAAAGATCTGTCGTGGGTAATTTACCTGTGTTTCCTTTTAACTATGATTTTATTTTCATTTACAGTGAAAAGAGGAAAGAAAAAAGACGAATAGAAGAAACAAGTGAAGACCGTGATCTTACAAAAATGAGGTGAGTTTGTATGTATAAATAAAACTACATGTAGGCTTAATTGTTGTAGGGACCCATGCAGCGCTATGTGCTGCATTTATCATACATAGTCCTTGGTGAACGAACTTTCTCAATGGGAATTTACCAAGTAACTTTGAATGAAAATTAAATTGTAGTGAAAATCAAATTACACCATATTGGTATTTTATCAATCGATTTTTATTACAAATTCTCCAACTTCCCAATTTGAGCGTTGTAATTTTTTGGTTGTTCTTTTAGATCCTAATGAGCTAATTGGATGAATGGATCAAAGAAGAGTGAAATACTCATATATGACTGTTGGTCGCTCAGTGTAGTGACAAATCCTGGATTTTATTACTAATATATTAACTACTGGTAGTCAAATTTTTTAAATGAAACAAAACAAAAAAAACTTAAACCCTTTTTCTATGTAGTTAATGTGTGTAATTTGATAGATATGTTATTTTATTAATCTTTTTTTTAATAGAGTGGAACTAGGATTATCTGGCTTATGTTTGCTGTTCATCCCCATACGCATGTAACAAGCGTACTCCTAGTATTACGTGGTTGTTCCAATTTTGGATCTAAATGGTTCAGCACACATTTAACATAAATGACAACAGAATAAAAATTAATATTTCATTACAACTCCCCGGTCCTGTATGCGTTATAGAGCACTCTCTGCGGTTTTTTTTTTAGTACCGTTTGAGTTAGTCGTCGACATATTGATTCATGAGCCCATATTACTATAATGAACTAAATCCTCAGTAACTTAACTCTCCATGGCATTACAAAATTTAAATAAAGATGTCACAAAATTTAATAAAATCTACATCTTTGTTAGTGTTGTCCATTTAGGTTTTATGAGGCATTTGTATTGGGAGGGTCCCTTAGCTCTGAATCCCAATTCTCAGATGAGCGTTGATTTTCTCAGTTCTCCGGAAACAGCGATCACTCATAGCCTCGATAACTGCCGTCCGTCTGTCCTAAGTACCTTTCCTGGCAGTTCGGAAGCATTCGGTTGAAATCCCATTTTTCTGAAAGTGTATATCAATCATAGCTCCATACTCCAGTTTCGGACGGTGTTTTTTATATATAATGTAATTTGTAAGTTTGTAACTTGTACTTTTTTACTAATATTATGAGCATTATTATGAAATGGGCCCCTGGGCCGTCCCCCTAACATGATAGAAAATATTTGATAACATCAAAAGTTAATTTTTGTTAAGTTACTATCACTCCCCAAAATGATATTTGTTTATACCAACATAAAAATAATAAGGAGGAGGCGGACTCTTTTACACCTGGTATACATAAAATAAGCAGTTGGGAAAGGGTTAAAACTCTGTACAATATATGAGTCTTTAGTTCCTTTGGCTTTGTCCATAAGTTAGCAACAGTGAAATCAACTCTTTAACTATTCCTCTTTCCTTCTTGTTGACTAAGATCAAAAAAATAATCATTATACAAAGATCTGTTATGGTTCATTTACTTGTGTTACCTTTTATCTTGTGTTTTCATTTACAGTGAAATGAGAATGGAAAAAAGTCAAATATTAGACAAAACAAGTGGAGACCGTGATCTCACAAAAATGAGGTGAGTTTGTATGACGAAATAAAACTACATGTAGGCTTAATTGTTGGCCATTGTTTTCTTTAACATGTTAACTGTGTGTACTGGTATAAACTGGTCCAAAGATATAGAGCTCCGGACCGGAGTACCACAGGGATCTGTTTTGGGCCCACTTTTATTCTTACCACAAGTAAATGATCTTCACAGTTCTGTTGTAGGTAAAAGTTTCTTATACGCGGATGATACAACTTTTCTAAATGTCCACTCTGATTTTAGTTCTTTACAAAAACTTGTTGATTCTACATTATATGCGGCCTCAACATGGTTCAGGGCTAATGG
Organism: Neoaliturus tenellus; assembly: GCA_030545055.2. Classification (NCBI taxonomy): domain Eukaryota; kingdom Metazoa; phylum Arthropoda; class Insecta; order Hemiptera; family Cicadellidae; genus Neoaliturus; species Neoaliturus tenellus. Next base: position 174,456,327 of record CM061534.1, on the reverse strand, counting down.
TTTCTTAATAAATGAGTCAAAACCCCAAAACATTTTATCCAGTTTAAAACAAAAACCACCTAACTATACATCACAAAATTTTGTTACAACAGTTAATTTTTTAGGAATCTACATTGATGAAAATTTAACATGGAACTCACATATTGAATTCATATCAAAGTGGCTGTGTAGGGTAATTTTCTTACTTAGACGTATATTGTATTGTGTTCCTGAGGATTATGTAAGATCCGTATATTTTGCTTTCTTTCAGTCAATTATTAAATATGGACTTTAATTTGGGGTGACAGTAGTAACATTAAAGATATCCTTATTCTTCAAAAGAAAGCAATTAGGGTAATATCACCCTAACAGTTGGACCTTTGGAACACTGCAAACCTTTATTTATTCACTTAAAAATTATGACGGTAATAAATCTATACATGTTTGATTCCGTTTCTTTTGTCTTTAAAAATCTTCAATCTCTAATCCTCAGTAGTGAGGTGCATAGTTATAATAATAGAAACAAAAATAAAATTGCAATAGAGCATTGTAGGCTAACTAAAACACAACACAGTCATATAGTTACTTCTCAGCAGATTTTTAATAAGTTAATTAATTTGTCAAGGAAATATTCTGAGAAGATTTTTCTAAAAAGGTTTTATGATTGGCTTTTAGAGAACCCATTTTATTCACTCTCAGAATTTTTAGACTTACCTGAAAGACAAATCTGTTTTTAGTTTTTACTATAGCTTTACTTCAGTTGGTTTTATCTTGTATACTTATGAACATTAAGCCTTTTATTTGACGTTATCTTTTATTATTAGATATAGTTCTTGACTTTGTCAATGCATTATTGTAAAATGACAATAAAACATTCTCATTCTCATTCATTCTCACACATCAGGGAGGGGGGAACACAATATTTAGCTGGGGCGCTAAAACCCCCCCACCCTTCCGACCATAGTCTCGATATTGGACCACTTCCTTCTCTACCCCAAATGTGTTTGCCCTGAATCATATTAAATCAAGACATTCTTTATTCAATTATCAGCATTAGAATACATTGAATGGTGTTAAATACAATTTTCCATCGATAAAATAATGTACATTACAGTATCATAAAATTAATTAGATACGTTAATATAATAAAATAAAAAATAGATAATAAAAAAAAACACAATGAATTTAAACTGTATATAAACATGAAACTATTAAAGACTACCAGCTAAACGCCAGTGCTCCGCTACGGGAATACTGTACACATATAGTGCGTCAAACATGAGGTAAATTTTTTGGCTTTTCATTATGTTGAACTTCAGTTCCCTCTTCTGTTTAATTTTCCTCTGTCTAATACATTGAGGAAGGATTAATAAAACTCTGTACAACATGGGCCTTCAGTTTCTTTGGCTGAGACCAATGGTTGACAACAGTAGAATCAACTTTTTCATTATTCCTTTACCCTTTGGCTGACTACGATCAAAACATAATCATGACACAAAAATCTGTCATGGTTCATTTACATGTGTTTCCTTTTAACTATGATTTTATTTTCATTTACAGTGAAATAAGGAAAGAAGGAAGACAAATAGAAAAACCAAGTGAAGACCGTGATCTTACAAAAATGAGGTGAGTTTGGATGTATGAATAAAACTACATGTAGGCTTAATTGTTGTAGGGACCCATGCATTGCCATGTGCTCCATTTATCAGAGTACTTGGTGAACAAACCTTTCCCAATGGTAATTTACCAAGTAACTTTGAATGAAAATTAAATTGTAGTGAAAATCAGATTACACCATATTGGTATTTTATCAATCGATCCTTATCACTAATTCTCCAACTTCCCAATTTAAGGGGTTAGGATTTTTCGGTTGTTCCTTTAGGTCCTAGTTAGCTTATTGGGTGAACGGATCAAAGAGGGGTGAAATCCTCATACATGACTGTTGGTCGCTCAGTGTAGTGACAAATCCCAATTTTCATTACTAAAATAATAACCACTGAATGATACAAAACTATAGTAGTACTATAGTAGTTAAATAGAGTCTACATCTTTGTTAGTGTGGTCCATTTTGGTTTTATGAGGCATTTGTATTGGAAGGGCCCCTTAGCTCTGAATCCCCATTCTCTGATTAGCGTTGATTTTCTTAGTTCTCCAGAAACAGCGATCACTCATAGCCCCGAAAACTGCCGTCCCTCAATCCTGAGTACCCTTTCTGGCAGTTCCGATGCATTCGGTTGAAATCCTAACTTTTACTGTACACATGTAGTGCGTCAAACATGTGGTAAATTTTTTGGATGTACATTATGATGAATGAATTTTCCTCTTTTGTTTAATTTTTCTCTGTCTAATACGTCGAGGAAGGGTTAAAGCTCTGTACAACATGGGCCTTCAGTTTCTTTGGCTGAGACCAATGGTTGACAACAGTAGAATCAACTTTTTCATTTTTCCTTTTCCCCTTTGGCTGACTACGATCAAAACATAATCATGACACTAAAATCTGTCATGGTTCATTTACCTGTGTTTCCTTTTAACTATGATTTTATTTTCATTTACAGTGAAATAAGGAAAGAAGGAAGACAAATAGAAAAACCAAGTGAAGACCGTGATCTTACAAAAATGAGGTGAGTTTGGATGCATAAATAAAACGACATGTAGGCTTAATTGTTGTAGGGACCCATGCAGCGCTATGTGCTGCATTTATCAGAGTACTTGGTGAACAAACCTTTCTCAATGGTAATTTACTGAGTAACTTTGAATAAAAATTAAATTGTAGTTAAAATCAGATTACACCATATTGGTATTTTATCAATCGATCCTTATCACTAATTCTCCAACTTCCCAATTTGAGGGTTAGGATTTTTCGGTTGTTTCTTTAGGTCCTAATTAGCTAATTGGATGAACGGATCAAAGAGGGGTGAAATCCTCATACATGACTGTTGGTCACTCAGTGTAGTGACAAATCCCAATTTTCATTACTAAAATTATAACTACTGGTAGGCAAGTCAAATATTTTGAATAATACAATACTATAGTAGGCCTAGTTGAATAGAATCTACTTCTTTGTTGGTGTGGTCCATTTTGGTTTTATGAGGCATTTGTATTGGAAGGGTCCCTTAGTTCTGAATCCCTATTCTCCGATGAGCATTGATTTTCTCAGTTGTCCAGAAACAACAATCACTCATAGCCCCGAAAACTGCCGTCCCTCTATCCTGAGTACCCTTTCTGGCAGTTCCGATGCATTCGGTTGAAATCCCACCTTTTACTGTACACATGTAGTGCGTCAAACATGTGGTAAATTTTTTGGCTGTCCATTATGATGAATGGATTTCCCTCTTTCGTTTAATTTTTCTCTGTCTAATACGTCGAGGAAGGGTTAAAGCTTTGTACAACATGGGCCTTCAGTTTCTTTGGCTGAGACCAATGGTTGGCAGCAGTGGAATCAACTTTTTCACTTTTCCTCTTCCCCTTTGGTTGACTACGATCAAAACATAATCGTGACACAAAGATCTGTCATGGTTAATCTGTGTTTCATTTTAAATATGATTTTATTTTCATTTACAGTGAAAAGAGGAAAGAAAAAAGACGAATAGAAGAAACAAGTGAAGACCGTGATCTTACAAAAATGAGGTGAGTTTGTATGTATAAATAAAACTAAATGTATACTTAATTGTTGTAGGGACCCATGCATTGCCATGTGCTGCATTTATCATAGTACTGAACGAATCTTTCTCAATGGTAATTTACCGAGTAACTTTGAATGAAAATTAAATTATAGTGAAAATTAAATTACACCTTATTGGTATTTTATCAATCGATTTTTATCACAAATTCTCCAACTTCCCAATTTGAGCGTTGAAATTTTTTGGTTGTTCTTTTAGGTCCTAATTAGCTAATTGGATGAATGGATCAAAGATGAGTGAAATCCTCATACATGACGTTGGTCGCTCAGTGTAGTGACAAATCCTGGATTTCATTACTAAAATATTAACTACTGGTAGTCAAATATTTTAAATTAAACAAAACAAAAAAACATGTTTGCCGTTCATCCCCATACGCGTGTAACAAGCGTACTCCTAGTATTACCTGGTTGTTCCCATGCCAAATTCTCTTAGCGCCTGTGTCTAAACACACTTATAAAATTTAGAATAACTTCTCCGATTTTGGATCTAAATAGTTCAGCACACATTTAACGTAAATGCCAACAGAATAAAAATTAATATTTCATTACAACTCCCCGGTCCTGTATGCGTTATAGAGCACTCTCTGCGGTTTTTTTTTTTTAGTACCGTTTGAGTTAGTCGTTGACATATTGAATGCATGAGCCCATATTACTATAATGAAGTAAATCCTCAGTAACTTAACTCTCCATGGCATTACAAAAATTAAATAAAGAAATCACAAAAATTAATAGAATCTACAACTTTGTTAGTGTGGTCCATTTTGGTTTTATGAGGCATTTGTATTGGGTGGGTCCCTTAGCTCTGAATCCCAACTCTCCGATGAGCGTTGATTTGCTCAGTTCTCCGGAAACAGCGATCACTCATAGCCCCGAAAACTGCCGTCCGTCTATCCTAAGTATTTTTTCTAGCTGTTCCGAAGCATTCGGTTGAAATCATTCGTAGCTCCGATTGGACGAACGCGATGCATAGAGAGGTCGAGTTATAGTGAGTAGGATATATTATAATAGGCCTATAATTCACAAAATCATACAAATATGAAATGGTATCATACTTAACATCTAGGCCTAATACAACTCAAGGACAACATCAAACATGCACACTAAAAACACAATAAAATTCTGTGTACATAATTGTAAAGTATTTGTTAAAAATGTAAATTATAATTCTAGTTTTGAACAAATACTTAGGCCTAACAAAACAAAAAAATCAATATATGCCTACATTTCTATATTAAACAAAAATAAAATTAACATTTTTCATGCATTCCTAGGAATAAAGTGCTAGGATTTTACTGTTAATTAATTTGTATTTTAATTCTGAGTAATATAACAGTTTTTCTCTGTCCGTGCGAGTATCCGAATCCGAATAAAATCCGATCCGAACCCCTTACTATCCGATCCGAATCCGATCCGAAGTCAAATTTCACTATCCGCACACCTCTAGTTTATACCAACATAAAAATAATAAGGAGGAGGCGGACTCTTTTACACCCGGTATACATAAAATAAGCAGTTGGGAAAGGGTTAAAACTCTGTACAATATATGAGTCTTTAGTTCCTTTGGCTTTGTCCAACAGTTAGCAACAGTGAAATCAACTCTTTTACTATTCCTCTTCCCTTCTTGTTGACTAAGATCAAAAAAATAATCATTATACAAAGATCTGTTATGGTTCATTTACTTGTGTTACCTTTTATCTTGTGTTTTCATTTACAGTGAAATGAGAATGGAAAAAAGTCAAATATTAGACAAAATAAGTGGAGACCATGATCTCACAAAAATGAGGTGATTTTGTATGACGAAATAAAACTACATGTAAGCTTAATTGTGGATGTGAATTTGTGGAAATGGATTTCCCTCTTTCATTTAATTTTTCTCTGTCTAATACGTCGAGGAAGGGTTAAGCTCTGTACAACAAGGGCCTTCAGTTTCTTTAGCTGAGACCAATGGTTGACAACAGTACAATCAACTTTTTCATTATTCCTTTTCCCCTTTGGCTGACTACAATCAAAACATAATCATGACACAAAAATCTGTCATGGTTCATTTACCTGTGTTTCCTTTTAACTATGATTTTATATTCATTTACAGTGAAATAAGGAAAGAAGGAAGACAAATAGAAAAACCAAGTGAAGACCGTGATCTTACAAAAATGAGGTGAGTTTGGATGCATAAATAAAACGACATGTAGGCTTAATTGTTGTAGGGACCCATGCATTGCCATGTGCTGCATTTATCAGAGTACTTGGTGAACAAACCTTTCTCAATGGTAATTTACTGAGTAACTTTGAATAAAAATTAAATTGTAGTGAAATCAGATTACACCATATTGGTATTTTATCAATCAATCCTTATCACTAATTCTCCATCTTCCCAATTTGAGGGTTAGGATTTTTCGGTTGTTCCTTTAGGTCCTAATTAGCTAATTGGATGAACGGATCAAAGAGGGGTGAAATCCTCATACATGACTGTTGGTCACTCAGTGTAGTGACAAATCCCAATTTTCATTACTAAAATTATAACTACTGGTAGGCTAGTCAAATATTTTGAATAATACAAAACTATAGTAGTACTATAGTAGTTGAATAGAATCTACTTCTTTGTTAGTGTGGTCCATTTTGGTTTTATGAGGCATTTGTATTGGAAGGGTCCCTTAGCTCTGAATCCCTATTCTCCGATGAGCATTGATTTTCTCAGTTGTCCAGAAACAACAATCACTCATAGCCCCGAAAACTGCCATCCCTCTATCCTGAGTACCCTTTCTGGCAGTTCCGATGCATTCGGTTGAAATCCCAACTTTTACTGTACACATGTAGTGCGTCAAACATGTGGTAAATTTTTTGGCTGTCCATTATGATGAATGGATTTCCCTCTTTCGTTTAATTTTTCTCTGTCTAATACGTCGAGGAAGGGTTAAAGCTCTGTACAACATGGGCCTTCAGTTTCTTTGGCTGAGACCAATGGTTGGCAACAGTGGAATCAACTTTTTCACTTTTCCTCTTCCCCTTTGGTTGACTACGATCAAAACATAATTGTGACACAAAGATCTGTCATGGTTAATCTGTGTTTCATTTTAAATATGATTTTATTTTCATTTACAGTGAAAAGAGGAAAGAAAAAAGACGAATAGAAGAAACAAGTGAAGACCGTGATCTTACAAAAATGAGGTGAGTTTGTATGTATAAATAAAACTACATGTATACTTAATTGTTGTAGGGACCCATGCATTGCCATGTGCTGCATTTATCATAGTACTGAACGAATCTTTCTCAATGGTAATTTACCGAGTAACTTTGAATGAAAATTAAATTGTAGTGAAAATTAAATTACACCTTATTAGTATTTTATCAATCGATTTTTATCACAAATTCTCCAACTTCCCAATTTGAGCGTTGAAATTTTTTGGTTGTTCTTTTAGGTCCTAATTAGCTAATTGGATGAATGGATCAAAGATGAGTGAAATCCTCATACATGACGTTGGTCGCTCAGTGTAGTGACAAATCCTGGATTTCATTACTAAAATATTAACTACTGGTAGTCAAATATTTTAAATTAAACAAAACAAAAAAACATGTTTGCCGTTCATCCCCATACGCGTGTAACAAGCGTACTCCTAGTATTACCTGGTTGTTCCCATGCCAAATTCTCTTAGCGCCTGTGTCTAAACACACTTATAAAATTTAGAATAACTTCTCCGATTTTGGATCTAAATAGTTCAGCACACATTTAACGTAAATGCCAACAGAATAAAAATTAATATTTCATTACAACTCCCCGGTCCTGTATGCGTTATAGAGCACTCTCTGCGGTTTTTTTTTTTTAGTACCGTTTGAGTTAGTCGTTGACATATTGAATGCATGAGCCCATATTACTATAATGAAGTAAATCCTCAGTAACTTAACTCTCCATGGCATTACAAAAATTAAATAAAGAAATCACAAAAATTAATAGAATCTACAACTTTGTTAGTGTGGTCCATTTTGGTTTTATGAGGCATTTGTATTGGGTGGGTCCCTTAGCTCTGAATCCCAACTCTCCGATGAGCGTTGATTTGCTCAGTTCTCCGGAAACAGCGATCACTCATAGCCCCGAAAACTGCCGTCCGTCTATCCTAAGTATTTTTTCTAGCTGTTCCGAAGCATTCGGTTGAAATCATTCGTAGCTCCGATTGGACGAACGCGATGCATAGAGAGGTCGAGTTATAGTGAGTAGGGGCGGTAGGAACCGTCAGTCAAGGCCTCTCCCCCTAACTCCACCGTTATCCCCTCTCCAGATCTCTGCGCTCTGTGCTGTGTCTTACTAGATCGCACGCTGCTCATGGCCAGTCTTCGCACAGCGGTGTTTACGGTTGCATTACATGGATTTAAGGAGTTGCATGGCATGAGTGCCAAACTCTATTGACACACTGTAAAAGCGTTGTGGTCTTAAGAGTCATATTCACCCTTGTAAAAACACTGAAAACATGCCTCTGTATTCCCCAGTTTTGGACGGTGTTTTTTTTATATATAATGGTTAAATATATGTTTTCCTGTAGATTAGGATTAGATAAAGGTCCCTCATACCAGATGTAACAGTAAAAATATACGGTTATTAGTAGAACAAAATCTTAAAGTTTTTCCCATATCGATTTTAATGGAAACTTTGAACATCTACCATTTCCACTTGGGTCATCCTAAGCCGGGTTTTCAGCATTGTAGTCTGCCAAGTGAGTCCTTTAATTTGATGTGCATATCATCCTATGCTTACATTTCATATTTTCTTCTGACTCCTGGTGGGCCGTCCACCTAACATGACAGAAAATGTTGGATAACGTCAAAAGGTACTCTTTGTTAAGTCACTATCACCCCTCAAATGATATTTGTTTATCTCAACAAATAAAAATAATAAGGGGGGGGATGGACTTTTTTACACCCGGTATACATAAAATAAGCCGTTGGGAAAGGGTTAAAACTCTGTACAACATATGAGTCTTTAGTTCCTTTGGCTGTGACCAAAAGTTAGCAACAGTGAAATCAACTCTTTTACTATTCCTCTTCCCGTCTTGTTGACTAAGATAAAAAAAAATAATCATGATACAAAGATCTGTTATGGTTCATTTACTTGTGTTATCTTTTATCTTGTGTTTTCATTTACAGTGAAATGACAATGGAAAAAAGTCAAATATTAGACAAAACAAGTGAAGACCGTGATCTTACAAAAATGAGGTGAGTTTGTATGTATAAATAAAATTACATGTAGGCTTAACTGTTGGCCATTGTTTTCTTTAACATGCTCACTGTTTAAACACATCAGGGAGGGGGGACACAATATTTAACTGGGGCGTTTCCCCCGATTCTCCGTTTGTAGTAATTTTGATTGCCATCTGAAAATTGGATTGTACCCCAAATGCTAGTTTAGTAGCCTATTAATGTTTATTGTTGTCTTTATAAGAAAATTTATTGTAAGAGATAAAATAAAACAAATTGTTAAGTTTGTTATTAATGATTCACTGTTTTCTCAATTTTTACAAATAACCGGGACAAAGACAAAACTGGCCGGGACACCGAGACAAGAGCGAAAAACCGGGACTGTCCCAGTCAAACTGGGATATATGGCAAGCCTATCTAAAACACAATATTTTTCAGTGGTACTAATGAAATACTTATTAAATATGTTACAAACTGATAGAGGATTTTTTCAATTAATTTACCACCATGCATTAGTTCTATGCTGTTATGTGTTTTTTCCTTATTTCTGAAACCATTAATAAACTACCAACTAGCCTTAGAAACACAATCTGAGCCTTTAATCTTTTTTTGAACTGTTTGTGATTTTAATTTGCGAATTTGCTTACGGCACTTATTCTCATATTCCTCATACTTAATCTTAAAGGCATTATCTTAAGATACACAAAACAGATCATACATTTGTTCCATATTTTGCTTTAACTGTTAAGTATTATTATCTAAATTAATTTTACCAAAGTTCGATTTTTGCTGCCTTGAGCAATTAAATTTAACCACAGGACAAGTTGTATCCAAATTCCACAGCATAACTGTTACTAATGCTGTCCATTTATCATCAACTGTTTGAGGTGCATAAACATAATCCCATTTTTCTATTTTTTAACAAATCAACATTTCTGTCAGAAAAGATTTTTTTATAAATAAATGTTTCAACTTATTTGCTTTCAACATTCACATCAATTACTAAAACCTGCCCAAGGTGGTCAGAAATATGTCCATTAACAACATCAGCCTTGTTGTTCAACATTCTATTGTACTTCCTTCGCGCTCTTTGAATTTCTGGTACAGCTTCGTCTTGACAGCATTATACATTTGAAAAATTTATATAGGCCCTACAGTATATAATGTTTCTAAAGTTTTTATAATAGATTTAAAAAATTTATTTGATTTGAACTTCTAAGACAATAATATATGAAGATATTGCTTGTATAATCTTCATTTTTATTGCCTGTTTCCAAAATAATCTTATATGTTACCATTTACAAATTTTCCATATACTCGTACATGGTAGCTAAAAAAATGATAGCTAAAAAATTTATTATATTTTTTAATATTTATGTAACCCATTCATTTTATATTAATTCATACACAATGTTTTATCAAGGTTTTTTTTGTTTTTTTTTTTTGTTTTAATTTTGCTAAAGAAAACTCCAATTTTTTATATTTAAAACAAATATAAAAATATTTTATTGTTCTTTTCCTACATTCAAATTTAACTTTTCATCCCGGACAATAATTTTATACAGTTAAAAATTATGTTTTTATTTTGTACTACAAGTTTATAAATGTGTGATATCTCATTGGTAAGTTTTTGGTCACAATCTTCTTTTTTATAAGCCTTATGTTTATTACTTCATTTTAAAATTATAGATTACGTTTGGGGCTTTGGAGAGATAGAAAAATAGTTTTCGTAGGAGAGTAGGAGGTATTTTTGGGGAGCCCCACACTGGAGGTTTGCACAGGGCCCCGCACTGACTAAGGCCGGCCCTAATAAAAACTAGATTGTGTATATATATATATATATATAAACAGTGTTGCTTTTAGAAAATCATAGAATGAACTATGAGATCTGATGATTAAAAGAGAATGCGAGACACAAAGTGAATTTCTTCGCGGCACTATTTTTGTATTTTGTATTTTTGTATTTTGTGTCTATCTACGCCAGAAGCATTTTTTAACGTTTTGACGGGGAACGGTCCAAACCCCAGTCTTGTTACTATCTAACATTGACCAGTTGTTAGAAAGCATCATTAATTAATAGCCCAATGACAAATGGCAACTGGGTCCGGAATCGATCCTTTAAAAAGCTACTAACTTTCCTCAGGATCGAACCGGCAACCTTTGGATTCAAAGGCGAGCACTATAACCACTCAGCTACCGAGCCAGTTAATTAAATCGATTGCCAACAATCAAAACATGTTATCGTAAATTATTCAAAAGCATCATCTCATTGGCTACAACTTTTCCTTTAAAAGTTTGTTTTTGATCCAAAAATATATAAAAAATTCCTTGCTTAGTAACTTTTTTATGTCAGATAAAATAATAATAAAAACTAAACTCTTACTTTAAAAACTACACATATTATACAAAATAGGAGATATTTATATTGTTTAAATTCTGTATTTAATACATAAACTATACAATTTTTATACCTCTTCAATAACTTAGCTGTGATCCAGAAAAGTATAAATGGCAGCACACACTATTCTCTGAATACGCTAATGCCTCCACAAAGGTGCAGATAGCTGGTCGGGATATAAGAGGGAAGTACACAATCTAAAACAAATTCTTATCATGCAAAAGAAAGCCCTAAGGATGATGACTGGTCTCAGGGCCAGGGAATCAGTGAGATAAAAATTTGTTGAATTTGGCATCATGACGATTTTTAATTTGTACATATTTGAAACAGTTAAATTAGTAAATAAAAATTTTTCTTGTGCTCAACCATAAGAAATCCATAATACTCGTTCAAATTTTGCTGTAGAGTGTCACAGACTCGAATTTTTTAAAAAGAAGCCTTCTTATATAAGTGTCAAGTTTTTAAATTTTATTCCTCTAGAAATAAGATATGTGTTTGGCACCAGGAAGTTGACTAGGCTCTTGAAATTTTTTTAAATTGAGAACCCATTTTATTCTTTAGATGAGTTTTATACAGTTCAGAGATCCTAGGTAATAAGAATTGTATTGTTTGCCTAAGTGAGTTTGTTACTTTTGTAAATTGTTTTGTATGACTTAATTTTGACACTATTCTGTCTGTAAAAATTTGTATGCAGCTATGAATAAAGATATTTCTGATTCTGATTTACATGGTGGAACACCATGATAGTACAGCGCGCGCTGTCTCATGGTGGCTTTCCCAATTATAGAATCTGGCAGAATAAAAGCCATAAGACCTGTCCTTCCTAAAAGACTGTGTATTCATTGTTCTTGCTGAACTCCCACCATCTCACTTATTAGCTTAAACAAAGTCATTGTAAGTTTGTTTTTGTTATGCATGAATAAGGACTATTTTAGCCAAGACAGCAAAATGATCCATAATGAAAGTTTTCAATACTCCGGACAAGACAACACTATCATTATATTGTTTGGTAAATATGTGGTTTGATTGCTATCATGATAACTATTAATATAATCTTATGTCTGTTTAAGGAGGACATCTGAGTATGTTCCTGTGGATTCCACTCCATCTTTGACTCCCAGTGAAATTCATAATAGATCGGAAGGTCCGATGATGACTCCACCCAGAAAAGTGTCAAGACCATTTTGGAATGTTTCACCACCTGAAAGTATATACAAGTCTATGGATGATCGACCAAGTTCTTCTTCAGAGGAACCCATTCTTCAACTAACTAAAAAAATAAAAAAAGATGAATTTGAGAACCGTTCTTCTGATGAGGTAATGGAAAATTTGAACAATGAACGTCATGGCAAAATTATTGAAAGGGATTATTTATTACCTAAAAGTAACTCTTCTACAAAAAACGAGTCTTCACCATCTAAAAGTAACATTGATGAACCATCAAGCTCATCTTTCATCACTCATCAATTGGTAAAAACAGAAACTGAAACAAAGCCTTTACTAAAACTTGTACCTGACTTACCTGATTCAACCAAACCGTTAAAAGTTAAACCAGAACCAACTTCTTGTCCTGAAATGAAACCATGCGTAGATAATGAAACTGTCCAATGGAGGCTCGTCCCTTTTGAAACTATTGATTTCAAACTTAAGGTTAAATCAAGCTCTGATATCAAACCAAAACATCAAGTTCCTTCGGATGCAATAATTGATTTAACAGCTACAGAGCATGCAAATGAAAATACTGTGTATGAAACAAAGCTAAAACCCACGGGCAGAATTTTCCACCGGAGGTTTATTGGAAAATCAAATTATCAACATATTACCAACACCATTAAAGTGAAAAGTGATTTCAGTTCCATAAAAATTCCCACCAAATCAGAGTTATTGTGCAGAAAAATGTTACTGAAAGTTGATTACCCAAATGAAAGTATAAGTAATGTACATATTGAACATGAAAAGGCCAGCTCGATTGCAAGTTTGTCAACAGTTGCTCTCAACAAGAAACCCAAATCCATAGCAAGTGTATCAACAGTTGCTTATCGGGCACTCAATAAGAAGCCGAGTTCAATTGCAAGTGTATCAACAGTTGCGAATCGGGCACTCCATAAGAAGCCGAGTTCAATTGCAAGCGTATCAACGGTTGCAAATCCAGATTTTGTGCGAGTAAAGTATGCATCTGGTGAACGTATTCCACCAGTTTCATCAAGTTATCATCAGTATCCGAGGACCAGTGATACTTACAGGAGAGATGAAAGAGGAAGACCGCACCCAAACAAGTATGCTCCGTATGGCCCGGACAGACACTGGCGCTGGGATAGATATGACAGGGATCGGAGCCGCTACTAAAGTGAGTGTTCATTCTTTTTACAAATTTCCCTGTAGGGAATACGCTATTACGGTAGTAGTCACGGAAAGACCTGTACTATATTTAGAAATGAATAGTATTATATTAGGTTGAAAGTACTTTACAGATATTTTATTAATAACACTCTAAATTAATAATTAATTGTTAAAAAAAAAAAAAAAAAAAAAAAAAAAACATTTAACTACCAGCTATATGACAGTTCCCATTTTATGGATCGTATGATTTAAACTATTAGGTAACTAACACCACATCCTTCCCTCGCAAGTTAAGTCTTTGGGGAGGTTTTACGTTCCTGTGACTACTTTCTCTTCCGGCAGGAACTTCACTATCCACTGAGGTATTAGTTATTCTTCTTCTATAATCAGCATCATTAAATTCAGATATATGAATTCTATTTCTCCTTAATCTTACACTATTTTCTGCCTCTACAACATTAGATTGAGGAAAACTGTGTTTTTGCACCACTTTTCTGGTTTCTGCCTTATCTTTAATGTAGACCAACTGCCCTTCCGTCACCTCTCTCCTCTGTGTTGCACCATGTCTTTTGTCGTATTGAAATTTTCCTTTTTAGCGAATTTCCCTATAGGGAATACGCTATTGCGGTAGTAGCCATGGTAAGACCTAAGCCCGGGACCATGTTATTTTTTCATTTTGAGGTCCCCAGAAGCCAAAAACACCGTTCGTTCATTTTCATATATATGTATCTATATATCTATGTGTCCGTGGTACTGATAACTTTTGAAGGGGACCTCCAATTTTAATGAAATTTGGTATGAAGGTGTAAGGCTAGGTCTATTTTCATGAGTTCGCGAACCAGCATGATCGGGTTATGGGAACGGGGTTTTATGAGGTTTCAAAGGGGTCAAAAATGGGTTTTTTTGCATTTTTTGAGCATAATTTTCAAAATTCAACAATTTTAACTAAAACCATTTAAAAGAGCTTAAAAAAAACAAACAATTTAATATTTTGAATTTTTAACTTGGCTTAACAGGTTACGGAGAAAAGCCAAAAATAGGTTTTCCATGTTAATCTTATGGGAAATCAACAAAACCCTGTATCTCGCTTATTTATTGGAATAACTTGATAAAATTTGGTATATACATTTACTTGGTAGGGTTCAACTGATATTTGCTTACAACACCCACATGGCGGCAAACCTACGTACTCACCCCTATGGGGTTTATAGGGAAACTAGCTGTTTTCCGTCACGGCTTCGCCCGTGATTGAATTTATGTTTTAGGTAATAAAATCTTTAAAAGAGCAACAAAATCTTCTTCATTAAGAATGACATTGAAACAACAAAGTACTGTGTGTTGAGCTCTGAAGGAATTTTGCAAAACATTTTCTTAATGAGAACCATTGAGCAAAAAAAGAACAACCATGTCAAATTTCAACCCCGTAGGCCCTACAGTCATTTTAAAATCATGTACTGCGGAGCCCTAAAGAACATAAATAACTATATTTCTAAAACTGTTTTTCTTAGTAAACATATATTAGCAAAACAGAACATAAACGTTAAATTTCAACACCGTATTAGGATTTATGGTAATTTTGAGGATTTTAGGGGTGAATAATTTGCCCCTGGAATAATTTTCAAGTCCTAGGGGGCGGAGCCCTAAAGAACTTCGAAAACTATATTTGCAAAACCGTTTCTAAGTGAGCACCTATTTGCAAAACGGAGCATCCACGTTAGATTTTAATCCCTTTAGCATATATATGGTAATTTTGATGTTCTGTGGGGTGGAGCCCTAAAGTAAATTTGCTAAATTGTTTCTTAGTGAGCAACTATGAGCAAAGAGGAACGTCCATGTCAACTTTCAACCCCGTGGGCCCAGAGTAATTTTCAAGACTTGTGGGACGGAGCCCTAAAGAATTTCAAAATATATATTTGAAAAACCTTTTCTTAGTGAGTAACCTACCTATGAGCTAAGGGGAACGTCCATATCAAATTTCAACCCCGGAGGCCCTAAATGTTTTTGAAGTCCTGTTGGGCAGAGCCCTAAAGAACTTCAAAAACTATTTTTGCAAAACCGTTTCTTAGTAAGCACCCATGAGCAAAGAGTCCATGTCAAATTTCAACCCCGTGAAGGCCCTAATGTAATTCTGAAATCCAGTGGGGTAGAGCCCTAAAGTGCTTTAAAAACTATATTTGCAAACCCTTTTTTTAGTGAGTACCCATGAGCAAAGGGAATCCTCCATCATATTTCAACCCCGTGGGCCCTAGAGTAATTTGAAAGTCCAGTGGGGTGTAGACCTAAAGGGCTTCAAAACTATATTTGCAAAACGTTTCTTAGATTACATAGATAGTACCTATGAGCTAAGAGAATCGTCCTTGTCAAATTTCAACACGTAGGCTATACAGTAATTAATTGTCTGCTTCTTTGATGTCAGCTTCGTAGAGCCCTAAATAGTGATGTAAAACGCCCTGGCGTTTAAATCTCAGGGCAAATGCCCAGGGCATTTGCCCAAATAACCGCCCAAAATCCAAAAGTGCCGGGCGTTTATCCAGTTAAAGGCTAATAAACCTGATTAATGGAAATTAAATTGAACACTACTCTTCTAGTTAACTTTTTAAACCTCTATATTAGATATTTACATAATAGCCTATATAAAAAAAAATAATTGTATAATTTTAATTATATTGGTAGGAAGTCAGTACTAGAGAGTCAACACTTTTTTTTTTGTCAATAAAAGGAAATAATTTAGACTGAAAATAACTTCATGGTTTATTTTTATTTAAAAAATCTGGCTAATATAATAGAATTAATTTACATTTGTTTATTACACACAATGAATAAGTCTTAACTTAATGGTTGTAATTTGGTTCCGGTTGGGTTTGTGGCAAATTGCTTAGAATGCAAAGCCCTTTAAAATGATGTCTCATATGATGTAGGTCAATGCAGTTTCCCACAAGACTTTCTTTAGAGACGTCCCTAGTGGAGGTCGTCAGGAAAAATGATGTCTCATATGATGTAGGTCAATGCAGTTTCCCACAAGACTTTCTTTAGAGACGTCCCTAGTGGAGGTCGTCAGGAAAAATGATGTCTCATATGATGTAGGTCAATACAGTTTCCCACAAGACTTTCTTTAGAGACGTCCCTAGTGGAGGTCGTCAGGAAAAATGATGTCTCATATGATGTAGGTCAATGCAGTTTCCCACAAGACTTTCTTTAGAGACGTCCCTAGTGGAGGTCGTCAGGAAAAATGATGTCTCATATGATGTAGGTCAATGCAGTTTCCCACAAGACTTTCTTTAGAGACGTCCCTAGTGGAGGTCGTCAGGAAAAATGATGTCTCATATGATGTAGGTCAATGCAGTTTCCCACAAGACTTTCTTTAGAGACGTCCCTAGTGGAGGTCGTCAGGAAAAATGATGTCTCATATGATGTAGGTCAATGCAGTTTCCCACAAGACTTTCTTTAGAGACGTCCCTAGTGGAGGTCGTCAGGAAAACTGCAATAGGCTATGTCATATGATACATCATTTTAAAGTACATTGCATTCTGAGCAATTTGCCACAAACCCGACCTCAAAAGGTAGAGTGGATTGGGAGTTATTGCATTTTTTTGTTTTCAGCAATATGATTGTAATACAAAGTTTGATCACCTGCTATTTTTTACTCGGTCATTCTTTTGAGATCGGGTTTGCGGCTTGTTCTCCAGTCCAAAAGACCTTTAATTTGATGTACATATTGACATATGCTTACATTTAAGATTTTCTTCTTACTCCTTGTGGACTGCCCGCCCCCCTTCGAGATCCAAGGACACTAAGTACTTTAGGAAGTAGTCTTTGTCACTCAAAATCAATATGCAACGTTTTAGTTTTGTTACTTAAATACTTTTAAAAATATTAAATCGTCTCCAGACTTTTTTTCCACCCTGTATATAAATATAAATAATTTTATAGGTGCCTTTTATGTTAGGAAATTTACATAGTGGTTGAAAAGCACTTGTTTTACTAACAAAATCTTAATACTTAACTTTAAATTTAATTAATTAGTCTTTATAAATTTATCTTATGCACATATTTATGAATTACAGAGTAGAAAACTGCTTAATCAGTAAATACGATTTTATATAACAATTTAGAAAAATATTTATTTAAAATACCACACTGAAAATATTACAGGTTTTATTGTATTGCGCCTTAAACTGAACTTTTCATAAACGCCCAGTTTTTGGGCGCTTAAAATCGCTTTGGGCAAATGCCCGTGAAAATGCCCATTTATAAACGACCCGCCCACTGGGCATTTGCCCGGCCCACATCACTAGCCCTAAACAATTTCGAAAACTATAATGGTAAAACAGCTTCTTAGTGAGAATTCAGTCTCATTTCTTAGGATGAACAAAGAGGAACGTCCATGTTAAAAATTACAACTCCGCGAATGCCCTAAAGTAATTTTGAAATCCAGTGTGCCGGAGCAATTAAGTGCTTAAAAAACTATATTTGCAAAACCGTTTGTTAGTACCTATGAACAGTAAAAAAGTATACAGCAATAAAATATGAAATAAATCAAACTGCACTTAATACAACCAAAGTACACCAGACTAAAAGTAATAGCAATGAATAGAAAGTACATCACTATAATCTTGACAATGTCAAACATAAATAAACATTATATCTCACTTTCTTAAAAAAACACCTGGTTATTACTTCTATATGCTTATAAGCATTTTCTTGAATGAATCATCATGTGGCAGATGTAAACAAACCTAATTCGATTTCCATAATCATATGTTAGAATTTACTTCTATATGCTTATAAGCATTTTCTTGAATGAATCATCATGTGGCAGATGTAAACAAACCTAATTCAATTTCCATAATCATATGTTAGAATTCAAAAATGTTGCTTCCATAAGAATAACATGGTAACTTTGAGGACGTGTAGGGCGTAGCCCTTTGTGAATATTAATATGAAAATAGTCAGACTTTCCTATTTTGGGCCTAAAGAATGAGTATACAAAATTTCAGCACTCTAGCTAGTCGGGAAGTTGGAGAATTAGTGATGAGTGAGTGAGTGAGGGCTTTGCCTTTTATAGATATATAGATAGAAGAAGATGAAAAGAACACCATAACTTGATAATATTTGGTATGTTCATTCACTTGGTAGGATTCAACTGATATTTGCTTACAACACCCATATGGCAGCAAACCTACTTACTCACCCTCATGGGGTTTATGGGGAAAATTAAAAAGTGCTGAAAATTGATCCAGTTTGACATTTACCTAACGTAACTATTACATTTCCTAACAAAACTAACATTTTCTAACAACATCCCAAGGCAGCCAACCTACATACCCATTCCTATGGTGTTAATGGGGAAAATACAATATCTCAAAATCGTTTGGAAATTCGCTGAGTACGCAGGTCTGCTGCGACGGGGGTATTTTTCTTATGTTTTTCTCTTTTGCCTTAAGGATGTTGAAGTCAGCATTTTTTGGGAACTAGGTTAGCACAAGCAATTAGTATAACAACTCTAAGCTTTCGACCTATTACATGTTCAGATGGAGGGTAGCCATTTTCAAGAGGAGTAGACCTGTAAATCAGAGTAGACCTTGTTGCAAGTCATTATATTTTAGGATGATTTTCTTTGTAGTGGCAACCCGCTGCTGGTCGTGACCATAAATCCCCAATCCTTAGCAAAATCTTTAAATTCCAAACTGTCAAAGGGAGGTCCACTGTCACATCTCAGAGTGTGAGGAACCCCGAATTGTGAAAACAACGTATTAAGTATGTTGATCGACACACTTGCAGCTGTTGAGAACTGGAACTACCTCCAAATATCTTGAGTAATAGTCTTGTATCACCAAATAAGTCTGATTCTTAACCTTAGCAAAGTCACATCCAATTAGAGACCAAGGTAGGTTGGGAAAGGTTTTATTTATCAGAGGTTCTCTTTTCTGAGTTTGATATACTATACATGTGTAACAGTCTGTTACTTTTCGTGTTATATGATTTGAAATACCTGGCGACCACACGGTGTCTTGCGCAAGACGTCTGCATTTAGTATACCCATGTAGCCAGTTTGCCTCAAATGAAAGGAATGACAATTCGGTTACCCATCATCAGCAAACCATCATTACACGAAAAAGAGTCTCGAAATTTGTAATAAAAAATTTATGGTCTATTCTTCCAGTATCAACCCATCCATTTTCAATTGTTTATTTTATTACATTTATCGTGTGTTTTAGAAGTGTTTGCAGTTTTTTGGTGAAGAAAATCAGTCACTGTTAGGTTCTTCTTACAACTTGATATTTCTCCCTCTAAAATTTCACAAGCAGAAATGCCAATTTTTTCACTTTCAATCCTTGAATTCTGGAAAGCGGATCTGGCACAAAGAACTTTTTCCCTGATATGTGATTTATAACAAAGTCAAACGCCAGCAAACGAATACGAAAACGTAGAATGCGAGGTGGAAGAGTCTCTAAAAGCTTGCTGCCTGGTAAAGAGACCAATTGTTACATTATACATAAGGAATTTTGTTATATGGCAAGATTCTTCAGCTAGGGGAATTTGCCAAAACTCCATTCGAGCATTCAGCTTAGAAACAATAACACCCCGTCTTATTTTTTTTAAACAGTCATTAGTCAAAGGCTTTCTCTAACAACAACTATGCATTAAGTTTTTTAAAATCTACACAAATACGTACGGATCCATCTTCCTTGGGTGCAATCACAATTGGAGAACACCATTCTGTACCTTCAGTAACTTTTCAATGCGTCTCGGAGCAGCGGCAGCATAGGGATGTACCTCTGTTTCATCTTTATAACATAAGGGTCTCCTTTAAAACACCAGGATAGGGTGAAAATAATTCTGGACAGTCTATTGTTGACAATCTTTAAAGTTTACTATCCAAATCCTCAGTGAAAGTAATTATAGATAGAGCATTAATTGAACTACGGGCAAGTAGGGATTGTTTAAGATCCCATCCCGTACAACATATAAATCTTCATTACATTTTCCTCCACAAAAATGTAAAGTAGATGAAAATTTTCCTTGGCAGTCAAAAGTTATAATACATTTGACTAGCTGATTTAATACATACATGAAATGTTTTAAAATAAAAATTTGGAAGTTTATTTCTCCAAATACTTTCTGGTATGCACGGAACATAAGTTCTCGCGTCAATTTTAAAAACTAGAGGAACATTCACAATTTCCAAACACACTTCATAAGGTGGAATGATTGACAAATTTTGCTTTGAAAACAAAACAATACCAAGACAAGATACGTCTTCAATACTGGAATCTGATTTGCTGGGTACGTCAACAAAAAGTTCCTTCACTTCCTTCTTTTTTTTAGTCCAACACCGCTCAAAATGTCCCACGACATTACAATATTTACATCTAGCTTTGTAACCCGGACAATTTTCCTTCAAATGATAATTTATGTCTCATTAAAACATTTGAAACTTTTGCTTGCTTTTCCCCCAGCAACAGCGCCATTTTGCTTAAACCTAGATTTATATTTTAAAGATAAATTATGAAGACTATTTGTCACTCCCCTTACAGTTTCTTGTTAAGTTTTAACCGATTCCCATAACTTTACTTTTTTTGATTGCTTTATTTAGCAATAAATTCTGGTCCATTTTCAATGATTCTGAAAGTTTACCATCCCTAACCCCGACCACAATGCAATCGTGCAACATTTCATTCTTTAAAGGGCCAAAGTCATAAAATTTTAGAAATAAATATAAGGTTAAATTACCTCAATTCCGCCATGTATCCAAATTGGTATCTTTTTATTTCTGAAATTCAGTGGTCCTGAGCCTCAACAACAAACATGAAAATCATAAAATTTTACCAACTTATGCAAAGATGTCATATATGTCTCAAAAGATTCTCCCTCAATTTTGTTTCTTTTATTGAAATGAGCCCTATCTGGCTATCATAGCCCGCTACCAACTTAAAATAATAATAAAATAAATAAAAGATGTTCTGCAGTGCAAAACACCTGCGTCATATATATGGATGGATTAGTATATATTACTAGCAAGGTGTCTACTGGTCACTGAAGTCACCAAAAGTAACGGATTTTAGTAAGTGGTCTCGGAAGTCACAGAAGTCACTTATTTTTCCTTAAAATACATGAAAAGCCAGGGAATTTTTAATTTTAATGGAGAAAATAATGCAATTGTGAGCAAAAGTTTTGCGACTCAAGCAATTTTGCCCGAAAATTTTACAAATAGACCACATAAAAGTCACTGATTTTAAACATTTTCACACCTAAAAGTCACTGATTTTTTTATGTATGTGGCAGTAGACACCCTGACATGGCAAGCATGGCTCTTTTCCTCCTTTTTTCTCATCTTGTGTGCATCGTAGGATAAATCTGCTCATACCGATACCATTAGAAAGGTAGTGTCTTGTAGATGAGCAGAAACCAATTCAAATTCATATAGGCCTGCAGGTCTACATCCTGAAGGCTTTCAATGTTTCAATGTTTATCTTATGTAAGAATGACAATTGATTGAATCGATAGACAGCTGTTCGCAATAAAAAATTCTTGAAAGCAGGAAGGACACAAGTTCCAATAATGAAATATTTTAAAACTAATCAAGTGAAAATCATCTGAATTTTAGGTTGAATTTTTATCACAAGGTGATTTTTAGTGTGTTTTATTGCTTGTAGTTTTACTCATCATTGACATTGCAGGTAATGCAGGAGTAGCCAAGAGACTGACAGTTGGGGGTGAAGCAGAAGCCCGCAAAAGAAGGCAGTTGCCCACTATCCTGACTATTTCCACTGCCACTACCTTCTCAATCACGTTGACAGACATAGAAAAAAAGAAGCACTGGTGTGCAAAATGTGTGACATTCATTTAATATCTGTCCTAAATATAATATAACAAATTGAAGACCCTGTTCAGATCTGGCAAATGGATGTGCAAGAGTGTCCCCTTATTGCTACGAGGGACCTGAATAATTTTAAAAATATTCTAATAATAAATAGATATTAGAAATTTTATTATCGTTCCTACCTTTTTAAAACATATTCTAAAGTATGTTATTTAGTTTTACAGTTAACTATTTTCAGTGGTTCTTTGGGGTTTAAATCACCTAAATTCTAGGGTGATAATTATAATTTGTTCAGTAATAGTTAGTTTTAAAAAATTTGCTTTTGTTAATGATTTGCTATAAAAAGTTTTCAGATGTTTGATTTTATATAAATTACACAAAGAGTCATTTGGAAAAATTGTCATTGTATTTTGATTTGTTGTAAAAAAGTATTCAAATATTTCATTTTTATAATGTGCCCAAAGAGTCGATGAAACCACTTTGTAATCCATGTAATACTATATAAGATTGTGTAAGACAATAATTGTGATTAGGTTACTTTAGGTTAACACATTGAACCCTAGGTGCTTGACATTGCTTATGTGATAATACTTGGCTTTTTTACAAAAAATGATTACTTCTTTATTTTTTACCAAAACACTACAAATTATACGCCATTTTAAAAAGGAAATCAAGACCTTTAAGAAATATCATTTTTTATAGGGCAATAAAGAATATTTTCATTATTTTTTTAATAAAAAGCAACCTATATTTCAAAAATATAAAAAGCTACACATGTAAAAGTTTATTTAAATTTATCAAATTGTTTTTTATTTACTTTTTACCTATATACTAATATTAAAGCATTAAGGAATAGAAATTAGTATATATTACATTTTTTACATAAGAAATCACTGGAATACCTAAAATTTTCTATTGAATTTATCGCTTTCCAACAACTAAATAATAATAAAAAATATATAGGCATATATATATAATTTACATATACTGTACTATATATACATGTATAATTATATGCAAATGTTCATACATATGTACATAGAGGCCTACATACACATACACATGTAAATAATGTACATATACTTATAAATTGACATAAACATGTATATGTACATAAATGTAATACGTACACACACACACATATATATATATATATATATATACATATATGTAGACACATATATGAAAATGTACATAAACATATATGTACAAACATTTATTTATATATAACAACATAAACTGAAAAAGAATTTTTTTTTTATTTTGTCCTTGCCTGACCTATACTTGGGCATAGGGTTCAATGTGTTAAGGTAAAATGTTCCTTTTTGAAAAACAACTTGTTTTATAATTAAGTTAAAATTGTATTCTTCTATAATAAATATTTATTTAAAAAAAAATTTAACAGTGTGTATAACAATCACCCTCAAGGCCAATTTTTAAAAGATACAAAATTTCCAAAAAGATAATTTTATTATTATTTGAAGGTATTGAAAAGTTCAAGTTGTTTTAAAACTATTTTTTAAAGTACTTGAATGGATGCTGCTGGTATAGTTCGAATTTGGTGTCTTCAAACTGAACAGTAATAAAAAAAGTCTTATCAATTTTCATCACAACTTAAGGGAACCATCTGTTTTCAATTAAGTATGGGAACTAATGGTTCCGACCACATGTTCCATGAATTAAACATTACTCCTCGTAAACGGAAACTGGGGCCGGTACACACAAGCGTCTTGAATCTGCATCGACACAGCATCACAGTGCAGCGGTGTTAGAGCAGTATATGTAATCAAAATTGAGTGGTGCACACGAGAGGCGTAGCAGCGGCCGTGATGCTGCGTCGATATCGCTGCAAGCTTCACACTGGCGTCTGCGTTCTCGGTTCACACGAGAGTTTAGCAGTTGCCTCGACCAGTGCCGTCCTTAGGGTGGAGCGAGTGGAGCGGCCGCTCCAGGCCTCGCGCTGAGGAGGGCCTCGCGCCGCGAGGCCTTGCCCGCTAAAAAGTTAGTTGCATAAACGTGTAGGTTAAATAAAAATGATATTATAATGAACAGATACGTACCTAAAATATCGGTTTAATTACCCGCGCATTATGTTCAATAATTGTGATTTAAAAACCTACGAACGCGATTCTTATTAGTACGCAATAGGTAAAAGTAGCGACCAAAAGGATGCAAACGCAAAACATCGTTTGATAGCGGCGGGCGGGGTGACGAGACCCAAGCCTCGCGGCCGCCGAGCCATGCTTGCAGATGCCACAACAATGCATGACCGACTTTGCCTATCTCTAGCCGTTTTTCAATGGTTTGTCTGTATGTGATTTTTTAATTGATCCATTATATCTTTGAAATTATTTAAGTTACGGAATTAAAACTTGGCACATCTGTTAAGTGCATTAAGGCACAAATGCAAATGAATTCGGAAATTTCTAACATTTATGGTTGCAAAATGGCGGCCATTTAAAACTTTCAAAGCTAAATATCTTAAAAACTACAAACAAAATAGTTGAAACTAAGTTTGGTTTGTAATGGTCAAACAAAAAACAACGGATTAATGTAAGTTTTTAAATTTTTTAATCCTAAAGATTTACATAGGCCTAAGTTTACGAGCGAAACCCGTGTTTTCTCAAAATAAGATTTTAATTTCTCCACTATCCATTGTTTTATCTTAACAATCTTAGTATTTTACTCCGGTAATTAAATCATGCAAATTTTTTTAAGTTTGCAAAAGTTTGTAAAATTTACAGCTTTTAAAAATATTTGGCTTTGAACATTTTTAATTACCGCCATCTTGAAACTTGAAACAGTAAATGTTAGAAATGTAAAATTTCACTTGCATTTGCGACTTAATAAAGGGTGTCTCTGAACTCTCTACCTTCCTTTTCAGGTATTATTCCTGGACCAAAGACAAGCCAAAATCAAAATATCATATTTAAAAATTCCAAAACACCATAGTTACTTGTACAGCAGCCATTTTGTATTTTTTAAAAAATAATTTTTAATTTAAGAAAGGCTTGACGTAATAAGTTGAAATCGATAAACAGCTTTTTGAAGTAAAGACCTAGCTGGAAAAAATAATCAACTTTTTATAATTCAGGTTTTCAAAATGGTGGCCATTTAAAATCTTTAACCTTAAATTACATAAAAACTACCTACATAAGTTAGCAAAGTTTATGTTCTTTTGTTGTTTTTTTTTTTTTTTTTTTTTGTAAAATTTAATTTAAAATCCAACGATGTCATGAAAATTGGTTCATAAGCGAGATAGAGCGATATAACTGAGCCTAGTCACGGTCGGACCGCTTCCCCGGGAGCAGTTTTGGTATGAAATCCATTGTTGAGCTGGCGCCACAACCGCGCTTTTTGCGCGGCAACCCGCTCATTTGCGTGACTATTTGTATTAAAATCACTACATTTTAAATTTGATATTTTGGCTTGTCTTTGATTAAGGTATAATACCTGAAAAAGAGGGTAGAGGGCTAGAGGGTAGAGTTCAGGGAGACCCTGTAATAAATAGTTGTGCCAAGTTTCACTTCTGTAACTCAAATAATTTCAAAGATATAGATGTGTTATGTGGTCTGTTTCTAAATCAGCTGATCAGCTGATTTATATTCTGTCAGTTAAATTAATTGTTTTGGTTTGTTATTGTTTTCAGTTTATACTCAGATTCCAAATAAAGAGCATGTTATAATTACATTTAATTTGTACAGTTCTTAATAAGTGGCGACGAGCCAAAACTTTTTGTTGTAATTTTTAATATTATTTTTTTATATTACCGTGCGTTATTTTTTTTGTTTCTTTCCATTATGAGTAATTTTGACAGTGTTGAAAATATCTCTGATTTAAAGAAATATAGATCAGTTATTAAAGCACAGCTTACAAGAGCTGACAGATTTTTAGTGAATATCCAGGACCTTTCTATGGATGTACTTAGAGGAAGAATCAAGATGTTGGAAGAATATTGGGAAAGGTTTAATGCAGCTCAACAGATTATAGAAATGAAAACGGAAGAAGAAAACTTGGAGAACGAAATAGAATACAGAGTAGAAATGGAAAACAAGTACTACAATCTGGTGGACCAATTACAGGAGAGATTAGGACAACTGGGTCAGGACACAGCAAATTCTCAATCGACGATTGGGACACCAGAAACCCCTAAGCATTCTCGACCGTTGACTGCCTCAATTTCTTTTATACCTTTTCAGGAAGAGGAATCGTTCAAAAACTTTATCAGACGCCTTGAAGTATTTCTCCATTTACATGGGCGATTGATGAAGCCAGATGACCATGTCTACACTTTGCTTCACGCGATTACACCTCAGTTACATCAGAAACTGTACGATCTTTGTGCTCCTGAAAGCCCTCTTGACAAAACCTTCAACGAACTAGTAAATCTATTGACAGAATATGTCGACCCCCAACCCAGTACATGAGCTTTACAGCACCGATTTTTATCAAGAATGCAGGAAGGTCAGGAAACCATCAAGATATATTCTGTTGAATTACAAAAGTTAACTTCAGACTGTGATTTTTACCTGTGAACATTGCAATAAATCAATTGCAAATACATTGCTGCGCATGCAGTTTATTAGAGGCCTAAAGGATACTGATATCAGAACAAAGTTGTTACAAGAAAAATCAAACCAATCTTTTCAAGATGTAGTCAAGATAGCGTCTACAATGGAACTGGCCAAGAATGAAAGTACTTTAGTTAAGAGTACGTTACCACTGGAGAGAAATGTTCATAAGGTAACAGGCAAGGGACGCCCGAAGGAACATTTCATGGCACCAACTGGTAAGGGACGCCCAAAGGAACCTTACATAGCACATAATTCTTACAAGTCTTCTCCATTTGAACGACTTAAGGGTAAATGTTACCGTTGCGGGTCACCTAACCACAGAGCTAATCAATGTAAATTTGTCAATGAAATTTGCAAGAAATGTAATAAACAAGGACATTTATCTGGTGTGTGTTTGAGTTCACAACAAAATAAAGTTCATTTAACTGAAACTGATGAAGAGGACATGGACAAAGAGGAACATAACATTTACCTACAAGGTGCAGTCTCATAATAATGACAAGTTTATGATTGACATTGAGATTGAGGGAAAACCCGTTCGAATGGAGCTTGATACAGGTGCGGCGATCAGTATTTTGCCATACTCTACTTACAAAAAACTGAATCTAAATAAGAGAATCTTTCACACAAATGTTGAACTGAAAACTTACACAAGTGAAATTCTTAAACCTAGGGGAGTTGTTTTTGTTCAGTGTGTATACAAGAATCAAACATTTGTTGGTAAATTGTACATAGTCAATCAAGATCTGGACGCAATTTTTGGAAGAGAATGGATAAGAGAAGTGAAATTAGACTGGGCGGAGCTAAAAACTGTGGAAAGCAAAACAAAAACTTTAGAACTTGATAAACTGTTAGAAGATTTCAAGGATTTGTTTGAAACTAGTATAGGGAAAATTCCTGATAAGAAAGGACATTTACAGCTCACGGATGGAGCAAGACCGATATTTGTCAAGGCACGCCCAATACCTTACGCCCTAACAGAAAAGGTTGAGAAGGAACTCAATCGCCTTGAAGAAGCCGGCATTATATCGAAAACTGATAAATCAGAATGGGGTACTCCTATTGTGCCAGTTATGAAATCTAATGGGAGTGTGAGGATATGTGCCGATTACAAGGTCACAGTGAATAAGCAAATCAAAGAAGACCATTATCCGATACCACGTATTGAGGATATCTTTACCCGAATGAACGGTGGACAATTGTTTTGTACATTGGATTTGAGCAATGCTTATCTACACCTTGAAATGGATGCCGAGAGTGCAGAAATACAAACATTAAGCACTCATAAAGGGCAATACACTGTTAACAGATTAATGTTTGGTGTCAAGGTTGCCCCTGGAATCTGGCAGAAAACCATGGATGGGGTACTTGAAGGTCTTCCGGGAGTTCAGTGTTTTTTCGATGATATAATAATTCAAGGACGTTCAGCAGAAGAACTTCTAAATCATCTAAAAGGAGTCTTTGAAAGTCTCAGGAGGCACAACTTGAAACTGAACCGTGACAAATGTAAATTTTTTCAGAAGAAAATCCAGTACTTAGGACATGTTATTGATGAACATGGGATTCATAAGAGTGAAGATAAGATCAAAGCTATTAAGGACGCTAAAAGACCTAGAAACATTAATGAACTTCGATCATTCTTAGGTCTAGTGAATTACTACAACCGATTCACCAAGGACCTATCAACTCTTCTAAACCCTCTACATAAACTTTTACAAAAGGGAAAACAGTTCAGGTGGGACAGTGAATGTGAGAAAAGCTTCCAGTCAATAAAAGAAATAATTACAAGTGATACAGTTCTGTGCCATTTTAACCCAGACCTTCCACTGATTCTCGCTACGGACGCATCTCCCGTAGGCCTGGGTGCTGTAATCTCTCATCGATTCCCGGATGGAAGTGAAAGACCCATTGCCTTTGCTTCCAGGTCACTCACCAAGACTGAAAGACATTACAGTCAGATCGACAAAGAGGCAACAGGAATCTATTGGGGGCTAAAGAAATTATTCCGTATTGCTATGGGCGACAGTTTACCCTCATTACAGACCATAAACCACTAGTTGCTATCTTCAATCCACATAAGAGCCTTCCGTCAATGTCTGCAACTCGTATTTTCAATTATTCACATTTCTTATCAGGATTCGACTACAACATTGAGTTCAAACGCACTAGTGAACATGGTAATGCAGACTTCCTTTCTAGGTTTCCTGTGGAGACTTTGAAAAGTGAGAGTGCTGATGAACACAATGTATTTCAAACAAACCAACTAAACACAATCAAAATTGACCATAAACTACTAGCTTCTGAAACAATCAAAGATCCAGAACTCGGCCCTGTCGTCAAAGCTCTACAGGATGGTCAATCAGTGGAGACCTTAGGATACCATGACAATGAAGTAACACTTCATGAAGGATGCCTTTTTAAAGGTTGGAAGGTAATAGTTCCGGTCTCTCTTAAAGAACTTGTTCTCAAGGAACTACATTTTGGACACGTTGGCATGGTTAAAACTAAGGCGTTAGCACGGAGTTACTGTTGTTGGAAAGGCATGGATAAAGACATTGAAGAGATGATTTCCAGATGCAGACCTTGTCGAGAGAAACAAAACTCACCAGCTAAGGAAATAAACCACCCATGGGAACCTGCAACTCAGCCGTGGGAGAGAATTCATATAGATTTCATGGGACCAACTAATGGACAGCAGTTTTTCATAGTCGTCGATGCATTTTCAAAATGGGTGGAAGTGATTCCCACAAAGACGGCAACTGCAGAATGGACAGTGAGGGAACTTAGAAAACTTTTTAGTACCTTTGGTCTACCTATCCTCCTCATTTCTGACAACGGGCGGTGTTTTACCTCATCTACTTTCCGTGATTTCCTTGACAGATGTGGAACAAAACATAAGACGACAGCACCATTTCACCTGTCATCTAATGGACAGGCAGAACGTTTTGTTCAAACGGTCAAGAAAACATTGAGATGCCTATTAGAAGAACCAGGAACCCTTGAATCTAAACTTCACAGAATACTGATACAACTTCGTCAAGTCCCCAATTCAACTGGTAATTCTGCATACTTCCTCATGTTTAACAGAAGAGTTAGAACATACCTAAGCTTGATGACACCAGAGCAAAGAGAACAATGTGAGAACCAACCAAAAGGTATAATACGCCAATTTAAAGTGGGGAACCGAGTCCAAGTCAGAAATTACAATGGCCAAGGAAAAGGGAGTTTTGGAAATGTTCTATCTAAAGAAGGCAACCTACACTACAAGATAAAGCTTGATAATGGACTGATATGCAGAAGACACGTGGATCAAATGTTGCTGTCAAGAATTTAAGGGGGGAAAACTGTTATGTGGTCTGTTTCTAAATCAGCTGATCAGCTGATTTATATTCTGTCAGTTAAATTAATTGTTTTGGTTTGTTATTGTTTTCAGTTTATACTCAGATTCCAAATAAAGAGCATGTTATAATTACATTTAATTTGTACAGTTCTTAATAAGATGTCTAATGGATTTATTACATATATAGACAGTCGGAAAACGTCTAGACATAACTTAGACACATGCTGTCGTATGTTCCATACCCCACAACCCCCCAGCAATCACCGTTAAATAAGGTCTCGCAAAAATATTTTGCTCCAGGCCTCGCATTTCCTAAGAACGGCTCTGGCCTCGACATGGCTTCCTTCGGCAGTGGCGATTGAGCAATGTATGTACAGTAATCAAATGATGCGGTACATAAGAGACGCGTGCGGCATCAAGACATTTACTTTGATGTGGCTGTTAAATTTGAACTTGAGCCTCTTCCCAGTCGTAGCTGCAATGCCCCTTCCCTCGGTGTTGCCATATTATCATAAAGAAAAATACAATAATTTTGAATAATACTTATAAAAATAATATGATTAAATAATTAATAATTAATTTTTTATAAAATATTTATTTTTATGATAAAAAATAACCTAACCTTAGTTAAGCTTCTGCCATGCCAAGGTTCATTACAACACGTTCGCTACCACAATATTAAAAAATAATACCCCCTTCGCAGCAGACCTGCGTACTCAGCGAATTTCCAATGGAATCTTGGTATATTTTCTATTTCCCCATAAAATCCATGGGGATGAGACTATGTAGGTATGCCGCCATATGGGTTTTGTTGTTAAATATAAGTTAAGAACTACCTCCTCAATGTACATACAAAATTTTATCCAGTTATGGTGTTCTTTTTATTTTCCCCATAAACCCTATAGAGGTGAGTACGTAGGTTTGCTGCCATATGGGTTTTCTAAGCAAATATAAGTTAAACGCTTCCGAATGAATGTACTTACCAAATTTTATCAAGATATATCAATAAATAAGCAAGATAGAAGGTTTTGTTGAGTTCCCATAAGAATAACATGGAAAACATAGTTTTTGGATTTTCTCCATAACCATTTAAGCTAGGTAAAAAATTCAAAATACTAGATTGTTTGTTTTTTTAAGCTCTTTTAAATGGTTTAAGTTAAAATTGTTGAATTTTATAAATAAAAGTAAAAAAAGCCAAAAACCCATTTTTTACCCTTTTGAAACCCCATAAAATCCCGTTCCCATGATCCGATCATTCTGGTTCTCGAACTCAACCTAGTAGACGCTGGCTTACACCCTTGTACCAAATTTCATCAAAATCGGAGGTTCCCTTCAAAAGTTATCGTGTTCACGGACACATACATCTCTATATATAAATGCCAAATTCCGATCAACGCACAGCCCAAACCTTAGCACCTAGACGCATGAGATTTTGCATACATATTCCTCTTACAGCGTAGGCAGACAATAAGAAGCGATTTTACGAAATTCCCAATGGGCTCCGCCCCACAGAAGGTCAAAGTTAGCATGGAGTTCGTATAGGAAGAATAATTTGTTTTGGATTTTTGTTTACATTATCACAGATGAGAACTATTTTAAATTTCAGTAGTTGTCAGCAATTTATTTAATCATCAGCTGTTAGAACAAAAGTTTACTAAGGTTATTTCGGATCATTTAAACATCATAGTTGTGTGTCATTGAAATTTAATTTATTGTGGCATCTAAGTTTTATAAACTTCTAACATGTGTGATTAGTATTGAAGAAAGTAGAATTGAACTTAGTTTATTTTATTTTTTATTTTTAAGAATTTACGAAATCTTAGGAACTAAGTGAATTTACTTGAAACTTTGACCACAGGTTTGTCTTGCCTCTTAGGTGCTCAATAATAAATGATTTTGCAAAATTGCTACTGGGCTCCGCCCCACAGGCCTTCGAAATTACAATATAATGCTATCCACATTACCAAACTTAAATACTAATTAAGAAACCTGTGGGGTTGAAATCTCTTTGCTAATAGGTGCTCAATGAAAAAAAGTATGTTTTGTACACATCTTTTAGGGCTACATAAGTTCACAATTTATATACATAGCCTACGAGTTGAAATTTTACATTGAAGATTCTCTTTCCTCATAAACACTCACTAAAAAACTGTTTTGCAAAAATATAGTTTTGAAGAACTTTAGGGCTCCACCCCACTGAACTTCAAAATTACTTTAAGGCCTCCGGTACTGAAATTTGACATGGACTTTCCTCTTTGCTCATAGGTACTCACTAAGAAACGGTTTTCCACAAACATTGCTTTTTTTATAATTTAGGGCTCCGCCCCACAGGTCTTGAAAATTACCCTATGGCCCATGCGGTTGACATTTGACATGGACGTTCCTCTTCTTCTCATAGGTGCACAGTAAGAAATCATTTTGCAAATTTTCTGCAGGGCTCCGCCACACAGAACCTACAATTTGCTGTAGATCCTAAGGGGTTTAAATTTAATGTGGATGTTTTGTAATAGGTGCTCACTAATAAATGGTTTTGTAAATATAGTTTTTTAAGTACTTTAGAGCTCCACCCCACATATGACTTCAAAATTAATTCGCCCTCTATTACTGGGTTGAAACTTGACATGGAAGTTCCTTTTTGCTCATAGGTGTTCAAAAAGAAACGATTTCGCAAATTTCCTTTAGGGCTCCTTTCCACACATTAAATACACATTGTGTTTACACAGAGTTCCATTTTTCCATAGATCCTACGGGGTTGAAATTTAACGTTTATGTTCCGGTTTACTAATAGGTGTTCACTAAGAAACAGCTTTGCAAATACAGTTTTTTATGTTCTTTAGGACTCCGCTCCAGATATGACTTAAAAATGACTGTAGGGTTTATGGGGTCGAAATTTGACATGGCCGTTTCTATTTGCTCATAGGTTATTATTAAGAAAAGGTTTTGCAAAATTCCTTCAGAGCTCCTCTCACAATAATTCATTGTTTGAATGTAAATCTTAAGGAAGAAGTTTTCGTTACTCTACTTTATTACCTATAAAATTAATTAAATCACACGGGCGAAGCCGTGACGGGCAACAGCTAGTATATATATATATATATATATATATATATATATAGATATAGGTGGCTTGTGCGCAAATTGCACATTTTATGATTCTGTTTGAGTGAAACTCACCTACAGTACGTGAATGTTGATTATGAAGTGAGAGAGATCTATTTTTGTTTACTATCTGGCTTTTAAAATTCATCTGAAGGTAATCAGCTATTAAAAATTACAATTCACGTTAAGAAACTTGCAATAAAAGTTGGTCAACATTTTAAAGCGCCCTCTAGAAATAAATCAAAGGTGAGGGGGGCGAAGCCGGAAAAATATGACCTTTTTAATTACGATTCGTCACTGCGGTATATCCTAAGCTTTAAAATGACACCTCAATCTTAAAAATCGGTTCAGTATGTCGATAGAAAAAGGGACGTAACAGACAAAACCCTTATAGAAATAAGAAGATAGATATATATATTATACATATATATCAATTTGAACGAACAGTGTTTTTGGCTTCTAGGGACCCCAAAACGAAAAAGTATCATGGTCCCGGGCTTAGATCTTACCATGACTACTACCGTAATAGCGTATTCCCTATAGAGAAATTCGCTAAAATCATAATCATAGACCGCAGCTGCAGTTTAGCAGAGACTGAGCTCATTAAAATAGACTGCCGCCAAAGATCTGCGGCGACGGTTCCTTGACATTAAATACGAAATTTCTTCAGAACAGTCTATTTTAAAGGTAAGATAGTTTAGGCGCGGCCTACAGGATTGTCCGCTGCATGTGTGCGGCGCTTTGGTCTGTGGCTAGGACGATCACTGACGTCACTGGACAGTTGGCACATCATTATTCAAATTCTATTCGTGGTCTTTGGCGTAAGTCACAACCACAAGGACCGGTCTACAGGGAAGTCCATGATTTTGTTGGTGTGCTGAGGGAGTGGCTTGATCGCCAATATGCGAACGTGTTAAAAATTCAATACTCAGAATTTTAAAATAAAGAGTAAAAATCTTTGTGGTATTCAGAGTTAAAGGATAAATATATTATCTCGTAACTAACTCATCTTGTAACTAATTTATTTCAATCGTAAACAAATGGAGGAAAACACCTTCAAATCATTAATAAGGCAATTATAATATCAACAGAGAAGATAGTCGATTACTGCATTATTTAAAAAATAACTCTTTACTTGTTGAAAATTGACAAAAGTTTTCCTTTTTATAAATTTAAAACAGATGAATTATTAATATGTTTGTTTACATTTGTAAAAAATTCATATTTAGAGATTTTTTTGTTGCTATGGTATTTTGAGTGTTCCCAAAAATGAAAGTTAAGTTTTGTACCACCTTAGCAACAGTTTTTTTTATTTTAATTCATCAGCCTCGCGGTGTTTTTTATGAGTGGCTACCAGTGAACAGGACATAAATGAGTGAAGCTGAAGTTAAAGATTATGAGAGAAATAAGAAACAAAGAAAAATACTCAGTCCACATTCTGGTGAATCAGTTAACAGATCAGGTTGGTAAGGATGACATAGATTTAAATGAAGCAGAAGGTAGGTTAAAACCATTAAAACGATTTATGATAATTTATCTGTTTTGGATACTAAAATTTCAGATTATTAGCAAATTTTCCATATGGAATACGGTAAGCTATTACCGCAGGTCTCATGATAAGACCTAAGCACGGGACCATGTTTTTCGTTTTGAGGTGCCCAGAGACCAAAAATAAGTCATTAAAATTTATATATATATATATATATATATATATATATATATATATATATATATATATATATATATATATATATATATATATATATATATATATATATATATATATATATATATATATATATATATATATATATATATATATATATATTTGAAGGAAATTTCTTCATGTTCAGGCTGAAACAATTTTTATTAATTTTTGCCCATCTTGGTAGGTTTCTTCAGATAATATAAAAAAGTGTATAAATATGTACAAATTCACAAATAAAATAAAAGTAAAAATAAAAATATAAACAATAACAAACTAAACAGTCATAGATCTAAAGCAGGTCAGATGTTAAATAAATTTTACAAAAGATGATTGGCTCAGTAGTCTCAGGTTTTCATTTTATCTCAAATTTAGGCCCATCGGATGTCGTGTTTGTAATACAAGTTGGTGGGCGAATTCTTGCTTTCTCAGGTTTATCATCGTGATATTTTTGTTTTCATTTTCTTCTACTTTCTTTATGGCCTTTAAAGCATAGCAGTCTTCTATTTTATTTTTATTGTCGAAGAAGGCATGTTTGGCTACAGGTTTATCCTCGTCATTGTGAGCAATATCCGCCCTGTGCCCTGTCATCCTTATTCAGGGTGTCCGGCGACCGGGAATATCGGGAAAACCGGGATTTATACGGGAATTTTACGCGACCGGGAATGATGCGGGATTTATGCGGGAAATTTTCTATTATGACGCAAATATGCGGGATTTTGACAAGCGCGATTTTTCGTGGACAAGATCCTCCCGATCGCCGATTTAGACGCTCGTGGCCGCCGACCGGAGACGCTCGCGATCGCCGACCAACATGCTCCCGATCGCCGATTTAGACGCTCGTGGTCGCCGACCGGAGACGCTCGCGATCGCCGACCAAGATGCTCCCGACCGACGATGTAGACGCACGCGACCGCCAACCAAGATTCTCCCGACCGCCGATCTGATCAAGACACTCGTGGCTGCCGACAGTGCCGACCGGAGAAGCTCGTGACCGTCGATCTAGACGCTTGCGACCGCCAACCAAGATTCTCCCGACCGCCGATCTGATCAAGACGCTCGTGGCTGCCGACCGGAGAAGCTCGTGACCGTCGATCTAGACGCTTGCGACCGACGACCAAGATGCTCCCGACCGCCGATCTGATCAAGACGCTCGTGGCTGCCGACCGGAGAAGCTCGTGACCGTCGATCTAGACGCTTGCGACCGACGACCAAGATGCTCCCGACCGCCGACGTAGACGCTCGCGGCCGCCGACCGGAGACGCTCCCGACCGCTGATGTAGACGGGTCAATAAACAAAACAATGACCCCGGAAAAAAGATCCGGGAAAAATTGACAAAACCTCGGGAAATATACGGGAAGTATGCGGGAATTTCCTCAAGCTCAATCGCCGGACACCCTGTTATTCTCACCTAATTATTATAATTAGGTGGTTTGTAGTTTGTCCAATGTATTGCTTGTGGCAGTATTTGCAGTCAAGTTGTATCACAACCTACCCCAGCCAAAACTACAACAATGCCGAATGCCGCCTCGCGGCCGTAGCGCTAGGCTAGTTTGATGGCTGCAGAGGTTTACGGGGATCGTGTTTCAGAATTAACCAATTAAGATAGAGATTGACTCTTAACTTTTTATAAAAGTAGAAAAAAGGATCTAGTCGGCAAATTTTTTAGAATTTTTAAATAAAATTTTTAATTTCAGAAATAACTTTCTAAAATCATCTGTTTTTTAATTTTGTAATTTTGCATTTTTGCAGAGGTTTAAGGGGATCGTGTTTTAAAACTAACCTCTTAAGATAAAGATTGACTGTTAATTTTTTTTTAAGTAGAAAAAAGGATCAAGTCGGCTATCTTTTTAGAATTTTAAAATAAAATTACTAATTTCAGCTATAACTGTCTAAAATCATCTGTTTTTCTCGATTTTTAACTAAAGTTTCTATTGGTTTTAATGAACTAATTACAAAAGTGCAACAGAGGAAAATTAGTACCGTTATTCTTCTTTAATATGACACCTTATTTATAGCTCTAGGCTTCATTTAGCAGAAGATAACACAATTCTAAAAAACCCTTGCATTTGGGTGCACGTCAGGAGTAGACTGGAGCCTTTCTACCGGAGGATGCCAAAACGAACAGAAAAATCATATAAACTTATGTCCGAAAATGCTTTGTTAAGCCGCTAGCCGCCGTTTTGTTTTTTACACTTAATACTTTTTATTTCTGTAATGAGTTGTTTTATTGGAATTATATTTGTCATGTACCTTAATCACACCAATGCTCATTTTCAGAAAAAATATTTTTTTTCTGATGTATATTTTCAAAATGGCGGCCATTAAAAATTTTTAAACTCAAATATCTCAAAAACGGCAAATATAATAAAAATGTTACTAGAGACAAAAAAGTTGACAAATTAAATTATCTAAACAGTGGTACCAAGTTTGTAAGGATCCAGGACAAATAACGGAGTTATTATTTATTTTCTGCAGAAAAATACTGATTTTGCACTATAATTAATGCCAATTTAGGTTATTTTAAGATAAAACTCAATAACTCTGTTATTCGTTGTCTGATCCTTACAAACTGGGTACCACTGTTTAGATAATTTCTTACTTCTTACTTCTTGGTTCGTGCTTCCAGCTTCAGGTGATGCTGACCGCACGGTGTCTCTCATATACATGGCTTGCTAGTTTCCAACAGTTGGGCTCGGTTAAGATTCTTTGTGAGAGCAGTTTGGTAGGAGAGTTCTTTTTAGCTCATCTCTTGCATCTAACTTGCTGTGCAGTGTAGGAGGATGTGTTCTAGGGTCTCTTCCTCTGACTGACAAACGAGACACAGGGGTGACTCAGTGAGGTTGAAACGGAAAAGATAGGATTGGGTTACTACATGTCCTGTTCTGGCTCTTGAGGCGAATGATGCAACTGATCTGGTTAGGTTTTTGTATACTTCGATGTTGTTTGGTTCTTTGAGGATATTATAAAGGTGTCGACCAGTTGGCTCATTGCTCCATCTTTCTACCCATCTGTGTCTCAGTGTTTTGGTGAGCTGCAGCAATACAACTGAGAGAGGTGGTTGTTTAAGTGGTATAGGATGGTATGTTTTAGATAATTTAATTTGTCAACTTTTTTTACTCTAATAACATTTTTATAAAATTAACCGTTTTGAGATATTTGAGTTTAAAAACTTAAAATGACTGCCCTTTTGAAAATATACAACGGAAAAAATAATATTTTTTTCTGAAACGAGCATTGGTGTGATTAAGGTACCTGCTAAATATAAGCCTCAATACAACAATCCATTACGGAAATGAAAATTCTCAAGTGTAAAAAACAAAATGGCGGCTAGCGGTTTAACTAAAGCATTTTAGGACATATGTTTATATGATTTTTTATGTTTGTTGTGGCCTGCTTAATAACCTGGTATAGTTTGTAAAGGTGGAAGCTGGGACACCTTGTATATTTAACATGGCACAAATTTGTTAACTGAGATGAAATATAATTATACACTCTTAAACTTAATTTGAGGAGCAATTGTTTTTTTATGATCTAATACATTCAAAATAATTGAGGAGGTCTATGTAAAAAGGGCTGTAGTCCTGAAAACCAACAATTGAGATATGGAGTGTGCAAAACTTCATTCAAGTGTATCTTTTAACCTGAAACCTAGGCAACTTAACTATTATTAATGAAATAATATTCAATAATCGGTGGTTCGTTTTTATATTTACAAGTAGGAGTGTTTATTTTAAAATATTAAAGAAATTCCTTTGCAAAAATGCTTACATATGCCCTTTTTCAGGAGATGGCTTGCCGCCATGTTTTTCATACACATGTTTTTATAAGTCCTTTTTACATAGACATTACATCCTTTTTACATAGGCGGGCTAAACATCAGCTGATACAATCAGACAGTAGAAGGTGAAACAAAGAGATACAAACATGAAATTTCACAGACTTACAAATGAAAACACAAGGAATCTGAAAACGCCATCTCCGCAAAAAGGGCGTATACCGGCATACGCCCTTTTTACATAGACCTCCTCAATTATAAAATACAACAACAAACATGTGATATTTTTTGTACGTTTTCAAAGGGTTTTAAGCTTGAATTATTCAGACAGTTTACTTTTCGATTTGCATGAATAGTAGGCTAAACACGCTCGGATTGTAGCTCTTTTCCTATCGAGTAGGGTCTGTTTGATTGCGTAGATGTAAAATTCAATTTAATTTATTCAAGGAAAATCACCAATAGGGCAGGAACAAACTATAGTAGGATTCACGAAAATAGTCCCGATGAGAGTTGATACATTGTTGCCAAATTTATCCTGAAACACATTTTTATACTGTGTACACATGGTAAACATAACAATAAATGAAAACTTTGCAGGGTGAGAGGGGGTGAGGGAGAACACAGCTGTTAAAATTTCCATCGGACTATTTTCGTGCATCTTACTATAACACCATTAATTAATAAAGTCACTCGTAGCACATTTTAATTTTAATATTCGGTCACAAAGCGCTGACTCGCTTAGGTAGCGACTATTCGATTGTTGTTATCGTTATCGACATCATTATTATTATTCGTGTGAGTTCAGGCGTTGTCATCGTCGCTCGGTTCGGTACCCCCACCACGCCACATTGCCGACGATTCGTTATATCCTACATTTTTTAGATTGCTTCGGCAGACGCTAGTGAAAAGGAACTAGCGCTTCTCTCGAGTACATAGATCATTGCCTGGAGCACTCTTAAGGAAAGGAGTGGGGGAAAGTGTTGACAACCCCATAGTGATTCAGATGCCAATCTTACAAGCAATGCCATGCTTTCGAGGACAGTCAGTGATAAACGAATGATACCGAGGGCAGAGTAATAATGTGTTTATTTTTAGCGGTATTTAACAAATTTTATTGATTAAAAATTAATTAATTGTCTTATAATTCATTAAAGTATTATTTAATTAATTGTTTTCAGCACTTAACACTCCAGTTTGAAAACATTATTTATTAATATTTTATCATAAGAATTTGTAATATTTAAATCGAAGTACTGTATATATAATTTATAGCATATTTATTTATAGCTAAATTACCTATTCAATTTGTTACAACCAATAAATCGTTATTAAAACAATTTGTATTTAAGGAAATGGCTTTGCCATGGAAATAAATAAATAACATTAAATTACAAAAGGACACAATTTTCACATCATTCTGGCTATATTTTTCATTCCTCTTCTAATTGTAACTAGGAGTACGCTTGTTCCATGCGTATGGGGATGAACGGCAACATAAGCCAGATAATAATCCTATAGTAAGATGCACGAAAATAGTCCGATGGAAATTTAAACAGCTGTGTCCCCCCTCACCCCCTCTCGCCCTGCAATGTTGTCATTTGTGATTATTTTTACAATGTGTAATACAGTATAAAAATGTATTTCAGAATCAATTTGGCAACAATGTATCGCCTCTCATCGGACTATTTTCGTGAATCCTACTATAGTTCCACTCTATTAAAAACAAATAAATAAAAAAATAACATCTATAAAATTATACATATTAAAACTACGTAGAAAAAGGTTTAATTTTTGGCATTCAAGATATTTAGGTACTTTTAACAAATATTATTTAAGTAAATATTTTCTTTTCACTGTTGTTTGTTAATACAAAATATATCTTTCTAGTATATTCATAACTTTATTAAAATATTCATAAATAATGAATTGTATTATATTTAGTGCAGTTACACAACAGGCAGAAAATAGTTTTCTATAACACATGCTTGCTAACTCTTTGTCTGAAAACAAACAACTCAAGCACTGTTCAACATAGCCCTAAGCACCGTTATTTACAGCCCACAATGCATTTCTTATGGGGAATAAAATTACGTCTCATTACTTTATTACTGAACGGATAACTTCAGAAACGAACTTGACCTTACAAAATACACCTAAAATCTATTACAAAAGTTTGAATTCGATCTGAGGTTTCTTGCGAACATAATCGTCGGTCAATGAAATCGGATTTGTCACTACACTTGAGCGACCAACAGCCAACAGTATAAGGATTTCACTCCTCTTCGATCCGTTCATCCAAAAAATCGCTATTAAAATTATTTGCAGTTTCTTGTTTGCAACCAGTTAACCATCTTCCACTCCTTTGCGTATTGTTGCTTCTTGAGTCATTTTATTCTTTCATCTTATATACACCTTACAAACCTTATATACCTTATATCTTATATACCTTCTGATGCTCTTTTTTACTGTCTATTCTAAGAGTTAACAAACTAATATTAACCATTTAGGATTAGAAATACTTCAAACTTGTTAATTGGTTAAAAACCAGTTGTTTCTGTGGTTACAAATAAATTAATAATGTAAACTATTATTTTTTAACTGTCTAGTAAGATTTTCAATTATAATTAGTCGCTAGATTTTTATATTATAGTATAAATACCCCCATCACTTGACAGACCTGCGTACTCAGCGAATTTCCAAACGTACTTGAGATATCGTATTTTCCCCATAAACACCATAGGAATGGGAATGTAGGTTTGCTGACATGGGATGTTGTAAGAAAATGTTATTTTTGTTAGGAAATGTAATATGTAGTTATGCAAGGTAAATATCAAACTGTATCAATATTCAGCACTTTTTAGTTTTCCCCATAAACCCCATGGGAGTGAGTATGTAGGTTTGCCGCCATATGGGTGTTGTGAGCAAATATCAGTTAAACCCTACATAGTGAATGTACATATAAAATAATATTATCAAGTTATGGTTGTGTTTTCATTTTCCCCATAAACCCCTCAGGGGTGAGTACATAGGTTTGCCGCCATCTGGGTGTTGTAAGCAAATATCAGTTAAGCCCTACCAAGTGAATGTACATACCAAATTTTATCAAGTTATTCCAATAAATAAGCGAGATAGAGGGTTTTGTTGATTTCCCATAAGATTAACATGGAAAACCTATTTTTGGCTTTTCTCCGTAACCTATTAAGCCAAGTTAAAAATTCAAAATACTAAATTGTTTGTTTTTTAAGCTCTTTTAAATGGTGTTAGTTAAAATTGTTGAATTTAGAAAATTATGCTCCAAAAATGCCAAAAACCCATTTTTGACCACTTTGAAATTCCATAAAATCCTGTTCCCATAACCCGATCATGCTGGTTCACGAACTCATGAAAATAGACCTTGTCTTATACCTTCATACCAAATTTGATCAAAATCGGAGGTCCCCTTCAAAAGTTATTGGTACCACGGACACATATATGTATAGATATATACAGGGTTAGGCAAAAGTCTGGATACCCCTAGTTAACTTTTTAACGTGTTGCAATATTAAAACCAAACTCGGCACATGTTAACAACATAAAAAACTGCACTTTTTCATCAAATACACAACTTTGCCCCTGCCCCCAAAATGGGGTATTTTGGGGACAGCCCCAAATTTTCAAATGTAAACCCCTATATTGAGTGGCCTCTCATTTTAAACGGTATATCAATTGAAATTAAATGGTGCAAACCGGAGGTCAATATCTCACCCCTAAACAAAATGGCCGCCATTTCAAAATTTGAGAAGGGCAAGCAAGTTTAAGTCTGGACACCCCCAATTAATCTTTTAACACGTTGCAGTAGGAAAACTAAACTCGGCATAATGTTATGAACACAACAAATGCAATTTTTCATCAAAGACACAACTTCACCATGACCCCCAAAATGGGGTATTTTGGGGGCAGCCCCAAATTTTAAAATGTAAACCCCTATTGAATGACCCCTCATTTTAAACGGTTTATCAAGAGAAATTGAATGGAACATACTGGAGGTCGATATCTCATCTCTAACCAAAATGGCAGCAATTTTAAAATTCGAGAAGGGTTAATTGACATTTGCTCAAATTAAAACGAAAAATAGCTGTTTTAGAATCGAGAATTTCTGTAATTATTTTAGAATTGAACCTAGTAGCAGATATGAACTAGCAGGTTAATTCTAACATAATTCTAAAACTTCTTATTTCTAAAATAGTTATTTTCCGATTTAATTTTATTGAATGTCAATCACCCCATCTCAAATTTTAAAATGGCTGCCATTTTGGTTAGAGATGAGATATCGACCTCCGGTTTGTGCCATTCAATTTCTCTTGATAAACCGTTTAAAATGAGGGGTCACTCAATAGAGGGTTTACATTTGAAATTTTGGAGCTGCCCCCAAAATACCCCATTTTGGAGGCAGGGGCAAAGTTGTGTCTTTGATGGAAAATTGAATTTGTTGTGTTGATAATGTATGCCGAGTTTGGATTTCCTACTGTAACGTGTTAAAAGATGAATTGGGGGTGGGGGTGTCCAGACTTACACTTGCTTTCCCATCTCAAATTTTGAAATGGCTGCCATTTTGGTTAGGGATGAGATATTGACCTCCGGTTTGCGCTATTTAATTTCTCTTGATAAACCATTTAAAATGAGGGGTCACTTAATTGGGGTTTACTTTGAAAATTTGGGGCTGCCCCCAAAACACGCCATTTTGGAGTCAGGGGTCTAGACTAAACTTGGTATTTGATTGTTCCGTTTGTTTTGGTGTTTCATCAAT
Organism: Neoaliturus tenellus; assembly: GCA_030545055.2. Lineage (NCBI taxonomy): Eukaryota > Metazoa > Arthropoda > Insecta > Hemiptera > Cicadellidae > Neoaliturus > Neoaliturus tenellus. Next base: position 174,412,640 of record CM061534.1, on the reverse strand, counting down.
CATCAGGGAAACATGAATCTTTATAATTTTCTTTTTGTGGATGGTTTTAATACAATGTTATTTAATACATTGTCAGCTTTTAGAACCATATTCAATAATTGTCTGATTTTGAATCCTTGAACAACGAACAACCTAGAAACCTTGAATAGGCCTAACTTACAAACTAAACGTTTTGAGGTTATCGCACACTCACAATAGTTAGATTTCTGTATCGTGGAATTTCATTGACCAAGGCTATGAAAAACGTTACTTTCCGGACGAAATTACCAACAGCTTAATGTGTCTATTTGTTGTGTTGTTTCATAAAATAAAAACAGATTTGAGCAAGTGAGTCAACACTTTGACTTGACGGTCAAAAATGATTTGTGTATTTAAAAAACTTTAGTTTTAAGGGTGCGCTCTACCTCGGCGTCAAAATCGTCGAGCGAGACTGTTAACTGCCGCTATACGCGGAATCTCACATTTTGGAAATTATATGACGAGTGATTTTAAATCTTGTTACTTTAATGCTTTTTTTGGTTTCAGTGCAAATCGATCGGTGGTCTACGATGTTTTTGAAATTGCAGACTTTTCGCATATCCCTTCTTGCATTGTTACCGTATCTATAAACTTTTTACCAATCTTATTGCAGATTCTTGTTCTTAAGATTATATTGTACTCACGTATCGTGTTATTTTTTCTCAAAAAATTGTTTTTAATACGTTAAAACTTGATACAAAACGCTTATTTCAACATTATTAGCAAGCACCCTGCTTAGTAATTTAAATTAATATCGAAATTTTAAGACGATAGCATAGTACAAAATTATATTACGAAAAGAATGACACCAAAATATTTTAAATCGGTTTACAACTGGGGCGACAAACACGGAGATTCTAAACCCTTGCATCCGCGCGCGGCAGATGGGTAGAGCGCACCCTTAATACTCGTTATAAAAGTATACTTAAAAAAATCACCCCCCCCATCTTGGACAAAATACCACATTTTCGACCCCCCCCCCTGTGGGCACCCCTGAATCGGGAGTATTGTCTTTTTTTAAATAATAATAATAATGCTTTATTGACTGGTATCATAAGAGATACATGGCAATAATAATTAATTAAACTTTAATATAATTTTTAATTTTATCTATGATGTCCAAAAATCTTTAGTTAGGCAATCTTCCACATTGTATGGTGTTTTCATTAGTAAGTTTTCCATTAATCTTCTTTTAAATTTTTTTTCAAAGAAACTGGCAGTTCCAACCAGGCAAGGGTATCGAATTAAATAATTTTTGTTCCATAAATTGAAGACTTTTTTGAGAATTTGTGTATTTGCATAAAGATGTTTGTAATTTATTTCTGTTTCTTGTTTTATATGAACCAGGGATCGCCTCCTGGTTGAAATTCAACCAAAATTTTTCTGTTGATCTGGACTCTCTGGACCAAATTTGTTGAAACAATATATTATAATTAAAGCATCTGTTCTTCCTGATATTCTAGAATATTTACTATTACAACAGCTGTCTCGTGATTCAATCAATTATCCTTTTCCCATAAGATTAACATAGAAACTTTAAAATCCGGTAGGGTGTAGCCCCGGGGACCGATGTGAATTTCAATGTGATTCTGCTCATCTAGAGGGCAATACCTTTCTAATGGTATGCGTGTATTTCTTCTACGATGAGCACAAGCTGAGAAAAAAGGAGGAAACGAAACATGCTTGCCTATTAATATATAGATGGAATTTTGAGGTTGATTGTTAATTGTTTCTCGAACGTTTAAAATAATTTGCAAAATGTACTTTGCTGATCGGTAACCTGTTTCTTGGGGGATCGGAGGCGCTCGTCTCGTCTCCATTGATCGGGAGCCCCCACCTCAGTGGATCGAAGGCCCCTTCGTAGCCTTGGTGACCTGGGCGGTTGTCTAGTTCACCTAAAGTTAATGTTCTAGGACATATTTCTTCTATTTGCTATTAACAGTGGTCTACTGTAATTGGTGTACAGTAAAATAATATTAGTGCAGTGTGTTTACTCTTCACCGAAGTCACCAAAAGTCACAGACAGTCACGGATTTTAGTTAGCTGTCATAGAAGTCACCTAAAAGTCACTTATTTTTCCTTCAAATCACAGAATTCTTTCAAAGTCACAAGTTTTTTGTATAAATTTAGAAAATAATGCGATTATGACCAAAAGGTTTTGGGACTTTAGCAATTTCCTCCCGAAATGGTCTAAATCGACTACACAAAAGTCACTGTTTTTAACCTTTTTCACCCCCAAAAGTCACCGAAAAGTCACTAATTTGATATCTATTTGGCACCCTGTAGTGCCAAACCAACATTATAAAAGCTGGAAAGTAGTAGTAAGTAAAATTACAACCGTTCGGATTTTTTTGGTCATGCAGAGTTCAAACCTTTGTGAAAAGTGTTAGGCGGTTTGTTTTTGCAATTCATTCCTATTATCACCTTTCAAATACAAGTAAACTCCTATTAACGTGACTGCGAAAGAACAGACCTGACCTCGGATTTCTCCATTGTTGGTTGTTCCACTTATTATTACGTAATTTCTGGAAATTGAAACAAAACTACTGTACTTCCTAAACTAAAATTCACATTGCTACCGAAATAATCCACAACCTGCGAAAATTTAGCGAATTGTTAACTCGTTTTGTTGATAATTTAATTTGTAATTTGGGTGATTGGATTGATGAATTGATCATTAATCTCGTGTCTTAATTTATTTAAATATTACAAAACTTGAAAACTTTAAAAATAAACTGTTTATTTTAGTTGGAAATCCCACTATCACAACACTACATCGATATCACCTGTTTTCGACTATAGCATTTTCAACAAAGAAAATATTTGAGGTCTACGGCCGAAAATTTCCGGCCCTACAATTAACTTCCTACAGGATGCCAATGGAAACCGGTAGCTTTACATTTGCGAATGATTATGAAAACTTTATTTTTTTATTAATATTCATAGTAAAAAAATATGTTTATAAGAACTCGTACACTGAAAACGGCTTCTTCAAAGTTTTATTTATAGCCAAATATTGACTGCCTTTGATCGGGATTATCATAAAATGCCAACAAGAATATTGTAGGCAATTTCATGCTCTTCCCGACTATCACCATCCACTTTGGTTGAATTCCTCACCATTTAAAAGTTATTTGCAATAAAACTATAAGCAACCTCCGAATTTATAGTGGTGAGACAATATTGAATTAGAGATTATCTATATATCAATTAGGCAAGCATGTTTCTTTTCCTCCTTTAATCTTAGCTTATGTGATATTATCCTGCAGATAAGCACAATCCTATTATAATTCACATCCACCCTTAGGCCTACGCTCTACAGGCTTTCAAAGTTTCAATGTTAGTTTTATGGTAGAAGAACCAGGGGGACCGAGCTTGTGCTCGGTAAAATTATTACTTTCGTTTCTCACACAAAGCTAGTTCGCTTCGCTCACTCACCAGACTTAAGGGTGCTGCTATAATTTTCCTTAACCACAGGTTAAAGATGTAACACATTAAATCTTATACTCTAAAACAAGCAACGTTTGTACGGGAGAATTTTTTTTCCTCCAAGGATTTTTTATTTTTTTGTTAGATATGAGGGTTTCGGCCACGAGAAATCGATTGGAACTGGTCCCATGGCTGGGAAAAATCCCGTTTTCGTCCTAAAGCCCTTCAAAGTCCCCATGTTATCCTTATGGAGATTTTTAAATGGAACAAAAATCATCTGATAACTGTAGATATAAACCAAAATCATAGACAGCTGTTGTATAGTTAGTAATAAATCGGGAGAAAGAGATGTATGACTCCGAGGTTTTTTACCCATAAAATATTTTTTGAACTCATTGGATCAAGATAAACTGGCATATTGGTAGAGTTTTAACCAGGGAGCGATCTCTATGTGTATAACTACAGTTCTACAGGACCAATTTTATTAATTTATAGTGTGTGTGTGTGTGTGTGTGTGTGTGTGTGTGTGTGTGTGTGTGTGTGTGTGTGTGTGTGTGTGTGTGTGTGTGTGTATGTGTGTGTGTGTGTGTGTGTGTGTGTGTGTGTGTGTGTGTGTGTGTCAAGGGCGGTCCCAGAGGGGGGGTCAGGGGGGTCATGACCCCCCCCCCCAAATCTTGAATATTTATGGATGGTAATAAGCTCCATTTGCAAATAATCTCTATTTCTTCAACTGATAATTTATTGTAAGGAAAAAGTATCAAGCGGAACCTTATGTTTAATTCCAAATCTTTAAACCAATCTCATCGTATAATTGTGGCGACTGGACTGACGTAAATACATAGGCTTCTCTCAGGTCAGGATCGTATAAAAATCTGTTGACTATAACTCCAGGTTACATATTAAAAAGGGCTCACGGGCTAGTTGACGAAACAATTGACCCAGCCACATTTGACACTGACAATAACTCTAGGTTGCATGTTAAAAAAGGGTTCACGTTAGTTGACGAAAGAATTGACGACGCCACATTAATCTGACATTGACTATAACTCCAGGTTGCATGTTAAAAAGGGTTCACGCTAGTTGACGAACCAATTGACGGAGCAACACTAATTTTACATTGACTATAACTCCAGAATGCATGTTAAATAAGGGTTCACTTTAGTTGACGAAGCCGCCGCAAAATTTAACATTAACTATAACTCCAGATTGCATGTTAAAAAAAGGGTTCACGCTAGTTGACAAAACAATTGACACCACCACATTTGACTTTGAGGTCAACTTTCATAGAATGGGTAATAATCTGTATGGTATATTAAAAAACGTCAAGAACCTAACTATGATAACTTCTTCACTCGATAATACGCAAACTATCAACAAGGTTAACTTTATATAAAGTGCTAAATACATGTTAGTTTTTTGTCCGTGACTGGTGCCATTTTACCCACGATTCCTGCCGTTTCCTTGGCAAGCATCCCACACTTTACATGTGTTTCCTTGGTAACCAATATTCTGGTTTGACGCAACCAGCTTCAAAAATTACAGATTATACTTTTAAATGTTTTGTTGTATGTTTTTAAAACCAATTTGATTTGATGGTCTAAGGCTATATTGAGATAGGATATACCATAGAAGCGTCAGAAACGTGTGGGTAATATAGCAAATAACAGATGGGAATGTGTACACAAAGGACTGGTTACTAAGGAAAGAGCAACAATTGTGGGTAAAATGGCACCAATCAACAGTGGACAATTTTCACTATCTGTGTAGCAGTAGCACTCTATATATAATTAACCTCGTTGTACCCTATAAAAGGCATTGCGGCATACTATTATAACATCTTCATTTCGTAATATGAACACTTTAATCACCTTCAACGTTCTATTAACCCGAATATATCTTCACTATAAACTACACTAGCGGGGTGGAGCATATTCAAATGTTTTCCCGCCTGTAAAAACTGACCAATCACGAGAGGTTATAATAAAGAAGCTTCACGCACGAAATTAGATTAAACTGGGATCCCCTATAGAAACAACTAATTTACTATTTGTTTCTAATAATTTTACTCTGGAGTGTAAAACTCTGAAGTGATTAAATATGGATCTATCTGAGTTTTTAGTTTAGGACTTGGCTTTGGTTCAATCAAAAAAAAAAAAACTTGATAACATTTTTTAACCGTGACCCCCCCTAAAATGTACGGCTAGGACCGCCCTTGGTGTGTGTGTGTGTGTGTGTGTGTGTGCGTGTGTGTGTGTGTGTGTGTGTGTGTGTGTGTGTGTGTGTGTGTGTGTGTGTGTGTGTGTGTGTGTGTGTGTGTGTGTGTGTGTGTGTGTGTGTGTGTGTGTGTGTGTGTGTGTGTGTGTGTGTGTGTGTGTGGGTGCGTGCGTGCGTGCGCGTGTGTGTGTGTGTGTGTGTGTGTGTGTGTGTGTGTGTGTGTGTGTGTGTGTGTGTGTGTGTGTGTGTGTGTGTGTGTGTGTACATACACTGTATATGAAAATGAACGAATGGTGTTTTTGGCTTCTAGGGACCTCAAAATGAAAAATTAAAGTGGTCCTGGGCTTAGGTCTTACCATGGCTACTACCGTAATAGCGTATTCCCTATAAGAAAATTCGCTAAAAACAAAAAAACGGCTTTTTTTTGAAGTTTAGTGAATTCAAGTTTTGGCTGCCTTGTATTAGTATTATTTATAAAATGCATATCAATCTGTGCAAAATGAAAAGTTTTACTTGGAGACATTAAACAATTAAACAATTAATATTATCCCTAGCAAAGATCAAGGGAGATTAAAAAACTCAGATGAAGTATTTAAATATATGTTCTTTATAAGGAAATACACGTTACATTTATTTGTTTTTCTTTATCATCCTGCTGTATTAGAATTTTTTTTTACAATTGCTTTCTTGAAAATAAATAAAATTAACTTTAGGTTGTTCACACGAAATAAAGCATGTATGTAACATTTTTTTATAGAAACCGTTGTATGGCTACAACGATTAACTACAACAGACTATATCTTGCTAGTATATAAATGACTAGCTGACTATATAGCTACTACCCGGCATTCTTTGCAATGCGAACCTCATCAGGTGAGCTCATTTATTTGCTACGCTTACTCGCCGCAAAATATGATAATATTCTATAGTTCTTCATTACCAATCTTCCCTCAGTACTATAAATGAAAACTTCTCTCAATACTTTAAATAAGAACAGCTGTTTATTGAACTAATTACAAAGAAAAATTTTTTCCATAATTAATGTTCATAAAAAACACGGATTTAAAAAACTCCAAAAAACTCGACATCGGTACATTAGCTTACACTATCGGTATTACACTATCATAGTTCTATGCTATTATCATATATCTATATATATAACTAGCAAAAAGCCCGTCAAAAATGACGGGTAATTTTTATGATGATTATTCATGCCCCCTCATGATTAACAAGTTTGAATGGTCACAAAATTTAAGAACCATAATTCATAACATAATAATCCATAGCTGAATTCCTGTTAATCTCTAAACACAATTTACTCCTGACGACATACTTAATTTTTTCCATTTATTTAGCAATGTGGACAATGTATAGTTATGTAACAATAATGGTTTATAAGTTAATAAATAGTTTAATATCAAATGATTTTAAAATATAGTAGGCCTATTGGACTTATCTCTTGAAAAATAACTAAGATAATAATGTTTTTTAACCGTCTTTCCACTTGTTCTATTCTAGATGTTTTACCATTTATTGGTATAGTTAATTTCACTGCCTCAGGATCCAATTTTATTTCCCTGTCTGGATTTTGTATTTAACTTGCTAAACACCCAGATTTATCATTCTAACCAAGTGTTTCTACAATCTCTGGCAATAATCAATTTTGCCTTCTTACATTAAGTTGGTAGATCCACGTTGAGTCTAACGTCCCCATTAGGTATTGGTACAACCACCATCGCTGAGCACCAGACCCTGAGCTCTTCCACAGGACTTATGAAGTCTAATTGAACCTTGCTTTCTAGTTCTGACTTGAGTTTGTCATGTTATGGTAGAAGTACATCCCTGGGCGTACTAAGGGCTACTGGACGTGCATTGTCCTCTAAGTCTATCAATCATATAGTAGGTTTTTACAGTCATTAAAACACTATTTAAAAGGTTTTTTCTATGTCTTTTGTTTACACTTTATTCCATATCCTTTTTTTTATTCATGGTATTTCTTCGAGACCTTCTTGTATATTTCTTATTTTACTTATAAGAAATAAGTATATTACTTATTTATTTATTTATTACTTATTTATTTATAGTTCATTTTTACATTTTTGTACTTCATTTTTTATATCTGTGAGAAAAAACTAATTGTTAAACATGTAGAAACATAAGCCTACATTACCATTTTAAGAATCTAAATTACGTAGTTATATAACAAAAATAAAAGTATTAAAATACCATGGTGAGTATTTACAATCAACAGATTAACTTATGTTCTTGTTTATTTTTCAAAATATAAACCTCTTTAGTTGATGGTTAAGATATAAAAACATATATGTAAACAAATATTAATATAACTTAATATAAGTTTAAATAAATATATAAATTCAATTATCTAGGTTATAATAGGTAAACTTTCTTTATTATAGTATATCAACCAAAATTTTGTCCAAGCACCAGCTGTTAAAAATTTATTATACTGCTTTAAAATAACTGCAACGTTAGTGTCTTGTTTCATTTGTTATCTGTCAATGACAATTAAAGTTGTCTGTTTTGTTTACAAAAACTACCTTGTAAATAAGCTGTGGTATAAAATTTAATTGCAAGATTTGGATCACCTGGAGCAGTAAACAAATCAACAAATTTACGTCTTAGATTGGTCTAAATAAGGTCTAATTTTCATTTTACGGAGTTATAAAGCATTTTCCAAGGGATTCCATATTTTTCCTATCATATAGGGACGATAAGAAATCCATAGACACCAAAACGACCACGATCCGTTCGGTAGTTTTCTCTCTAGACCCTTAAATGCACTCTTTTATTATATAAGATTCTGTAAGCCGAATTTCTTGAGCAAAATTGTGAGCGTTATACAAATCGCAGAAAGATGGGAGGGGTCTCAAATTAAAGGTCTCGGTCCCATACACGAGGGAAAACTATCGGCGTGTCCATAATGTTAACAGGAAATGAGAAATAACGTAAAACGTCCTCCATAAGAATAGCATGGGGATCCGAAAAACGTCTGCTTTGTGTAAATTAAAACATGTGTTATGGTTTAATTTTAAAACGAGACACGACAGTTCAAATAAAAAATCGGTATTATTAACTGACAACAAGGTATAGTGTGGTTTGAAAGTAATATTATTCATTTTTAAGCCTCAAAAACTTAGAAACTTGATTCATTTTGTGTGTTTTATGACTCGGTGTTAATAGTTTCTTGTTCAATAATTTGTTATGGTGTAATTTAGTGTTTTAGTTTTTTTTTTCTATCTTTTATTTACAATAAACTTCACTTAACCTCAATGAGCCCCAGTCCTGGGAAAAACAAAAACAAACGGGTTATCCCTCACAGTATTCAGTACAGTGGACTTCATAATAAATCTTCTTCCCATTTAAAGGAAAGAAATTTTCAAGTTTTGAAAAAATCACGGACATGTAGTGATAGTCAATTGGATGCCCAGGAAAACAATTTTTTATTTCTTCGTGACCATGATTATGTGGAAAATGGAATGACTTCTCATTACGGCAGTAAGTCCTTCTTTTCATCAGGACCGAGACATGGTCTCTTCCCAAATTGATGATCTCACTATTGGTTATTCTTCTGATCAACAAATCGACAACGAAGAGCTTTCGCCAACTCATGATCATCGAGACGAACTCACACGTAATTCACCTAATCGACTTAGTGGAAATGAATTGAATGAAGCTCCTATAGACCGATCCAAAGGCATGTCCCAAAATGAGGCTCCTCGCTACCTTGAAACTGACCCGGCCCCGTATATAATATTTGTGGACAGCTCGAATCATCCAGGCAACATAGGAAACATTCATCCGATGGCCCTCGGCTGTAAACTTGTCAACTATCAAGTAGTGGGCGTCCTTGAATTGAAGAAGGTTGGCAGAAATAGGTTGAAATGTGTTTTTGACAGTGTTAAAAACGCCAACGCATTTTTGAACTCTTCGTTTTCCAAAGAGAATAATGTCAACGCCTACATCCCTTCCTACGAAATTCAAAGACAAGGTCTGGTCAGGGGTGTTGACCCATCCATTCCGGAGGCAGATATTTCGCAATTTAAGCCAAACTTTTGACATTGCTTCTGTCAGGCGATTAAAAAAACGCGTCGTAAAAAATGATGGTCAGGTCACTCATGTCCCAATTCCTTTGGTAGTTGTGACATTTAAAGGGAAATGCCTTCCTGAACACATAAACTTGTTCTATACTAGATGTACCGTTGAACCATATGTCAGACCTCCTATCCAGTGCTTTAACTGCCTTAGGTTTGGACATACGACAAAGAACTGTCGGTGTAAGAGGCGCTGTGGTAACTGTTCTCTTGACCACAAGAGTCAAGATTGCCCTAACTATAGTTCTCCTTGTTGTATATTTTGTAAGGGGGGTCATTCTGCCCTTAGCCAGGACTGTCCACAAAAATCTATTGAATTTAAAGTCAGTGAATACATGGCTTATGAAAACCTCTCATACATCGAAGCCAGGGATATTATTGTCCCTTCTAAAAGAGGCCGACTTGAAGGACATTCCTATGCCAGGTCTCTAAATTTCAGAAAGGACGAATTCCCCAGTCTCCCGACAAAAGTCGACACGAATGTCAGAGAAAAGTTTTGTGTACAACCAACTCGTTTTCTTCCTCCCTCAATTTCTTACCATTCTCACACTAGCCCCTCTTCAATTTCTAATGATTCTCAGAGGACTTTTCAAGATAACCCTTCAAGTTCCAAACCCAGAAAAATCCCTACTCCACACATAGTTTCTCCTAATTTCACTCACAGATACTACAATCAGTTCAGTAACCAGCATGTTTCACCCACTGCCCCTGTATATAATCACTCTTCTGCCCCTTCAAACTTTGGTTCTGTGACAGTGGATGATGGTTTTTCGAGTTCCACTCAAAGTGAACTTGTCTCAATAGTTAATAGGTTTGTATATGAGAAGCTTCCGATATCGAATTTGATATCAGCCTTACGTAAAATACTTATGAACCATACTGAGCCTTCACATACTGACGACTGCAGTAATACTAAAGCAAATGAAGATCAAGATCAGTAAAAGTTGTGTTACGCAAGCTTTCTACATCCATATTACTTTGACTATGTGAATACCGCATGTCTCTCTCAAGGGAAACGACTGGAAGATTTTAGAAGCTCTTTGCAAATTCTTGTTGTCTGCTGACATCAATGTATAACTTATCAATTGTATCAATGTATAATTGTATCAATGTTTATTTAGACTAATCATTGCTAATGTATAATTGTTAATGTTCCTCCAAATTGTATATAGTTATGGCAAGCCATGGACATATTTGTCATGTAGCCAAATAAATGATAAAAAAAAAAAATAAAACGAGACACAGATGATAACATTGAGTGAAGATGATAAAATAATTCACCCCAAAAGAGAAGCAATCTATATATAGCCTATAATTCTGTGAGCGAAATTTTTTGAGTAAAATTGAGAGCATTTCGCAACTCGCAAGAAGATGGTAGGGGTCCCAAATTAAAGATTTCGGTCCCATGCATGAGGGAAAATTATCAGCGTATCCATAAAGTTACAAGGAAATAAGATATAGCGTAAAACGTCCTCCATAAGAATTGCTTGGGGATTCGAAAACCGACTGCTTTGTGTACATTAAAAAGTATGTTATGATTTTATTTTAAAACGATGAGGGACAGACGATAATAGGTCTATAGAGTGAAGAACTATTAATAACCAAATGACGTAATATATCTAGAGTGGTAATACTATGATAAGACGTTTTGAGGCTTTGTGCAACTAAAATTTCTACTAGGAGCAGCGTTACCAACCTTACAAACTATTTAAAATGGATTGCGGTTTTTTTACTGTAATGTTATAATAATTTAAATTGTAAAAAACTGAGCCTGTGTTCCAATTATGAAATAAATTATGATCGTGATGGGGACGCAATGGGCGATGAATTTTGATTTGAGAAACGACGCCTACCTTATTTAAATTGAAACAGGTTTAGGGTTTACTTTATGACGAAAAGTGTCAAATGATCATATTGAGTGACGATGATACATTAATTGAAACTTAAAGTACATCAGTCAACGGAAGGTTGGTATTCTGTTAGCTGAATTTTATCGGAAACCTTCTGGTCATTTCATAGATTGTAGAGTTGTTAGGAGAGAGTTAAAATAAAAGTCGTTAGTCCTACATAGCCTACTAGGAAAAAAATAGCAGGTAAAAAACTTTATAACAAAATGGGAAAGAAAGATATTAAGAAAGATATTTAAGAAAGATTATTTTCTGAAAGGTTCCCCTGAGAGATTCTCCATATATAGTGATTTTAAAAAAATCTGCTTTGTTTACACCAAATCATGAATTTTGATTTGGAGGGACGAATATTAACAGGGAGTAAAGATGATCTATTTAGAGAGGCTATGTTTAAACTTGGTGAAGAAAAAAATAAAAAAAAATATGATAGGAGCTAAGATCTATTTAATTTTAGAAGAAACGAAGGCAATGAAATGGGTATGATACAAAGTATTGGAAGTTAATTGACTCTGAAATGGGTGCTGAACATCCGTCATGTTTTTTTTTTCTCATTGCCGATTTTCCATGTTATATTAAAAGCCGTCATAGATAAAAGGGACTATTATTTCTTGCAAAATATATTTTTCATAGATCAATATAAGTTTAACAACAGCCAGAATGAAGCATTTACAAACGGGTAGCCTAATAGTACAGGATTGTAAAGAGTGCTTTGGGGGCGAATAGCCTGTTGAAACGGTATTGTTAAAATAAATTAAAATAAAATTTTCTGGAAACTTTCATAGTAAAGAATTGGTGATCCACTATGGTTCATGCATTTTTAATTTATGATTAGGGGCTTTTGCCCCTATGAGCCACTAGTTTGATATATTAATACGCAAGCATGTTTCATTTCCTCCGTTTTTCTCAGCTCGTGTGCATCGTAGGATAAATCCGAGCATACCGTTAGAAAGGTATAGTCCTGTAGATGAGCAGAATCACATTCCAATTCACATCGGACTCCAGGGCTACGCCCCACAGGCTTTCAAAGTTCCAATGTTAATCTTATGGAGAAAGAAAAATTGAATGAATCATTAGACAGCTGTTGTAAAAACAACTGCTAGAAAATTAGGAAGAACAGATGTTTTAGTTCTAGAATGTTTTTAAGCTTCTTGGGGCCACGTCAACTGAAAGTTTGATCGAATTTTGATCATGAGGCGATCTCTAGTATATTTGATTATATAACTATGATAAAAAGAAAATATTATAATAACTGCATCTCAATTACACTTTATAAGACTTTTTCACATTTTTTAGATAAAATGAATAAAACTAGAATGTATAGGTGCCAACAACAAAAACAATAACAAAAAACTATGTCAACGGGGCAGCGGCTGATTGCATCTGTCAAATCACGGGCCCTTTTTGTCAAACAGGTTATGTTTTCATTACGACGTAAACATGAAAAATTTTTTCTTACGATGTTTAAATATCTAAAACAAAATGCCTAATGACTTTGTTGGAGTAAAACCACACATCATAAATAATGGGAAACTATAAAATCACGTGGAAAAATTGTGTGCTTTGATATGTTTTTGTTGTAATGATTTTCTCAAGGGAAATTTTAGAAAACCCTAAACTTTAACTATAAGAACACAAAACGAGCTGTGGGATATATTTTTAATTAATAGCTATAAAAATCAGTGAATTTTCTATGACTTTAGGGGATGAAAAGTGAAAAGAATTTTGTGACTTTAGTGTGGAATATTCAGAAACTGAAAGGGAAAATTGCAAACTTCGCAAAACTTTTGCTCTCAATCGCGTTATCTCAATTTTTACAAATTTTACAAAACTATCTTTCCGAATAGATCAGTAACTTTTCTGAGACTTCCGTTCCCACTGACTAAATTCCGTGACTTTCAGTGGCTCTTGGTGATTTCAGGGACCAGTAGACACCCTTTCAAACGTTTGTGGTCTTAAGTTGAAGACAGTGAAAAAATCGTTAATATTAGGCTACTTAGAAGCCAAATTTAGTAAATTTTCTTTAAAGTTGTAAGGATTTTTGTTGCAAATAAATATCTTACTAGGCCTCGAGAAATGTTTTACTTTTGAGGTTCACCTCTTACCGATTTTCTTCTTTAAGTTACCGTGTGATCCGAAAACTTGAAATGGTTCTGCTGTAGAATTAGTCCAATAATGCAGCATGCCAAGGAGCAGTTGTAGGCCTATACTTCATGGAACATGTACAATAGGTATAGCCTACATTATCAAGGAGTACCGACTTGCTTGGTTTAATCGCTGTATTCTCCTGTGTTGATAGGCTTGTTAAATTTGTGTAGGCCAACTCTAAGAGAAGTTACAGCAATTAAAAAACACAAAAACCACTAATTATTGTGTTGACTTTTAAAATGTATTGCAATTATAAATTAAGTTACATACGACATTAACGGTACGATATAAAAATCCAACATAATACAACAATATTTATGGGATATGTTTAAATTTACAATGGTTAGGCCTATAATCTTACAATTTTTAAACAAGGCTTTTACATTAAGTACTACAGGGTTAGGCAAAAGTCTGGACACCCCCAGTTAACTTTTTAACGCGTTGCAGTAGGAAAACCAAACTCGGCACATGTTAACAACATGAAAAACTGCACTTTTTCATCAACTACACAACTTTGCCCCTGCCCCCAAAATGGGGTATTTTGGGAGCAGCCCCAAATTTTCAAATGTAAACCCCTATTGAGTGACCCCTCATTTTAAACGGTGTATCAAGACAAATTAAATGGCGCAAACCGGAGGTCGATATCTCACCCCTAACCAAAATGGCAGCCATTTCAAAATTTGAGATGGGCAAGCAAGTATAAGTCTAGACACCCCCAATTAATTTTTTAACACGTTGCAGTAGGAAAACCAAACTCGGCACATGTTAACAAAAACTGCACTTTTTCATCAACTACACAACTTTGCCCCTGCCCCCAAAATGGGGTATTTTGGGAGCAGCCCCAAATTTTCAAATGTAAACCCCTATTGAGTGACCCCTCATTTTAAACGGTGTATCAAGACAAATTAAATGGCGCAAACCGGAGGTCGATATCTCACCCCTAACCAAAATGGCAGCCATTTCAAAATTTGAGATGGGCAAGCAAGTATAAGTCTAGACACCCCCAATTAATTTTTTAACACGTTGCAGTAGGAAAACCAAACTCGGCACATGTTAACAAAAACTGCACTTTTTCATCAACTACACAACTTTGCCCCTGCCCCCAAAATGGGGTATTTTGGGGGCAGCCCCAAATTTTCAAATGTAAACCCCTATTGAGTGACCCCTCATTTTAAACGGTTTATCAAGAGGAATTAAATGGCACAAACCGGAGGTCGATATCTTATTTCTAACCAAAATGGCAGCCATTTTAAAATTCGAGGAGGGTAAATTGACATTTGTTGAAATTAAATCGGAAAATAGCTTTTTTAGAATTGAGAATATCTGTAATTATTTTAGAATTGAACTTACTAGTTCATTTCTGCTACTACGTTCAATTCTAAAATAATTCCAGAAATTATAAATTCCAAAAAGCTATAAAAGGTGTCACCATTGACTATGTACACTAACGTAGTGTACAAAGTCAATGGTGTCACCTACCGTTTGCCTATATATATTCTACCTAGATACTGTGAATAAAACAACCTTTTGCTTGTTTTTATAATTTTATATTTTAGTTAATACAATTGGTAGATTGTTTGTCAAATTAATTTTAAAAAAGTGTTTTCTGTATCAGTATATATGATTATAGACATATGATTACGCGCAAATCGCGCAGTTTATGATTCTGTAAGAGTGAAACTCACCTACAGTACGTAAATGTTGATTATGAAGTGACAGAGATTTTTTTTACTATCTGGCTTTTAAAATTCATCTAAAGGTAATCAGGTGTTAAATTACAATTCACATTAAAGAACTTTCGCCAATACACGATCATCGAGACGAACTCACACGTACTTCACCTAATCGACTTAGTGGGAATGAATTGAATGGTGCTCCTACAGACCGATCCAAAGGCAAGTCCCAAAATGAGGCTCCTCGCTACCTTGAAACTGACCCGGCTCCGAATATAATATTTGTGGACAGCTCGAATCATCCAGGCAACATAGGAAACATTCATCCGATGGCCCTTGGCCGTAAACTTGTCAACTATCAAGTAGTGGGCGTCCTTGAATTGAAGAAGGTTGGCAGAAATAGGTTGAAATGTGTTTTTGACAGTGTTAAAAACGCCAACGCATTTTGAACTCTTCGTTTTCCAAAGAGAATAATGTCAACGCATACATCCCTTCCTACCAAATTCAAAGACAAGGTCTGGTCAGGGGTGTTGACCCATCCATTCCGGAGGCAGAAATATTTAGCAATTTAAGCCAAACTTTTGACATTACTTCTGTCAGGCGGCTCAAAAAACGCGTTGTAAAAAATGATGGTCAGATCACTCATGCCCACATTGGTAGTTGTGACATTTAAAGGGAAATGCCTTCCTGAACACATAACCTTGTTCTATGCTAGATGTACCGTTGAACCATATGTCAGACCTCCTATCCAGTGCTTTAACTGCCTTAGGTTTGGACATACGGCAAAATTCTGTCGAGGTAAGAGGCGCTGTGGTAACTGTTCTCTTGACCACAAGAGTCAAGATTGCCCTAACTATACTTCTCCTTGTTGTATATTTTGTAAGGGGGGTCATTCCGCCCTTAGCCGGGACTGTCCGCAAAAAAGTATCGAATTGAAAGTCATCGAATACATGGCTTATGAAAACCTCTCATACATCGAAGCCAGGGATATTATTGTCCCTTCTAAAAGAGGCCGATTTGAAGGTCATTCCTATGCCAGGTCTCTAAATTTCAGAAAGGACGAACTCCCCAGTCTCCCGACAAAAGTCGACACAAATGTCAGAGAAAAGTTTTGTGTACAACCAACTCGTTTTCCTCCTCCCTCAATTTCTTACCATTCTAACACTAGCCCTTCTTCAATTTCTATTGATTCTCAAAGGACTTTTCAAGATAATTCTTCAAGTTCCAAACCCCGGAAAATCCCTACTCCACACATAGTTTCTCCTAATTTCACTCACAGATACTACAATCAGTTCAGTAACCAACATGTTTCACCCACTGCCCCTGTATACAGTCACTCTTCTGCCCCTTCAAACTTTGGTTCTGTGACAGTGGATGATGGTTTTTCGAGTTCCACTCAGAGTGAACTCGTCTCAATAGTTAATAGGTTTGTATATGAGAAGCTTCCGATATCGAATTTGATATCAGCCTTACGTAAAATACTTATGAACTATACCGAGCCTTCACATACTGACGACTGCAGTAGGCCTAATAGTAAAGCAAATGAAGATCAAGATCAAAAAAAGTTGTGTTACGCAAGTTTTCTACATCCATATTACTTTGGCTATGTGAATACCATGTCTCTCTTCTCAAGGGAAAAGACTAGAAGATTTTAGAAGCTCTTTGCAAATTTTTGTTGTCTACTGACATCAATGTATAACTTGTCAATTGTATCTATGTATAACTGTATCAATGTTTATGTAGACTAATCATTACTAATGTATAATTGTTAATGTTCCTCAAAATTGTATATAGTTATGGCAAGCCATGGACATATTTGTCATGTAGCCAAAATAAACGATTATACATTAAAGAACTTGCAATGTTATGGTAAACATTTTAAAGCACCCTCTAGAAATAAATCAAAGGCGAGGGGGGTGGAGACCGAAACAATATGACCATTTTAATTATGATTCGTCACTGCGGTATATCCTAAGCTTTAAAATGACACCTAAATCTTAAAAATGGGTTCAGTAGGTCGAGAGAAAAATGGACGTCAGACGAAACCCTTTTAGAAATGAGAAGATAGATAGATGTCATATGTCTATTGTCAAATATTATAATAGTTCACCTAGAATCAAATGCAAAGCACTAACACCTAGCAACAACAACTAGTGCAAAACATGATTTTTCCACCTCTGCTTATATGTTTAGACGACTGGCTTCTGCGGTTTATGTTCTCCTCGCACCGCCAACTGACCAACAGGGAACCCCGAGCCATCCCGGGCTCAGTGACATTATCTTCGTGGACGAAACGGCCCCGCCCTCCGAGGTTGCAACATATTTGCGAAACGCATGGTATTTTGAAACGATTCTGCTTCACCTTTCAGAGGTTCATCCTCGTGTACCGACTTTTGTTACGGGTTTAGGTATTCTTAGCGTTTTCAACGGTCCCAAGAACACGGCTGTTTTCACTGTCTTCATCAAATTAAGTACAATTTTACTCGTTATCCTAAAGTCAAACATAGTTATGTTATATGTGGTTCACCCTGTAGTGCCAAACCAACATTATAAAAGCTGGAATTCAAGCATGTTTTAGTGACGTACGTCACTGTGTGTGGATACGTCAGGATCATTGGGATCCTGACTGGGAGCAGAGATAATTGCTTGTTACTATCTATTATCATCTGTTGAGATAATTCTCTACAACATTGCTATTAGTATTTAAAAAAAGTTTAGGCCTACAAACTATTCAAGTATCAACATGAGTATCAAACTGAAATATTAATCTTTTATCAATGGAGTAGGCCTGGAATTTTAGACTAAGATGAGATAATTCTCTACAAAATTTAAATTTACTCTTTTACGTATAAGCGTCAAACAAAGGAGCTGCATGGGAATGTTTTTAAATCATCTCATCTTTTTATGTCTGTGTCGATTCTGCCACTAAACTATGTGGTTTTTCATAATAAGTGGTAACGACACTTTTTATAGCAAATTGCAAAAGGAATAAAATAAAAGAAACGCAACTTCGATTACTTACCGTTATACGAAATTGTAGTTGATTTACTGACATACTGCAACTTTAAATTAAAAGGGGTGTAGAACGGAAAACTCAAAGTGGATTTTTCGGGACTTTCGGGAAAACGCACACCTTATTAAAGTCTATCTCATCTGTGAAAAAATCCAGCTCTACCGGAATTACTTCCGACACAAACCTATTTTTGCTGGGCTATTTATCGTGTAATTCCACAATACGTAACCTTTCGCTGGAATGAATCACACACAATGAGTGATTCTAATGATTGAATATGAGTTTGTGCACATATTTATGAGCACGGGTAGCCGAATCGAGTGAGCTGCGCTGCATCCAGCGTTATCAGCTGATAAGACACCAAGGTCACGGTTACGTTACGTTACGTAACGCTCGCCTCTGGATTAATGTCACGGCGGCGCGGCGGCGGCGGCGCAGCGTCTGTGGCAAGTCGTGCCGCCGAACCTCGCCTCTACATTACTGTACGTGAACGGATCATCTCAACAAGGAAATCACTGAGACAATTGCTGCCTTGAGGTTTAATTTTAGTTGCTTCTTGTTTCGCTCGTCAAGTTAAGGTTAGGCTTGGAAATGTAATTTGTTAAGAATTGCTTTTAGAAATTTGTTGCAATGCTTTTTGAAGGTTCCATACTGCACCCAGCTGCCTTTGATCATTGGGATTTAACAAAGCTACACCTCATTTGACCTATCACACTCTCTCTTCAGGCATAATTAGTTGAATAAAAATGAAAACATTGGTTGTGTTATAAAGGACTTAATCCTATACGTACTGGGGATGCTATGTGGATTTATTTCAGTTGCAATCATGTATGATATCTAAACTAAGTTTACTGAACTTTGTTTTCGGAAATAAAGAGGTTTTAACCAGATACGCGCCACCGAGTGCGTCGATATCACAAGAAATGCAAATTAAAAATATGTCCTCTCTTATACGTTTAGCAGCAAAAAATAAGTAAATAAGGCTCGCATTGGGCTGTAATATACTCTATATACACATTTTTTTTATATTTTACATTGCTTTCTTTTCCCCGTGACCTTATTTTAGAAGCTCCCCGTGGATTATACGGATGAGTGAGTTGTTAAATTCTTAACCAAGCTTTACGGAAAATGATGCTTAATTACCAAGCATAAACTCCGTCCCCCTGGTCCTAATTTCTTTTAAAACCCATTTTTTTAGATCGATATAGGTTTTTGTTAGATAAACTTAAGCATTCATTCATAACGCGTGTATTGAGATTGTTATGAGTGCTTTGGAAGAAAATGGTATGCAAAAACGATAACATTTAAAATTTTAGAAATACTGTACTAAAATTGTGGTCGATATTCGACCAAAAATCTCAGTTGATTAGGTCACAATTAGTTTAAAAACAATGTTCTAAGTGAAACATATGTTCTTCCAATTTTTATAGCACTTGTTACAACAGCTGTCTAATGATCAGGACTGAGGAGAACATATGAACAAAATATTAAATTACATATGTCTATTAAATTACATCAGTTTTCCCCAGTCCTGCTAATGATTCAATCCGTTACCCCTTTTCCATAAATTTAACATTGAAATTTGGACACCCTATGGGATATAGCCCTGGAAACCGATATAGGCCCTAAATAAAAATGCGGTTCTGCTCATCTACAGGACAACACCTTTATATTGGTATACGTGGTTTTCTCATACGATGCACACAAGCTGAGAAAAGAGGAGGAAAGATGCTTGCCTATTATAGACTATCGATAAAAATTAAATCCTCTGAACATTTTCTTAGTAAAGTACTGGCAATACCCTAAGGTCTATATATTATTTTTATTTTATGATTTATTTTTAGGGCTTTTGCCCCCTATGAGCATTATTAGTCATGTAATAATGTTGATGAATTATCACCATGTAAGAATAGTAAACACATGATTAAACTCTTGTGGTTGCGTGCAGATTGACCTTCTTCTGATTGCAGGTTTCACTGTGACAATTTTGTGAGTGTTTTCATAACTATTAGGGAGCCTAACGCTTACAATACCTTTCGGCTCTTTTACTGTTTCTGTTGTTTTGAGCGCGTGAAACCTTATCTTAACAACCTGCTTCGGCTTAGAAGAGTGTAATTTCAAAATATCTTAAAATTTTGAAACAATATTCTTGTCTATGTTGTTTGTTATGATAAATTTACAATTTCAACAAAACAGTTGTTTAGTATAGAAAACAATACGTTATATTGACGAATTTTGCATTTAGACTAAAATGGCAATTAATATAAAAGACAACGACATCACCCAAATCTCCCTAACTCTTGCAACAACAATACATCTGTTTCAAATTCGTCCGATTCCTGTAAAATCAAAGCTAATTATCTGCCATTTTAGTTATTTGTGGAAAATATCGTCTATATGATGCATCTCATTACGCACGCAGGACAAAACTTTCTTCTAAAAATTCTTTATCACACGGGCCAACAACTTTGCAGGGGTGGCAGAAATTTCTTGAATGGGTCAGTTTGTCCTAATTACGAGTCTTATGGTTATAAACACAGCTCTTAAATGCACCACACAGAAAAAAATGTCAGCATTGCATAGATTAGGAGTTGTTATACTCCGCGCAGACGGTCGCTCAACACGCTGTTTAAAATCGGTCTAAGAATTGGGTATATAACCACAAACCACGAAATTATATTGAGTCAGAACATTTGGACATTTCTGCCATTCCTTCTGAGATGTTGCTCCGTATAGTGAGGGATTTTTAGAAGAGACTTGAGCCCTTCTTGCAAAATGATGCACATCACATCGACTACATTATTTTCCACGGATCGTTTGACTTTCGGGCTTTATTAGATGGAAAAGTACACAAATCAAATTGTTGAAGAAACGGTAGGGTCTAAATCGTACGATCTACAAGACTTTGTTAACAGTATTGTAGGCCTATCGGTTTCACATCAACACGACATTTTATTGTAACAATCAACTTTGTTAAATGAAGCCATGGCCTAGAATGCGCCAAAAAACAGGAGCACCACTGTAATATTCTTATCTGTAGTAGTTAAACGCCCCTTATCATTTGATCCACTAGCAAACAACTACCGTTTTTAATTCTTTCCCGCCTTTCAGTCAAGGAAAACTCAGGTAAGGTATTATGGTTTAGGCCTAACTACTGCCATAAAGTAATTAATTGTTCTGTGGCTGGGATATCTGTAGAGCTCCCGGCCAAAAAATCAATAATAATTCAGGCATCTTGCAAACTCTAGATAATTAACGTTTGCAACATTCACAGATCAACTTGTGAACTTGTATATGAGACACACACTCACAAATATAGAACCAAAACAAAAGTCCTTCAGATCTTCCGAACTTTTGTTTGTTCGTTGTTAACCTCTTAGATGATATGACTAGTAATTGTTCGTTAGGAATGTTTGTTGATTTTACTTTCTCCCCCTATACCATAGTATATGGAGAAAGTATTGTTTTCGTCAAAATTTTCGAATTTGAGTTGTTGGTGGATTTATCCATTATGGTTCCCCCTGAGTCCAAAAAAGTGGTTTTCGGAGTGATGTGTGTGTGTGTGTGTGTGTGTGTGTGTGTGTGTGTGTGTGTGTGTGTGTGTGTGTGTGTGTGTGTGTGTGTGTGTGTGTGTGTGTGTGTGTGTGTGTGTGTGTGTCAGGATGTAAACAGAGCTAGAGAATGCCCTAATGGTCCGATTTTAATGAAATTTGGTATATAGGTCCAAATCCACGATAATTCCAGGCGTTTTTTTTTCATTTTTTTGAATTTTTTATTTTTAAGGGTATTTTACCCCAAAAAACCCTCAAAAATCGTCAAAAATCAAAATTTCTCAAAAACGGCTCTAACGATTTTGATTAAAATTTTGTGGTTTATTAAGCTTAAAATGGTGGATAAAATGACACCACCCGCAACTCCGAGAAAATGCGCGTTCAAAAGTTATGGAGTAAAAAGTGTTTAAAAAATAAATTTTTTTGATTTTCAAAATAGCAGTTGTCTCAAAATAAATTTTACTTATCACCATTAAATCAAGCTGAAAAAAACTAAATAATCCAGTACTTTAAATTATTGCTCTACGTAAAGTGGTTGAGGAGAAAATACAATTTTTCGTTTAGCGGTAAACGCAGTACGTTGTTAAAAGTCACAGATGCGCGTAGGGTCAAGCTCGCGCTGCTCAGCTGGTAGCTATCCGACAGAGTCATCTAGACATTAATGTTTAAAGCTTTTAACACATGTTTTTATATTGTTGGGAGAAAGTATGTGTCAGTTAACTGATACCGTTTATTTTTGTGTTGGCCGAACAAGTTCGCTACGAATGTTCGGCCAGTGCGGACGCGGCTTTGTTCTAACAATCCCATACTCTAAGGCCGGTTCCTACGTGGGCGACAGATGCGACGCGACGAGAGCGACTGAAGCGACATGCTTGCATCGCCATATTGTTATACATTGTAGATTGTCATCGCTCCTGTCGCCCACTAAGAACGCTCCAATGCTTATACATTGGTTTGAAATTTTGTCGCTCTCGTCGCGTCGCATCTGTCACCCACGTAGGAACCGGCCTAATACTATAGTCGTGGTCAGGCTTTTTGGCGGGTGGGTCAATCAGCTGATGCAACCTATTACCTTAGTAAACTGTTTCTAGAAGGTAATAGTAACCGTTTTTATTGGAATCATAATGTAACTGTTTTGTAACTATTCATTTTTAACGTCAGCTTCTCTTACACATTTCTAATATTTTTTTAAATACTTTTTAATTCTGCCGAATGATTTTATAAATTACTGCTTGTTTATCAAGTGAAACAGATAAAAAAGGACCCATAGTGATTATGTTAGGGCAGATTCAGGATTATCTTACCTTAAACAAACGGGAAAACATTAACGTAGGCTATAGGAAACGTAAAAAACGTGAGGAAACATGTTATGAGTTGTATAGCATAAAAATAACCTAAAAAGGTTTTCTAATTTTCATCTTTCACTAAAAGTGACAAAGTTTTGTCTAATGATAACACAACAAAGACATAAATAGGTTATTTAGTTTAGTTTAGGTATGTGGTGTGAAAAAGAAATAGGCTATACACTTAAGGATTTACACTGTATCACTATAAAAAAGTATTCCCAAAGCATCATCCAAACTCAACTCTGGTTTTCAAATACTGTATTTTTCTCATGTCCGTGTAATTTTTAGTAACGCTTCTATAAATCATAATAAATTGTTCTGGTAGACAAAGTCTGAATATATTGGAAGATGAGGGTGAGGCTTGTTCACAATTCTCGTCGAACATAAGCCTACGTATGAGGTGCCTTCCTCTTTCATATAGACGCACGATGTGTACGTAAGGTGCAATAATAAACTAACGAAACTACGTGTGTAAGTTAAATTTTTTTCCAAAAAATATATCGCTTGTAAAAAATAATGTATTAAAACAATTTTTAATGGTTTAACAAATTAGGAAGAAGGTTGTGTCTATACTAACAGCTGGCAATATAATAATATGTTTGTAACCGCATTACTATATGATTCTGGTTGATGCAGCTACTGTTACGTTATAGAAACAGCTAGTTAACGAAAAAATTGGTTGTAACAGCACTGATCGGCCATAGCCTGTCCAGGACTAGAGTAAGGTATATTTGTATGTTTGCACACGGATCTCAAAACGGCTCGAATGATTTTCTGTAAATTTGTCAAATAACATAGTTCTGGGTTAAAAATAATCTTATATAATAAAAGAGTGCATTTAAGGGTCTAGAGAGAGAACTACTGAACGGATCGAGGCCGTTTTGGTGTCAATGGATTTCTCATGACCCTTAGATGATAGGAAAAATATGGTATCCCTCGGAAAATGCCTTATAAAGCCGCAAAATAAAAATTAGACCTTATTTAGACCAATCTAAGACGTGATTTTGTCGATTTGTTTACTGCTCCAGGTGATCCATATCTTACACTGAAATTTGACACCACTGCTGCTTTACAAAGTGTTTTTGTAAACAAAACAGACAACTTTTCATTTATATGATAATTGACAGATACAAATGAAATCAAGGACACGCAATGTTGAAGTGGTTTTTAAAGCAGTAAAATAAATATCTAACAGCTGATGTTTAAATACAATTTTTGTTGCTATACTATAAAGAGAGTTTATTTAATATAGGTGATTGAATTTATGTGTTTAAACTTAAAAGCTATTTATTAATATAGGTTTGCACATATTTTTTATCTATCAACTAATGAGCTTTATGTTTTGAAATATATAAACATAATATTTTGATTGTAAAATTCTCCCCACCGTATTTTAACCCATTAATCTTTGTTATAACTAAGTTATATATCGTCTTTGTATTCTTATTTTACATCCTTTTAAGGTCGTGTAGGCTTATGATTCTACATTTTTAACAGTTGGTTTATTATTCCCACTGATATAAACAATGAAGTACAAAAATGTGATGATGTGTAACTATGAACCTCGAAGAAATAAGTCTTGAAAGAAATAAATATACAAGAAGAAATGCCAAGAATAAGAAAAGGAGATGGAAATAAAGTGGAAACAAAAGACAGAGAATAAAAATTTTGAATAGTGTTTTAGTGAAGGTAAAAAACCTACTATCCGATTGACTTAGAGGACAATTCAGTAACACTTAGTACACCCAGGAATGTACTTCTATACCATTACGTGAAAAATTCAAGTTAGAACTTGAAAGAAAGGTTCAATTATATGCATAAATACTGTGGAAGAACCCACAGAATGGTGCTCAGCGATGCCCAAACCTAATGGGAACGTTAGACTCATCGTGGATCTAATAAATTTAAACAAGAACGTACAGAGGAAAAATGCCAGAGGTTTAGGACTCACTTAATAAGATTGGTAAATCGCGAGTGTTAAACTAATAAGATACAAACTCCTAATTCTGGTTAATTAAATGGACTCCGAGTCAGCAAAATTATACAAATAAGTTAATTGGCCATACAACTGGAATGGAATAAATAAAAATACGGTTACAAACCTTTAATCATTATCTTTTTTTGTAAGGTCTCATAGGCCTACTATATTGTAAAACCATATGAGAGTAAGTATTATAAACTATTTAAACTTATAAACTATTATGATATATATAGATCGCCTCCTGATCGAAATTAGACCAAATTTTGAGTTGATCTGGACCCAAGAAGTTTATAAACATTAATAACTGAAACATCTGTTCTTCCTGTTCTTAACAGTGTTTTTACAACAGCTGTCTAATGATTCAATCAATTCTCCTTCCTCAAAAAGATTAACATTGAAACTTTGAAAGCCTGTGGGGCGTAGGCCTGGAGTCCAGCGTGAATTATAATAGGATTCTGCTCATCTCCAGAACTATACCTTTCTAAAGGTATGCGCGGATTTCTCATATAATGCACATGAGCTGAGAAGAAAGAAGGAAAAGAAACATGCTTGCCCATTATAGAAGACTAGGAAATCGCCCACTGGTCGAATTTCTACCAAATATTTAGTTGATCTTCAGCTAATTAGTGAAAATAAATTATAGATAAAACTAACTGTTCTTCCTGATTTGCTATAATTTGTTATTACAACAGCTGTTTCATGATTAATCAATTATCCTTCTCCCTTAAGATTAACATTGAAACTTTCGAAGCCTGAAGGGCATAGCCTCGGGGGCCGATGTGAATTAAAATACCATTCTGCTCATCTAAAATACACTACCTTTCAAACGGTAAGCGCGGGTTTCTTTTACGTTGCTCAAAAGCTGAAAAAAGAAGGAAAAGAAACATGCTTGAATATTAATATATAGATAACTGTTCACATTGCTAAAGAAATGGAAATTGGAATACTATGGTGTCTGTGTATTAATAAATTCTATGACCATTTTCAAACGTGAACATCAAATTCATGAATAATCTTCATGAAAATTACCCGTCATTTTTGACGGGCTGTTTGCTAGTATGTATATATGCGTCTTCATTCGTTACAATCTTTAATTGAAATTCAAAAAACTTTAACGTTACTCTTATGGAGTTTATTAACATCAAAACAAAAGAGTTTCTGTAAAAAGTTGACTCAACTGTCAAAGCGCGAAGCACGTGCTCCTGTATAAACATGTGGTTTTTTCCATTGTTACAAGAAACTGTACTACAGAATGATACTATAATATAAATAATTCAAATTAATTAAAGGAGAATGAGCAGGCCGCCTTTAAGCGCAGCTCAAAACTGCAGAGGTCTCCGACCTCGAAGACTGGGACGCCGACGGGGGGAATTAAAGCCTCCCCTCCGCCGATCCCGTTCAAGGCTGCTGGTGTCGCCGGATCGTCGGCCGTAACCGGAAAGGAGAAGGATGAGGTTAAGCTGGGTATGGGGGTGACTGAGCCGGTAACACCTCTAGCCGGGATGCAAGGAATTCCTCCCAGGAAGAGTCCTCTTCGCCCGGCATTCGAGATGCAAATGCTTCGGCAGCAGCAGGACGATGCCAACGAGGAGGAAGACTCATGTCTGAAGAAAATGAACGATCTTTTGAAGGAGATGGCCAAGGCTCTCCTTATTCAGAAGAACGTCAACAAGGCGATTAAGGACGGAATTCCAAAACTCGAGGATTTCCTTGGCGAAATCGAGGAATGCCGGAAGATCAGGCTGAAGGCAGTGAAGCAGGAGCGCGACGTTATGAACCGAGTTATGTCTGCTTCGCCTCAAGCTCATCTGGCTGAGTCCCAAACTCAAGCCAGAAAGCGAAAGAAGAGGCAGAGCGGTTCTTCGCCGGAAAGCCCTGAGCTTGTTGAGGTGGACTCAGTGCCGAGACCGGTTTTTGTCACTGTGGCATCGCAGACATCTCCTGTCCAGGCTACTCAATCCGCCCCGGGCGCTGTCGCGATTCCAGCGGCTACTCCTGCAGAGGTTCCTGCTCCGGCGGCTAATCCTGCCTTGGCAGCAAACTCTGCCTCAACACCTTTGGGGGGCTGGAAGACGCGCCTGTCTAAGAAAGAAAGGAGGAGGCAGAAGCAAGTGGAGGCAGCTTCGAAAAGTGCGTCGAGGGTGGAGCGGACGCAAGTCTCAAACCCGGTGGGGGAGGCCTCTGGCAAGTCTGTCAGAAAGCCTAAACAACCCAGGCCTAAGAAGCCCAGGACGGAGGCAATCTTGATCAAGCCCTTAGGGGGGCGATCTTTTGCTGATGTTCTGGGTCAGATTAGATCGCAGGCCAAACCGGAAGAGACCGACACCGTTATCAAGTCTATTCGGCGAACCCAGAACGGGGATGTCCTCCTCGAACTGGGGAAGTCGAGTGACAAGATCGGTTTTGCCGCTTCCCTCAAGACTGCACTTGGGGACAAAGGCTCCATCAAGGCCCTAGAACCGAAATGTTCGGTCGAGATTCGGGACCTTGATGCCCTCTCCACCGAAGATGAGGTGACCCGTGCGATCCAGGTGGCACTCCCGGAGATACCGGCTGATGGAGTGAGGGTATGGCTGACAAAGCCTAACCGAAGTCAACTCAGGATGGCTGTTGCTGAGATGGGCGAAAAGCACGCCAATAAGCTGCTTAGCCTTCAGCACCTCAGAGTCGGTTGGGTCAGTTGCAGGCTCAAACGGAGGGTGGTAGTTTCGAGATGCTTCCGCTGTCTCGGTTTCGGCCACTCCTCCCGAAACTGTAACGGGCCCGACAGGAGTGCCAACTGCTTCCAGTGTGGAGGCCAGGGCCACAAACGCAAGGAATGTTCCTCGAGCCCATCCTGCTTCCTCTGCAAGGATTCAGGCTCCAGTGTCCTCGGTCACTTACCCGGGTCTGGTCAGTGCGGTGCCTTCAGAGCCGCACTTGAACAGGCAAAAGGCAGCGGCCGGTAATTCGCATCCTCCAGGCCAATCTTCATAGATCCTGGGGAGCTGATAACCTTCTAGATCAGCTCGCCCGAGAACTTGGTGCTGACGCGCTCCTTATCAGCGAACAGTATCGGGACAGAGACCTAAACATTTGGATCTCCGACAGCCTCGGTACTGCTGCATTTTGGGCGCGTAATACACAGGATGTCTTGGTGCGGAGTCACGGGCGCGGCCGAGGATTCGTCTGGGTTCGGTGTAGGGACGTGACTATCTTCAGTTGCTACCTCACACCCAACGAGGCCGTCCAGGACTTTCGCGACAAGATAGATAGCCTAGAGGAGTGCGTTCTCGGCACCACCGGGCATGTCGTCGTTGGTGGCGATTTCAATGCCAGGGCCGTCGAGTGGGGAATGCCCTCTACCAGCTCCCGGGGGAAATACATCCTGGATTTCATCGCCAGGGCCGGTCTTGTCGTCCTCAACCAGGGCGACACACCTACTTTTCGGCGCCCCGGGCAGAGAGGCACGATCCCTGACGTCACCTTTGCGTCTGAGTCGCTCCTTCCGAGGATCTCTGGCTGGAGGGTTGTCGAGGACTACACGGGTAGCGACCACCAATACATCGTGTTTGACCTGCATGATCAGGCAAATCGTCGAGTTTCCGCATCTCGGGAAGGGCCACGCCGGTGGAACACCAACAAACTGGACGTGGTCAAGTTCACCGAAGTCATCTCTCGGGGAGCGCAGGGGAATCCTGGTGAGGCTGGAGCCGAGGCACTAGTAACATCCACGATGGAACTTATCGTCTCGGCCTGCGACCAGTCTATGCCGCGAAGGAAACCCCGACGCGACAAACAACCCGTTTACTGGTGGACTGAAGAGATTGCGGAACTCAGAAGAACATGTTTAAGAACTAGACGAGCCGCCACTAGAGCGAGAATTCCCGCAGACAGAGTTCGTAAGTCGGAGGCCTATAAAGCTGCGAGAAAATCTCTCCGCCAGGCGATCAACAGGAGCAAGGCGAATAGCTGGAGGAGACTTCGTGACGACGTTGATTCCGACCCGTGGGGCCTGGGTTACAAACTTGTAACACAGAAACTCGGCGCCCGCTCTCCACCTTCCATCATGGAGGGCGCCACCATGGGGAGGATCGTCGCTGCGTTGTTTCCTGAACATCCACAGCGACCGCCGGTTGACTTCGGACGGGTAGAGGACGTTCCACTTTTCACTTTCGAGGAGCTGGAAACCTCCGTTCTCTCCCTGAAGAGCAACAAGGCTCCTGGCCCGGATGGGATTCCCAGTGAGGCTTTAAAGAAAGTATTTTTAATCAACGCTGACTTGTTGTTGAGAATGTACAATGCCTGTTTGGTAGAAGGGGTGTTTCCGGCTCCCTGGAAAACAGCCAGGCTTGTACTGATCAGCAAGGGCAAAGGTGATCCCGAGCTGCCGTCGTCCCACAGGCCTCTCTGCATGTTGGACACGGCTGGGAAGCTGTTCGAGAAGCTGATCCGTTCCCGCCTGACTTCTGCCGTGGAAGCTGCCGGGGACTTATGCCCCCGTCAGTACGGCTTCAGAAAGGGACGGTCAACGATCGACGCTGTCACCGAAGTTCAGAGAGCTGTGGAGAGAGCCGAGAGCCACAACCATTTCTCCCGCCGAGTAGTGCTTCTTGTTACGCTTGATGTCAAGAATGCCTTCAACTCGGCGAGGTGGGTCGATATGTTGGATGCGCTTCGCAACACCTTTCGTATTCCTGCATATCTGTTGCGGCTCGTCGAGGATTATCTACGCTCTCGATGCCTGATTTATGACACGAGGGACGGAACGCGGACGATGGAAGTCACTTCTGGTGCCGCACAAGGTTCAATACTCGGCCCGGATCTCTGGAACGTTGCCTATGACAGCCTCCTGAGGTCCGAGATGCCTGAGGAAACCACTTTGGTTGGGTACGCCGATGACGTCGCAGCTCTCATTGCTGCACGCAACATTGAACTGGCCCAACTGAAGTTGAACCGAGTTATGCGGGTGGTCAACAACTGGATGTCCGATCACGGTCTCTCACTTGCTCTCAGTAAGACGGAGATCGTGATTCTTACGAAGAAGAGGATCGACACCGTCGTCCCGTTTCGAGTGGGAAGGGAGGTGGTCACATCAACTCGTGCCGCCAAATACCTCGGGGTTATGGTGGACACCAAGTTAAGCTGGAGGGATCAGATCTTCCGTACGGCGGACAAGGCCGCTAAGGTAGTGACTTACCTTAGTAGGCTGATGGCCAATGTCGGGGGTCCCCGATCCAGCAGAAGACGTCTGTTGATGTCCGCGGTCCAGTCCGTGCTTCTTTACGGGGCAGAGGTGTGGGCAGGCGCTCTAGATAAGGAGTGCTACAGGTTGCGACTCGCCCGGGTTCAGCGTCAAGCTGCGCTCCGGGTGTGTTCCGCCTACCGGACAGTGTCCGAGCCTGCCGTCCTGGTGGTCGCCGGAGTCATCCCTGTCAAGCTCTTGGCAGGGGAGAGGAAAGCGATTTATCAGAGACAAGGCGAGATCGGCAAGGACACGGCAAGAATAGAAGAGCGCTCCCGAACCTACCAGCAGTGGCAACACAGCTGGGAGCACGACACCCGAGGACGATGGACTGCGCGACTTATCAAGCAGGTCCAACCATGGGTGGAACGGCGGCATGGGGAGGTGGACTACTACCTGACCCAATTTTTGACAGGTCACGGCTATTTTCGGTCGTACCTGAACCGTATGGGAAAGACCGGTTCACCGGACTGCATTTATTGCCCGGGTGTTCCCGACGATGCGGAACACACATTCTTCCGCTGTCCCCGTTGGGAAGGGCCCCGCCTGGAGGCCACACAAATCTTTGGTGCATTTTCGGTGGACTCGGTCTGCCAAAAGATTTTGGAGGATGAGGGCAACTGGGATTGTTTGTCACAGTTCGTCCGGGGCATCCTCCTGGAAAAGAAAACCGATCTGGACCGTGAAGTGGCCCAGATCCCTTGATCGAGCGGCTGGATAAGGAGCGAGCCCCACGGGCGTAAGCCAAATTTAGGCCTAGCCTGACGTAATGTGACAAACAATTCCAGGTTAGATTCCTAAAGAGTAGAGGAGGTTTTTTAGTGGGTAAACTCGTTTTTAGGGAAGCCCCACACTACGGGCTGGCCACCTGTGTGCGTAATGCATTTTTCCGCCTCTCCCTCAAAAAAAAAAAAAAAAAAAAAAAAAAAAAAAAAAAAAAAAAAAAAAAAAAAGATTAACATTGAAACTTTCGAAGCCTGAAGGGCATAGCCTCGGGGGCCGATGTGAATTAAAATACCATTCTGCTCATCTAAAATACACTACCTTTCAAACGGTAAGCGCGGGTTTCTTTTACGTTGCTCAAAAGCTGAAAAAAGAAGGAAAAGAAACATGCTTGAATATTAATATATAGATAACTGTTCACATTGCTAAAGAAATGGAAATTGGAATACTATGGTGTCTGTGTATTAATAAATTCTATGACCATTTTCAAACGTGAACATCAAATTCATGAATAATCTTCATGAAAATTACCCGTCATTTTTGACGGGCTGTTTGCTAGTATGTATATATGCGTCTTCATTCGTTACAATCTTTAATTGAAATTCAAAAAACTTTAACGTTACTCTTATGGAGTTTATTAACATCAAAACAAAAGAGTTTCTGTAAAAAGTTGACTCAACTGTCAAAGCGCGAAGCACGTGCTCCTGTATAAACATGTGGTTTTTTCCATTGTTACAAGAAACTGTACTACAGAATGATACTATAATATAAATAATTCATAAGTTATTAAAAGTACTTTATGCTGTTGATTATGACTATTTATTTGGAAATAATAAAAACAACTAAGCAAATTGTAGAATTTGCAATTTAATTATAAACCAAAAGAATTGTAACACTGATGAAGTCAGCAGTTATCCGCGTGTTACATCCGTTTCGACAAACTCAAACCAGAGTGCAGCGCCCTTAATTGGTCCTATATGAAAACATCCTGAAGGCGAGTAAAAGCGAACGAGCTCATCTTGAAAGAAAAAACGCTTTATGGGCTTGGCATTTTAGAGGATAGTCTGTGTCTGATGTTAATATGACTAAAAATAGTTAAGTTTACCGAGCAAATGCTCGCCCTTAGGTACTGATTGTAATTATGGAAGGATTTTTTATGTTTAAGGGGTTTTTTTTACAAGGCAGCATGATTTCTGGGCATTAACTGACAGTAAGTTCTCCGCGCCTTAAAGACCTGCACTTTTATATGCATGTGGACTACCTGTTTAACGTGACTTCCGAATCATAAGAGCGGCCGAACGATTTCTTTTCCCGAGCCGGGAGTTGAAACCGGACCCGATGGTGATAACCCGAGCCTTACCACCAGGCTACTGCCGCTGCCACACAGTATAGTGCAAAATAGGTTATTGGAAATAAACGGAAATGGGTGTATTATTAAATGTTATGCGCGAGAGTCCCTTTCGTTGCACCAATTCCGCTAGTCACCAACTGTAGGTGCAAGGTGAGGTGTAGTGGTGTCTACGGTAACGGGAGGCGGGCGGGCGGAGGCCCAGCACAGCTGATAATGACCAACTGTAGGTGCAAGGTGAGGTGTAGTGGTGTCTACGGTAGCGGGAGGCGGGCGGGCGGAGGCCCAGCACAGCTGATAATGACCAACTGTAGGTGCAAGGTGAGGTGTAGTGGTGTCTACGGTAGCGGGAGGCGGGCGGGCGGAGGCCCAGCACAGCTGATAATGACCAACTGTAGGTGCAAGGTGAGGTGTAGTGGTGTCTACGGTAGCGGGAGGCGGGCGGGCGGAGGCCCAGCACAGCTGATAATGACCAACTGTAGGTTCAAGGTGAGGTGTAGTGGTGTCTACGGTAGCGGGAGGCGGGCGGGCGGAGGCCCAGCACAGCTGATAATGACCAACTGTAGGTTCAAGGTGAGGTGTAGTGGTGTCTACGGTAGCGGGAGGCGGGCGGAGTCCCAGCACAGCTGATAATGACCAACTGTAGGTGCAAGGTGAGGTGTAGTGGTGTCTACGGTAGCGGGAGGCGGGCGGAGACCCAGCAGCCGCTAATGACCAACTGTAGGTGCAAGGTGAGGTGTAGTGGTGTCTACGGTAGCGGGAGGCGGGCGGAGCCCCAGCACAGCCGCTAATGACCAACTGTAGGTGCAAGGTGAGTTGTAGTGGTGTCTACGGTAGCGGGAGGCGGGCGGAGACACAGCACAGCTGATAATGACCAACTGTAGGTGCAAGGTGAGGTGTAGTGGTGTCTACGGTAGCGGGAGGCGGGCGGGCGGAGGCCCAGCACAGCTGATAATGACCAACTGTAGGTTCAAGGTGAGGTGTAGTGGTGTCTACGGTAGCGGGAGGCGGGCGGAGCCCCAGCACAGCCGCTAATGACCAACTGTAGGTGCAAGGTGAGTTGTAGTGGTGTCTACGGTAGCGGGAGGCGGGCGGAGACACAGCACAGCTGATAATGACCAACTGTAGGTGCAAGGTGAGGTGTAGTGGTGTCTACGGTAGCGGGAGGCGGGCGGAGACCCAGCACAGCTGATAATGACCAACTGTAGGTGCAAGGTGAGGTGTGGTGGTGTCTACGGTAGCGGGAGGCGGGGGAGGCCCAGCACAGCTGATAATGACCAACTGTAGGTGCAAGGTGAGGTGTAGTGGTGTCTACGGTAGCGGGAGGCGGGGGAGGCCCAGCACAGCTGATAATGATCAACTGTAGGTGCAAGGTGAGGTGTAGTGGTGTCTACGGTAGCGGGAGGCGGGCGGGCGGAGACCCAGCAGCCGCTAATGACAAGTGAACCTCAGTCTCAGTGTTAGCGCGACACCAACTAGGCCATGGTAGTGCCGTCTCTCTCCCACTCATGGATCATGGATGCGCCCTTTCTCTTGCTCCTCTGGACCGTCAGCCTGTATCTTGCGTCACCCGGAGGCATGTGAGTCGCTGTAGAAAGTACATACGCTATGTATTTGAGACACCAAACAATTAAAACACTCTGACTAACCGCTTTTAAAAACCAGTGCGAGCTTGGTAATTTAATGAGAAAAATATATACCAAATCATACTACAAATACGAGATTAAAAAAAAGTTTTATCATTCAGTATTTTATCATTCGGTATCATTTAAGATATTGCTACCTCAAATGCAAGGCAAATAACTAACTGACATTAAAAAAGTAAAACCACAAAGAGAAAATTGAACTGCTAATAATGCACTAATAATACTACTACTAATAATAATGCTAATTGAATGCAAATAAGTTCGGCGTATTCGGGGTTTTACTTTTGGAGCGGGAAACCTTAATTTGATTTTACTAAAACATTTAATGAAAGGTTCACGCTCGTTGTTTTAAACTGAATTTTGCCTTTTAAATTCCTTAAAAGTTAAGCCAATTAGAGATTTTTCAGCAAATTTAAAGTCGGCTCAGATTTTAAGTTTCGACGTTTTACATTATTACGTTAAATCTAACTTTAGTTTGAAGAATAATTTTAACGTGGGCTATAAAATACGGTGGTTATTATGTTAATTTGGAATGATCAAATAATAACTGCCCAAAATATCGTAGAAAGACAATTAATTTAACTAATTTTAAATACTATAGAGCATTCCATTAATCAACTTTAATAGATGTTAAAGGCCAAATGTTATTAATAAAAAAACCAAATGTAGATTTTAGGCTAGTATTAGCAAATTTGGCTTCTCTTACTTACCCGATACAAACAGCATTGCTTCACTTATTACGTACTTACCTTTTGTTTAAAGATGAATAATAGATTCCGTTCTTATCTCAACAATTAAGTTCGCCAGCGTATCGAAAATCAAGTTAAGGTATGTTTTAAAGAAATCACAACAGGTAGGCCTAGGCCTATAGAATATTACTTCAAGGGCGTTTGTTTACTAACGGGATGACTGTTTCATAGACACATAAATTCAAATCCACGTACGATAGAATGCAATTGAATAATTAAGAAGATAATTGGATTGTGATTCTATACATGATATTGCTATTCTAAAAATATGCACTTTAAAATTATTTAATTTGATTTTTCCATCGCCATCTAAGAGATGGAAAAAATTTTAATTAGTATAGCAAAAACGTGAATAGTTTTTGTTTTAATTCTATAAGAAACAAATAAAGTACCGTGTGAACAATAAGATCTATAATTTCGTGCGGTTGGATCACTGAAGGAGTAAAGGCAAAGAACCCATCGAAATTGGTTCATAAAATGATGCAGAGCTGAAAAACTCAAAATGTCCATTCCGTCAAAAGAACAACATTAAACATATTCACCTTTTCCAACTGAATTAATAATTATTTTTACAACAATTTCTACAATGATTTAGGGATAAAATTAAGAAAATGTATAATATATTAGATAGTGGTTGAAATGAATAACGTACGATGATTAGTTCATATACGTCGCTTACAGCCTAAACTTTTTTACTTTCTACTTTAATTAGATAAGGCACAGACGCCTTAACTAGGGCGTGTTAAAAGATGAATAAATGAATCACGAGCTACATATGAAGCAGTGTTATCTCTTGTTACCGCCTGTTACCGTATAATTCATGGAATGTTGACGGTTTTTCTTACACAAAAAATCTAAAACAGTGCAATCACACTGCACCTAATCAAATTGGAATATTGCAACGGTTGTAGGCCTATGAATGTTTTAAGAGCTTATTAAAAGAAAAGTACCAGGATAACTCATAGTAATAAGGCTATTAAATTTACAACCGATATCTTTTCACAGTGAACAGTGTTAAAAAATAATACTTGAAGTGTTCTTTTATGACTGTTTAATTTTTGACAACTGTTAAAAAAATGGCTTTAATTATTTTATTATTTTTGTTGTTATTTCGTTGCCTTGATGGCAACCCATAATGCCAATGTAAAAAATTTCAATTTTTAAACTTAATGTTATACTAAAACAATTTTTTCTGGGGTTGAGGTTGTTTTAAATTTATTTTTGGGCTAAAACACTCTTGAATGGAAAATTTAAGCAATATCTACCCGCTAGATTTTGAGATAGTGGAAAATACATCGCCAAAGACTGTAACAATTTTATTTCAGCTGTTACAATTTTTGTGCTAGCTCAGGGGTGACAGGGGGTGGGTAGGGTGTGACTCCTGCTCAGCTGTGAAACACCAGTCAACGACAGCAAAAATGCAATATTTATTTCAGGGCGCCACCTTGTTCTGGAAGTACTTGAAGGGCAGTAACAAGGAATCTGTCTTCTCCAAGTTGAGGGCTCCACAGTAGTAAGCAGGTGTAAGGGACCAAAATTCTAAGTCGAATTGCCGTATATCACAAAAATCATGAAAATTAGCTATGTGAATATGAATTTAATTAAATTAATTGTAACAATACTCAATCACTCTGACCTGGTTGTAAAGAAAGGAAATAGTTGTATTTATTGAATCAAGTCAGGCAAAGATATGATAACTCAGTTTGTTTCAAAAGTTAAGAGCAAAAAAAATCACTGGAAATTATTTCTTACTTGAACTATTTAACCAAGGCCCCCAGGCGCTATGACTTGAATTCAACATACTTGTGAAAACTTTCTCAATTACTTTAACTTAAAAATCTGATTTGATTTTCTTGTTTTTCTTTCACTCTGAAAGATAGTATTGACTAGCTTATCAGGTGTGACTCAGATAGGAATAACTAATTTAACCACCAAATATAAAGCAAAAATTATTTTATTTTACCACTGCCAAAGGGCATCAAAATTGAACATGATTATGACAACTAGAACATGGCTCATCAACCATAAATTTGATAATCAAAAATCTTAGGTAATGATCAGAACAGCGGCTCACTTAAAATATCTTATTAGTTCCTGGGGTGGCCACCAAAAGTTAAAGATAAAGGACACATACAATACTTAACACTATAACCTGTACATAGAACATAAATGTGACACATAAAATACGGTAACTTATATATATTTCTGCTGAGGTCGCAGATAGCAGAATTCTATGATGAATTCTGGGCGAAGCCGGCGGTCCAGAGATAGTCCAGTATCAATCCGCAGACTCCAAATATTCAACAAAGGCACTCAAAAGTTAAAGTAACTCACCAAAGTGAAGTTCCGAGCTCACAGAAAGTCGCGAGATCGCGCAAACCGAAACGTGTGTACGGTACCGTCTCAACACCGAGATGAGATCTCGAGGATGTCCAGTATATGCACCCAGAAGTAGCCACAGAAGGTGCCAACAGGGTCTCAGCAGGTCTGTCCGTAGGTAACATCAGCCAAGGACCAGGTCTCAGATACAGGGGCCAAGAAACCCTCTAATGATTTTTATTCCAAGGAATATTAATTGGGATCCACCGCAGTGAAGAGGGTTGTCTTCTTTCTCCCACAAAGTCTGGTCACCGACAACTCATTATTCCAATAGTTACAGTAGGCACTGGAACCTTCTTATCAGCCGGCAAGTTAAAACCTGGGCGCTGCTACTTGGCGATCCAACCGCTGAGGCACTTTCACTTTCTAACTCAATCAGCTGACCAGCCATTAAATGTTGAATGTACTGTGGTGTTCTTGTAATTATTTAATTATTATTATTTTTTTTTATTTCTCTTTAAATTATATTGTTATAGCCATCAGTGGATATTAAAATTACGTTAACGGTAGTTTTTGGACACTAGAAATATTTATTGCTAATTATGTGCAGATTGTAGGATTTCCATAAAGCCTGAAAAGGGTGGGTAGGCAATTGCAACACATTTCCTCCATGATTTTGGTATCCCAACATTGAAGGCTAGCACTTCAACTACGATAATTCTATGAGGTGATCAATCTCATAAGGGATTATGCTGGTCAGGCAGGAAATAATGCTACAAGACACTCCTCGTATTATAGTAGCCTATATAGGTTTATACATAATAACTACTGTTAAACTTCTATATTAATATGAAAGCGTTGCTGGAAATGTGAATTAATTTATATAGTGGGTTTATCCCATTGCTAATCTAAAAACAAATTCATTGACAAGGAATAGTTGAAATGTAAAATGAAAATTTTTTTTTTTTTTTTTTTTTTTTTTTTTTTTTTTTTTTTGAGGGAGAGGCAGGGAAAATGCATTACGCACACAGGTGGCCAGCCTGTAGTGTGGGACTCCCCTAAAAAACGGGTTTACCCACTAAAAAACCTCCTCTACTCTTTAGGATTCTAACATAGGCGTCATTTCAGCATTCTGATTGGGGGGGCAAGATTTTCATAAGGTCATACCCCCTCCCCCCTTCCTACAAATACGCCAAAACTCTTAAATTTCGCTAAAACTGTCAATAAAAGCTAATTAAGTTTACATTGTGGCACTAAGCTGTCCATAAAATGTGAACTTATAATATAATCCCACAAACCCATGAAAACAATACCCTAATGCATGTAAAATTTGATTATATAACATGTTTCTATTTGTATAGAAAGTCATTATTCTTCTGGAACTGCCAGTGGTTACTGTGATGTAAAACACCTTAAGAAATTTAATGGATTTAATTGGTTAATTGATGCTAAATCGTTAAAATAAAAAAAAACATCATTTTATAACTATTTAGTTATTTTTATTGTATATTATTTACAACTCTAAAGTTTTACAGTCGGATACATAGACTAAAACTCCATAGGTTTGTATTGTAAAACATATTGTTTTATCTTTATCAAAAATTAGTTTTTGACAAAGCACCTTTGCAATCTGCCGTAGGCCTATAAGGGACAAAAAAATCATTTAACATTTAACTATTGTTGGTTAGGATCAGTATAGCTAAGGTGTATTGCCCATTACATTACCTAAAAAATTTTTATTGAGGACAAGAAAGGTAAAAAATTACTAAGTGATTAAAAAAAGATAAATAATGATTTACAAAAACATCTATACATATTTAATACGTGATACGGGTTTTTGTACAAGAAACTCCTCCCACAATTTGCAATAGATTTTAATGATTTTAGTGCCATCGGATAGAGCTCGGCGTGAAGTTGTTTCTAAAGTGAATTGGTAAATTGTCCATTAAAAAAGGGGACCTACAAGTCCTTAAAGTTTGTAATTTTTCCATTTGATTACACATCAGTAAGGAAATTGATTGATTTTCAAGTAAACAACAGTAAGGTGTAAACATCGGACTTCAGCGAAAGTACTATCTTCCTTTTCACACGAAAAGAGGTTATGTTTAACCAAGGCAAGGCTGAAGGCTCCGGTATACCTGAGCCCGAACGACGTTACCAAATGCCGCCTCGCGGCCGTAGCGCTAGGCGAGCTTGATGGCTGCAGACAGTGCAGAGGTTTACGGGAATTGTGTTTTAAAGTTGACTAATTAAGATAGAGATTGACTCTTAACTTTTTCTAAAAGTTGAGAGACTGATCTCGTCTCCTCTGGTTTTAGAATTTTTAAATACAATTTTTAGTTTCAGTTATAACTGTCTAAAATCATCTGTTTTTAGTGGCAAAAATTTTTATAGATGCAGAGGTTTACGTCGATCTTGTTTTAAAACTAACCAATTAAGAAAGAGATTGGATCTTAACTTTTCTAAAATTAAAGAGACGGGTCTCTGCGGCTCTGTTTTTAGAATTAAAAAATTTTAATTTCAGCTTTAACTGTCTAAAATCATCTGTTTTTCGCGATGGAAATGAAAGGGTTTTTAGAACCCTTTTACAGTATCTTTTGCTAAATTCAGCCTAGAGTTACAACTAATGTGTCATATTAAAGAAGAATAACGGTGCTAAATTTACTTTCTTACACTTTGGTAATCTCACTTTGGTAGTGTTATCAAAACTAATGGAAAACTTAAGTTTAAAATCGAGAAAAACAGATGATTTTAGACAGTTATAGCTAGAATTATAAATTGTATTAAAAAATTCTAAAAACAGAGCCGACGAGATCCGTCTTTTTAATTTTAGAAAAAGTTAAGAGCCAATCTCTATCTTAATTGGTTAGTTTTAAAACACGATCCCCGTAAACCTCTGCATCTATAAAACTTGCCCCTAGAAAAAACAGACGATTTTAGAAAGTTATAACTGAAATTATAAATTTGATAAAACAATTCTCAAACGAGAGAAGACGAGATCCGTCTTTCTACTTTTACAAAAAGTTAAGAGTCAATCTCTATCATAATTAGTTAATTTTAAAACACGATTCCCGTAAACCTCTGCAGCCATCAAACTCGCGCGGAACTCGCCTAGCGCTACGGCCGAGAGGCGGCATTCGGTAACGTCGTTCGTGCAGGTAGACCGGAGCCTTAACAACTCAACAGACGTGAGATGGGACTTCCTGCTACAGATGACGATTGCAAAATGAGTCAATTTAAGAGTTTTGTGTAAATAATACAAAGTAGAAAGTCTGATTCAGAAGTTTATAATTGTTATATACAAATATTTCACCATCTTATAACATCCTAACATTTTAATTTCCAATTAAAAAAAAATCGCCGAAATTATTGGGGGGGCAACTGCCCCCCCTTGCCCCCCCCAAATGACGCCTATGGATTCTAACCTGGAATTGTTTATCACATTACGTCAGGCTAGGCCTAAATTTGGCTTACGCCCATGGGGCTCGCTCCTTATCCAGCTGTTCGGTCAAGGGATCTGGGCCACTTCGTGGTCCAAATCGGTTTTCTTTTCCAGGAGGATACCCCGGACGAACTGTGACAAACAATCCCAGTTGCCCTCATCCTCCATAATCTTTTGGCAGACCGTGTCCACCGAAAAAACACCGAGTTTTCTTGTGGCCTCCAGGCGGGGCCTTTCCCAACGCGAACAGCGGAAGAAGGTGTGTTCCGCGTCATCGGGAACGCCCGGGCAGTAGATGCAATCCGGTGAACCGGTCTTGCCCATCCGGTTCAGGTACGACTTGAAGTAGCCGTGACCTGTCAGGAACTGCGTGAGGTAGTAGTCTACCTCGCCATGCCGCCTTTCCACCCATGGTTGGACCTGCTCGATGAGTCGCGCAGTCCATCGTCCTCGGGTGTCGTGCTCCCAGCTGTGTTGCCACTGCTGGACGGTTCGGGAGCGCTCTTCGGTTCTTGCCGTGTCCTTGCCGATCTCGCCTTGTCTCTGGTAAATCGCTTTCCTCTCCCCTGCCAAGAGCTTGACCGGGATGACTCCGGCGACCACCAGGACGGCAGGCTCGGACACTGTCCGGTAGGCGGAACACACCCGGAGCGCAGCTTGACGCTGAACCCGGGCGAGTCGCAACCTGTAGCACTCCTTATCTAGAGCGCCTGCCCACACCTCTGCCCCGTAAAGGAGCACGGACTGGACCGCGGACATCAACAGACGTCTTCTGCTGGATCGGGGACCCCCGACATTGGCCATCAGCCTACTAAGGTAAGTGACTACCTTAGCGGCCTTGTCCGCCGTACGAAAGATCTGATCCCTCCAGCTTAACTTGGTGTCCACCATAACCCCGAGGTATTTGGCGGCACGAGTTGATGTGACCACCTCCCTTCCCACTCGGAGTGGGACGACGGTGTCGATCCTCTTCTTCGTGAGGATCACAATCTCCGTCTTACTGAGAGCAAGCGAGAGACCGTGATCGGACATCCAGTTGTTGACCACCCGCATAACTCGGTTCAACTTCAGTTGGGTCAGCTCAACGTTGCGTGCAGCAATGAGAGCTGCAACGTCATCGGCGTACCCAACCAAAGTGGTTTCCTCAGGCATCTCGGACCTCAGGAGGCTGTCATAGGCAACGTTCCAGAGATCCGGGCCGAGTATTGAACCTTGTGCGGCACCAGAAGTGACTTCCAT
Organism: Neoaliturus tenellus; assembly: GCA_030545055.2. Taxonomy (NCBI): domain Eukaryota; kingdom Metazoa; phylum Arthropoda; class Insecta; order Hemiptera; family Cicadellidae; genus Neoaliturus; species Neoaliturus tenellus. Next base: position 174,370,561 of record CM061534.1, on the reverse strand, counting down.
CGTCCGCGTTCCGTCCCTCGTGTCATAAATCAGGCTTCGAGAGCGTAGATAATCCTCGATGAGCCGCAACAGATATGCAGGAATACGAAAGGTGTTGCGAAGCGCATCCAACATATCGACCCACCTTGCCGAGTTGAAGGCATTCTTGACATCAAGCGTAACAAGAAGCACTACTCGGCGGGAGAAATGGTTGTGGCTCTCGGCTCTCTCCACAGCTCTCTGAACTTCGGTGACAGCGTCGATCGTTGACCGTCCCTTTCTGAAGCCGTACTGACGGGGGCATAAGTCCCCGGCAGCTTCCACGGCAGAAGTCAGACGGGAACGGATCAGCTTCTCGAACAGCTTCCCAGCCGTGTCCAACATGCAGAGAGGCCTGTGGGACGACGGCAGCTCGGGATCACCTTTGCCCTTGCTGATCAGTACAAGCCTGGCTGTTTTCCAGGGAGCGGGAAACACCCCTTCTACCAAACAGGCATTGTACATTCTCAACAACAAGTCAGCGTTGATTGAAAATACTTTCTTTAAAGCCTCACTGGGAATCCCGTCCGGGCCAGGAGCCTTGTTGCTCTTCAGGGAGAGAACGGAGGTTTCCAGCTCCTCGAAAGTGAAGAGTGGAACGTCCTCTACCCGTCTGAAGTCAACCGGCGGTCGCTGAGGATGTTCAGGAAACAACGCAGCGACGATCCTCCCCATGGTGGCGCCCTCCATGATGGAAGGTGGAGAGCGGGCGCCGAGTTTCTGCGTTACAAGTTTGTAACCCAGGCCCCACGGGTCGGAGTCAACGTCGTCACGAAGTCTCCTCCAGCTATTCGCCTTGCTCCTGTTGATCGCCTGGCGGAGAGATTTTCTCGCAGCTTTATAGGCCTCCGACTTACGAACTCTGTCTGCGGGAATTCTCGCTCTAGTGGCGGCTCATCTAGTTCTTAAACATGTTCTTCTGAGTTCCGCAATCTCTTCAGTCCACCAGTAAACGGGTTGTTTGTCGCGTCGGGGTTTCCTTCGCGGCATAGACTGGTCGCAGGCCGAGACGATCAGTTCCATCGTGGATGTTACTAGTGCCTCGGCCCCAGCTTCACCAGGATTCCCCTGCGCTCCCCGAGAGATGACTTCGGTGAACTTAACCACGTCCAGTTTGTTGGTGTTCCACCGGCGTGACCCTTCCCGAGATGCGGAAACTCGACGATTTTCCTGATCATGCAGATCAAACACGATGTATTGGTGGTCGCTACCCGTGTAGTCCTCCACAACCCTCCAGCCAGAGATCCTCGGAAGGAGCGACTCAGACGCAAAGGTGACGTCAGGGATCGTGCCTCTCTGCCCGGGGCGCCGAAAAGTAGGTGTGTCGCCCTGGTTGAGGACGACAAGACCGGCCCTGGCGATGAAATCCAGGATGTATTTCCCCCGGGAGCTGGTAGAGGGCATTCCCCACTCGACGGCCCTGGCGTTGAAATCGCCACCAACGACGACATGCCCGGTGGTGCAAAGAACGCACTCCTCTAGGCTATCTATCTTGTCGCGGAAGTCCTGGACGGCCTCGTTGGGGGTGAGGTAGCAACTGAAGATTGTCACGTCCCTACACCTAACCCAGGCAAATCCTCGGCCGCGACCATGACTCCGCACCAAGACATCCCGCGTATTACGCGCCCAAAGTGCAGCAGTACCGAGGCTGTCGGAGATCCAAGTGTTTGGATCTCTGTCCCGATACTGTTCGCTGATAAGGAGCGCGTCAGCACCAAGTTCTCGGGCGAGCTGATCTAGAAGGTTATCAGCTCCCCAGGATCTATGAAGATTGGCCTGGAGGATGCGAATTACCGGCCGCTGCCTTTTGCCTGTTCAAGTGCGGTTCTGAAGGCACCGCACTGACCAGACCCGGGTAAGTGACCGAGGGCACTGGAGCCTGAATCCTTGCAGAGAAAGCAGGAGGGGCTCGAGGAACATTCCTTGCGTTTGTGGCCCTGGCTTCCACACTGGAAGCAGTTGGCACTCCTGTCGGGCCCTTTACAGTTTCGGGAGGAGTGGCCGAAACCGAGGCAACGAAAGCATCTCGAAACTACCACCCTCCGTTTGAGCCTGCAACTGACCCAACCGACTCTGAGGTGCTGAAGGCTAAGCAGCTTATTGGCGTGCTTTTCGCCCATCTCAGCAACAGCCATCCGGAGTTGACTTCGGTTTGGCTTTGTCAGCCATACCCTCACTCCATCAGCCGGTATCTCCGGGAGTGCCACCTGGATCGCACGGGTCACCTCGTCTTCGGTGGAGAGGGCATCAAGGTCCCGAATCTCGACCGAACACTTCGGTTCTAGGGCCTTGATGGAGCCTTTGTCCCCAAGTGCAGTCTTGAGGGAAGCGGCAAAACCGATCTTGTCACTCGACTTCCCCAGTTCGAGGAGGACATCCCCGTTCTGGGTTCGCCGAATAGACTTGATAACGGTGTCGGTCTCCTCCGGTTTGGCCTGCGATCTAATCTGACCCAGAACATCGGCAAAAGATCGCCCCCCTAAGGGCTTAATCAAGATTGCCTCCTTCCTGGGCTTCTTAGGCCTGGGTTGTTTAGGCTTTCTGACAGACTTGCCAGAGGCCTCCCCAACCGGGTTTGAGACTTGCGTCCGCTCCACCCTCGACGCACTTTTCGAAGCTGCCTCCGCTTGCTTCTGCCTCCTCCTTTCTTTCTTAGACAGGCGCGTCTTCCAGCCCCCCAAAGGTGTCGAGGCAGAGTTTTCTGCCAAGGCAGGATTAGCCGCCGGAGCAGGAACCTCTGCAGGAGTAGCCGCTGGAACAACGACAGCGCCCGGGATGGAATGAGCAGCCGGGACAGGAGATGTCTGCGATGATGCAGTGACAAAAACCGGCCTCGGCGCCAAGTCCAACTCCCCGAGCTCAGGGCTTCCCGATGATGAACCGCTCTGCCTCTTCTTTCGCTTTCTGGCTTGAGTCTGGGACTCAGCCAGATGAGCTTGAGGCGAAGCAGAGATGACTCGGTTCGTGACATCGCGCTCCTGTTTCACTGCCTTAAGCCTGATTTTCCGGCATTCCTCGATTTCGTCTAGAGAATCTTCGAGTTTCGGAATCCCCTCTTTTATGGCCTTGTTTACGTTCTTTTGAATTAAGAGGGCCTTGGCCATCTCCTTCAAAAGAGCTTTCATCTTCTTCAGACATGAGTCTTCCTCCTCGTGGGCGTCGTCCTGCTGCTGCCGAAGCATTTGCAGCTCGAATGCCGCACGAAGAGGGCTCTTCCTGGGAGGTATTCCATCGAGCCTGGGTTTTGAGGTTTCTGCCTCGGTCACCTTCATCGCTAGATTGACATCCACTTTCTCCTTTTCAGGCTCGGACGACGATCCGGCGTCACTTACCGTCTTGAACGGTGCCGGAGGGGGGGAGGTTTTAATTCCCCCTGTCGGCGTCCCAGTCTTCGAGGTCGGAGACCTCTGCACAATAGAGCTTCGCCTAAAAGCGGCTTGCTCATTCTCCTTTACGTTCTTCGTGTTTCGGTTGATAAAATCCATGCTTTCATGTCACCAGCGCATCGTGCGGCAAGGGGCGGCCCTTCATCGGCCGAGAGCGGGTACACCCTCGGAGGTCTACCCCCCGTAGGAAATTAGACACCCCTACCCCAGGACTCTGGGGCCCGAACCTCCGTTTGCCCAGCACCGATACACACAAGGTGCCGGACGTGCTGGGGGTCGCACCGTGGCAATGCAGAGTCCGATCCCTGCATCCATGCCGCACTCCCTGACTAAGGTCCGAAGCGGCTGGCTTCTGACGACACACTGGAGGAGACCATCGGCAGTGCGAGGCACACATCAGTCCCTGCAACACAACAGGGACACTCCCAGGACCCCCCAGCATGCGCCGGTCGAAATAAGGTGGAAAGACACCCTTGATTCGGGGTCGAAAAAAAAAGAAGGTGAGCAAGGTTAGCTCAGGAAAGAATAAAGACGGTGAGCTAAGACCTGAAAGATGAGAAGAATGGCCTTAGCTCGGGAAGAACTGTGAGGAGGGTCTCACAGCTTGGCTCAGGTACCCCGGGGTCGCCAAGAAACACCCGTACAGTGGAAAGCCCACTGCCCCTGAGGGCAATGTAAAATGAAAATAGCACGCCATGGTATGAAAATAACACAGAATAAGTTGGGAAAACCATTAATTTTAATGGAAGTCTTACTAACTAACTAAAATTTAAGTAATGTAAGTCTGCACTAACTGATATTTATGAGCGAACTCAATTTACTTTAATGGCACTTTTGAAAGCTATACTTTACAGTCAATTAAATAGTGGAATCATGTCTGCCAAAGTCGTAAAACTGTTTAAATGGGAGGCCTACACATCAACATGACTTTATATCTGCATCACGTTCTTTCATGGTGACCTTCAACATAAGGGAGTTTGTTAACTTTTGAACACCAACAAAAAGTCATTTGTTCGTTTCGCTGTGAGTTTATATTGTTAAAGATGTTCCGTTTAAGAATTTGCGCACGATTAAATTTTACTGGCCTGCACTGTAGCCTTCCAGAATGTTTAATTCCTAATTAATTGTTTTAATAATTTCCTTTTAATATAGAGTTTTGTATTAACATTTCTTATAATCTTGAAATTTTTGGTTAATTTTACATTGTATGCATCACAGAATCCAAAATCGTTATCATCTAAATTTCTTTCCCTCTGTCTCTCTGTCTTTCACTGTGTCTGTAACGCTCGTGGAGCTTATTTTGTCCTCTTTTCACGGGACAACGACTTTACCTGATGGTCTAATCTTTTCCTGACATAAACTGGAGTAGTGTGAAGGTTCATAGCAACTTTAATTGAATTTTCGACCAAAACTTAAAACCAGGTTAGTTTAGGACACTTGGTTATAACTTGTTTGTCTTGTTCACTACAGATTGCAACACTTAGCCTACACTCTTAAATACAGACTCATTCATAACCAACCCTTTAACTTTTTGCTATAGCCAAAATACATCGAATAAAGTCCACTAAGGTATTGGCGCTAAATATTAATATTAAAATCATTTATGTTTGTTATAGTTAAAATATTTAAATCTTAAATCTTAAAATATTTCTTATTATCATTGCAAACTAGTTTTAGATTCCAAATTAACGTTCATTGCACGTTCTGACAAAAGGTGTATTAAAAAAACGTACAAGTAGTTGGAACCAACGAGGTTGATTAATTGCTCAATCTTTCAAGGAATTCGGGAATAGGCTGGGTAACACCAATGATGGTCAAGTTCACGTTCCTCGGTGGTGAAACGGGGTTGACAGCGTAAAAAACACTCAATGGTGGACCTTACACAGTCTGTAGGCCTATATTTTATCTAACGAAAATAAAATAATTTATCTCACAGATAGCGTTTATAAAACTTAAAATTTGGTAATAAAATTTCAAATAATTTTAAATTAGGATAAAATTCTGCACATGTCTGTGCATGTCTTTCAAGAGTAAAAAGAAACACTATGAGTTTGGTATAGCTATATCGTCACACCCATCCAGGGTTTTAATATAGACTTCATAAAATTTCTATAAAATTCTTGAAAGTTGAATTTGTGCAGTTAATTAGTTTAATAAACACCCCTCACTACGTTTATGATCGACAGTGGATTTAGTTAGAAATTTAACAAACATTATCGCCCAAATTTATCTTTCGGACATAAAACGATCTTCAACGGCTGTCCGTGTTCTTCAGTAATGAAAAATCTCTATAACCTATAACCATCATAGATTTCTTCTATGTTATAACATCATCGCAAAACTAGGAAATAGGACAAAGTTTTGACAGATAAAACTACAAAATTGGTTAATATAAGGGAGCAGCTGCCTTCACAGATAAAAATTCCCATAGAAGAATTGAATGGATAGATAACATTTGTCAAACAAAAATGTACTACATTTTTGAAATTGCATTGTTTTGTCATATTACTTTACAAGGTTATCAAGACGTTTTCGTGGCTTTAAACTATCATCCACTTGTCAAGAAATACAACGACGTAGATGCGATCAATAATTTTGGGCCTAGAGATAGAAATTTATTTTATTGCTAAAAATGTTCCTCTTTCGATCACACCTTTTTTTTAGCGTCAATAAAGCATTCTTAAAAATTAACAAAAATAAGTTGTTATATACATTTTAAAAGGCCTAAAGTAATGAGATGAGGCTTCAGGTATAAAGTTTGTCATTAGTTGAACAGTACGTTCCTTTATGAAAGCACATCAAATCTCAAGGTCATTTAGCGTCTGACCCTCAGCTCCCTGGCAATGACAGTGAACCAGACATTCCAGCAAGATAATGAGGAAAATACAACTCCAGTGAGACCGGTGTCTTTGTGTATCTGTGGTCACAAGAGTTGGATTTGGGCCTTCCCGGGAACTGAAGAATGCCCAAAAATTTTCGGCCCACTTGAGGTGATCGAATACCCACAATCATTAGTGAGGATTTTATATAACCCAGTCAGCACAAAATGTGAAATCACGTTTTTTTTTTTTTTCACGTGAAAAATATAATACCCCCGTCGCAGCAGACCTGCGTACTCAGCGAATTTCCAATGGAATTTCAGATTATTTACTTTCCCCATAAAAACACCATAGGATCGAGTATGTAGGTTTTCTGCCATGGGGTGTTGTTAGAAAATCTAATTTTATCAATAATTGGTGAATAATGTAAACACAAAATTATATCAAGCTCTGACCATTTTTATTTTCCCCATAAACCCCATGGGGCTGAGTATGTAGGTTTGCCGCCATATGGGTTTTGTGAGCAAGTATGAGTTAAACCCTATCTAGATAATGTACATACCAAATTTGATTAAGTTATGTCAATAAATAGGTAAGATATAGGGTTTTCTTGATTTCCCATAAAACACATTTTTCGATTTTCTCCGTAACCATTTAAACTAAGTTAAAAATTCAAAATACTAAATTGTTTGTTATTTTAAGCTCTTTTGAATGGTTTTAGTTAAAATTCATGAATTTTGAAAATTGAGGTCCAAAAATGCCAAAAACCCAATTTTTACCCCTTTGAAACCCCATAAAACCCCGTTCCCATAACCCGATAATGCTGGTTCGCGAACTCATGAAAATAGGTCTGGTCTTACACCTTCATACCAAATTTCATCAAAATCGGAAGTCCCCTTCAAAAGTTATCAGAATAACGGACACATAGATAGATAGATATATATACAGGGTGTTTCAGAACTCCCTACCAATATTTTAGGGCATTGTTCCTGGGTTAAAAAAATATCTAAACATCATATTTAAATTGTCCGGAAGTCTTAAGTTACTCACACAGCCGCCATTTTGTTTTTTACACATAATAATTTTTATTTCCGTAACGGATGGTTGTATTCAGATCATATTTGGTATAAATCTTTATCATACCAATGTACATTTCCAAGAAAAAAATTAATTTTTTCCATTGTATGTTTTCAAAATGGCGGCTATTTTAAACTTTCAAACTCAAATATCTCAAAATTGGTAAATTTTATAAAAATTTTACAAAACACAAAAAAGTTGCCAAATTAAATTACCTAACCAATGGTGCCAAGTTTGTAAGGATCCGACAACAAATAACGGAGTTATGGTGATTTTTCTTCATAAAAACATTGATTTTGCATTGAATTTAATGCAAATAAGGCCATTTTAACAGCAAAATCAATGTTTTTATGAAGAAAAATCGCAATAACTCCGTTATTTGTTGTCAGATCCTTAAAAATTTGGTACCGTTGGTTAGATAATTTAATTTGGCAACTTTTTTGTGTCTTGTAAAATTTTTATACAATTTACCAATTTTGAGATATTTGAGTTTGAAAATTTAAAATGGCCGCCATTTTGAAAATATACAATGGAAAAAAATAATTTTTTTCTTGGAAATGTACATTGGTTTGATAAAGATTTATACCAAATATGATCTGAATACAACCATCCGTTACGGAAAGAAAAATTATTATGTGTAAAAAACAAAATGGCGGCTGTGTGAGTAACTTAAGACTTCCGGACAATTTAAATATGATATTTAGATATGTTTTTAACCCAGGAACAATGCCCTAAAATATTGGTAGGGAGTTCTGAAACACCCTGTATATACAGGGTGAACAACTTAACTGTGCCACCATTGGCATATCCTAAACTATGTGATTTAGAGAAAACTTTAAAGGGGGAACATCACCTATTTTTTTCAAGGCAATAAAAAATATGAATTCCATTTTCTTCTAAATGGCCGCCATTTTCCAATATGGCGGCCAACTTTAAAATTTCTTATGGAACACCCTACATTTAATGGTGTTTTTGGAATGTTCATGTAATTTTATGACATTTTTATTCTTTGGCCTTTTTCTCTAAACCTAAGGGTTAGGGAGCTATAGGTAACTAAAGTTCATTTTTAGTTCCATAAGAATAACATGGGACAAACTTTATCTGTCCATATCTCCGAAACCAATCAGTAAAATAAAAAATACTCAATAATAAAAATGTCTTAAAATGAAGTTTCAAGAACATTTTACTCATAAAAATTATCATTTGCGCATAAATTAACTTATTTCCAATATGGCGACCAAAAAATAAAATTTGTTAAAAAATTGATGTTACTATGAAATAAATGACATTAAAACATCAGTTTAAGACATTTTTATTCTTGAGTATTTTTTATTTTACTGAATGGTTTCGGAGATATGGGCAGATAAAGTTTGCCCTATGTTATTCTTATGGAACTAAAAATGAACTTTAATTACCTATAGCTCGCTTACCGTTAGGTTTACAGAAAAATATCAAAGAGTAAAAAAGTCTTAAAATTACATGAACATTCCAAAAACACCATTAAATGTAGGGTGTTCTATAAGAAATTTTAAAGTTGTCCGCCATATTGGAAAATGGCGGCCATTTAGAAGAAAATGGAATGCATATTTTTTACTGCCCTGAAAAAATAGTTGATGTTCCCCCTTTAAAGTTTTCTCTAAATCACATAGTTTAGGATATGCCAATGGTGGCACAGTTAAGTTGTTCACCCTGTATATACAGGGTGTTCGGAAAAAACGTTTCAGGAATTCAGGAGGTTATTGCCCACATCAAAATAAGCAAAAAAGTTCCAGTTAACATATGTCCTAAAATGCTTCGTTAACCCGCTAGCCGCCATTTTGTTTTTTACACTAAATAATTTGTATTTCCGTAATGAATCATTGTATTAAATTAATATTTGGCATGCACCTTTATCATAGCAATACCCATTTTCAAGAAAAAAATAATTTTTTTCCTAAGTGTATTTTCAAAATGGCGGCCATTTTAAAATTTTAAACTGAAATATCTGAAAACCGGTAAATTTTATGAAAATTTTATTAGACACAAAAAAGTTGAAAAATTTAATTATCTAACCAATGGTACCAAGTTTGTAAGGATCTGACAACAAATAACGGAGTTATTGAGCTTTTTCTGCATAAAAACATTGATTTTGCATTGTAATTAATGCAAATTAAGGTAATTTTAATTGAAAAATCTCAATAACTCCGTTATTTGTTATCAGATCCTTACAAACTTGGTACCATTGGTTAGATAATTAAATTTGTCAACTTTTTTGTATCTAGTAAAATTTTTATAAAATTTACCCGTTTTGAGATATTTTGGTTTTAAAATTTTAAATGGCCGCCATTTTGAAAATACGCATTGGAAAAAAATAACTTTTTTCTTGAAAACGGGCATTGCTATGATGAAGGTTCATGCCAAATATTAACTTGATACAATGATCCATCGCGGAAATAAAAATTATTTAGTGTAAAAAACAAAATGGCGGCTAGCGGGTTAACGAAGCATTTTAGGACATATGTTTACGGGGACTTTTTTGCTTATTTTTATGTGGGCAATAACCTCCTGAATTCCTGAAACGTTTTTTCCGAACACCCTGTTATACTGTATACAGGGTGTCACAAAAAAGTGTACCTGGCTATACAGGACCTGATTATACATGCAAAAATAAGTCAAAAATAAAGAATAACAATTTTTGGATTTCGGCTTAGTTTAGCCGTAATCCGCCATTTTGTTTTTTATACATAATAATTTTTATTTCCGTGACTGTTTGTTGTATTAAGTTCATATTTGGCATGAACCCTTATGACAGCAATGTCCGTTATCAGGAAAAAAATTGTCTTTGTCCGATGTGTATTTTCAAAATGGCGGCCATTTTAAATTTTTAAACTCAAATATCTCAAAACCGGTAAATTTTGACAAATAAAATTACCTAACTAATGATACCAAATTTGTAAGGATCTGACGACAAATAATGGAGTCATTGAGATTTTTCTTAAAAAATAACCTAAATTTGCATGCATTTTAATGGAAAATCAATGATTTTATGCATACAAATGGCAATCACTCCGTTATTTGTTGTTCGATCCTTACAATCTTGGTACCATTAGTTAGGTAATTTTATTTGTCAAATTTTTTGTGTCTTGTAAAATTTACCGGTTTTGAGATATTTGAGTTTAAAAATTTAAAATGGCCGCCATTTTGAAAATACACTTTGGACAAAAATAATTTTTTTCCAGAAAATGGACATTGCTGTTATAAAGGTTCATGCAAAATTTGAACTTAATACAACGAACAGTCACGGAAATAAAAATTATTATGTATAAAAAACAAAATGGCGGATTACGGCTAAACTAAGCCGAAATCCAAAAATTTTTAGTCTTTATTTTTGACTTATTTTTTGCATGTAGAATCACTTCCTGTATAGCCAGGTACACTTTTTTGTGACACCCTGTATATATATATATATATATATATATATATATATATATATATATATATATATATATATATATATATATACATATATATATATATATATATATATATACATATATATAAGTAGATAGTATCATGTTGGTTCTGGCTCACTTTTGGAGACAATCAAAAATCAAACAAATTTCACAGTTTTTTAATACAATTATGCAATATTTTTGCCATTTTTTGGCCAATTTTCAGCTTTTGTCAAATTGTCATAAAAAATATGCAATTTTAATGAAATTTTTAACAAATATGCCTAAAATTATCTACAAAATAAAATTTTTTTAAAAACAAGTAAAATTATCACATTTTATAAGTATTTTTTAAATAGTCGACTTTTCATAAGGTAATTTAAAATTTTAGTAGTATTTTTTCAATAAATTTGACTAAAATAGTAATAATTCATTCTAATTAATTTCAGTAATATCATTTTTGATTATATTATATTCAAGTAATTTTTCAGATACAATAATAATATAACAATTTGTTTTACTAGTAGCTACTATATCATAATCAAAATCTGCATTAATAATAATAGCATTTTTTGAACTTGAAATATTTGTTGGATTTTTTGTAGTATCAATTACATAAATTGGTCTATTATCTAGAAATTCTGTTGGACTATAATACATTTTACTACTAATATAATAAACTTTTTTGTAATCTTGATACATTTCATACATAATTCTAAATTTTTCATTGTTTATATCAAAATTTTCCAATTCATCAGGGTAATAATGACCATTTAGTTTTACTCTTATATTTTTTACATACATACTATCAAATTTAGAAGTATCAAATAACTGATCATTTGTTCTTGATTTTTGAAATCCAATTATAATAAATTTTGGATTATAAATATTTCTATAGATATTTGTTATATCAAAACTTAAATTCTTTCCTGTAATATTTTTTTGTTCAATGCATTGCCAATGATTAAAATGAAAATTTACTTTTTCAAATTTGCTTAGTTCATTAATTAATTGAATTTTACTTGTTGTTTTGTATTCAATTATAGGAACTCTAATAAAAAATTCATCAATTGTTATTTTACCTTCAGTTGGTAATGTAGCATTATCATAAGATCCATCAGCCTTTTTAGTTTTCCATCTAAAAATTGCATCATTATCTTCTGATCTAATAAATGTTATATTAAAACCTCCTTTGTATATTGGAATATTTACATTTTCAAAAAATCCTAATCCAAAATGAGATAAATTACCAATTGCTTCAAATTTATTTTTAAAATTTGATTCAAAACCATTATTTATCTGATTTATTTCTGATTTTGAATAAGTTATAGTACCTTTAATTGTACTTAATAGACCAGGATATTCAATTTCATCAATCAATTTATTATGTTTTCTAACTTCAATTTTTGAAAATAAAAATGGAACAAAATTATCAATTAATTTTATATTAGCACCATTATCATATGCATTTCCATCAGATTTAGTCAATTTACCAGATATATAAAATTGAAATTTAGAAGTACAAAATCCATCTCCAAAATCTATATTAAATTCAGTTTTTTTATTAGGTTCATTTAAATGTAATTTAGATAATGGATAGAAATTTTTGTATTCAGCTCTTTCAATATCATTTACATATTTTTTGTAATCAGCCATTTATTAAGGATAAATTTTTTAAATCAAAAGCTTTTTTAAAACAAGTAAAATTTTTATAATTTTATGATGTCAAATTTTATAATTTTTATGTATCAATTTCATTTTTACTTTTAAAATATTCAATTTCAGTAGCATGATCAAGTATAAATTTTGCTGATATTTTTTGATGTTCTAAAATTAATTCCCAATTTAATGTAAATGCATAATCATGAATGAAATATTCAGTTAAATCTTGATATTTACAAATCAAATCAATATAATCTTTTAATTGATAATTTATGAATTCAGTAATAAAATCTATAGTTAAATTTTGATGTTGAGCAATTTTTTGCCAATTTAATTTATTTTGAAACAATCTCATCATATTAATACTCAACTCAT